>NMRA01000114.1:132837-211569 GCA_002633005.1 Phoronis australis | reverse complement strand
ATATATAGGATAGACCACTGACCTCAATCGTTTGAGTGGTCTATCCTATATATATATATAGGATAGACCACTGACCTCAATCGTTTGAGTGGTCTATCCTATATATATATATATAGGATAGACCACTCAAGCGAATGAGGCTAGTGGTATACCTTATATATATATAGGATAGACCGATTAATGAATTTGCAAGTGTGGCATTGTCTGGGAAGTACCTTATTAAGTATTTAATTTAAGTCCTTTTTTCGAAGCTCATTTATTTGAGAAAAGCTCATTTCAAATGAGAAGGTGTTTTAACTGTAAAAAATCCTTAGTTTAGGCCAGTGAAAAAAGAAAGACTATGTATGATAAACTTGCACTATTAGCCGTCCCAATCTCCAACGTACTGCCAGTAGTTCTTACATTCATGTGAATGATCAGCATTGCTATTTATGAAATTCCAAGTCTGTTTTCAAACCCTTTTATGTAAAAACATGAGCAGTGTTTGCAATTAGATATAAAATGCAAATATTTCCATGTCCTCTAATTCATTATTCTTGAAAATTCAAAAGTTGCCCAGATTTCAGTGTCTCACATTTTTGACATTCTTGCATTGGAGAATTTTTAGCATAGGAAAACTTTTACTTTTCCAAATATGTGCTTTCTAAAACAAGAAGCGGTTAATAAGACGCTTTTGAATTTCACGCAAAAAATTGCCAAAATGACCACTCCTCTATTTTTGAAGTCTGAACTATTTTTCTATGTCTTAAATTGTTTGAAGTCAATTGTACAGTGCAGTCAATGCTAGTAATTACGCTACTTTCTCTTAATGCTTAATTTTGCTGAGCACTTTGACAAAATAAAATTTCACTTGTTGCCCCTTCTGTGTGCTAAAGTGAAGAGCATTATGGTTATCTGTTTCGCTTAAAAGAATTACTGTAACAAGGCTGAAGTGTTTAGATGAAGCGGTACTGGGATTGATTAAAAAAATATTTCCAGGTAGTGCAAGCTTGCAGAGAGATTTTAAGCTTTGCCATTAAAGTTGGGCTCAACATTTGTGTTTCCTGGTAAACTCAAGGAAGACATTTAACAAGCAAGCTGTATGGCGTCTAATCATCAACAGTTGACAAAGCACACTACCACCTATTCAGATTAAAATCTGTGATGGAATTATATCTGCCTCCTAGTCATGATTATTTGCTGTTACGTGCCAGAAGAGCAAACTAACAGCGTGCCATTCACAGACAGGCCTTGCAACAACATTTCAGTGCACAATCTCCTGTTGGAAATGGGAGGCTTTGAGCAGGGTAGTATGAAATTCCACTGGATGACTCTGTCTTTAGCTCCAGAAGATATCAGGAAAAATGCTAATTGAAAGTGTGAAAAGAGTGGTTGCAGTATAAAAAATGGTCTATTGTTTGAAGTCAGGCATGCCATGTTCTAAGTTGTGTGACTCTCGAGATTGTGTATACACGGTGTCGCAAGAAATAACTTTTGATGACATAAATGATGATATGAATGATAATGAAGTGGATAAACAGTGTGTGCTATGATGCTAAAGGAAGTTAAATTTGTACTCTAATGGAAAATATTGACAACATTTTATCATGTTTGTGGCCGTCAGGACTACATGGTGTGGTGTATCGTTCCCTATGACAGATGATAATATACTACAATGTCGATGATGATACTAAATTGTGAAAATTAATTAAAGTTATGGCAGTGAATTCATTGCAGAAATATTCGAAATTTGTGTTGCTCATACGTAGGTTGTAATGTGAAATCTTTTTCAAGCACCAAATAGTTCTTTTGGTAGGAGTTTAGAATATAGTGGCATGTTTTCTGGCCAACAGAAGGGGCTGTTACAATTTTCTCTTTTCATTTTTTGAACAATTTTCCACCTAAAGGTGCTGCTAAAATTTTCCATTTTCATTTTTTGGAAAATTTTCCACCTATTGTCATAATAATTATCACTTTTCTTGTGCAAATGAACAAAATCCAGTCAAAGTGTCATTCACATTTTGTCTAGTGTTAATGGTTTTTGGAAATTGGTTTGCTGGGCCAAATTTTCCAAAAATTCAAATTTTTGAGGTCGAAGTTCTCAAAAACTTGCAAGTCAAACCTTTCAAACTATTTAAAATTCTCATAATATAGTACTTAATGACATTAAAAACACCAAAATTATCTTGCCCCAAGAAAGTAGTCACGGAAATGATTTTCTAAGCTTCCTATGGCCTAGTAGTCAAGATTTGTACTGAATAAGTAGACTTTCTTATGCAAAGAAACAAAACCGCAGTTGGTAGTTGACCATAAAAATGCTCGAACTTCTTTTGCCGTAACATGTCAACTCAACATAAAAGCTTAAGGTACGCATTTTCTACAAACTGCCTGTTGTTAAGTTACAAGACGTTTTCAAATCCGCAATTCAAAAGATGGAGTTAGGCAGTTCTCAGAGACGCGCTCATATACTTGATTCTTTAACTGTACCTAGAAATCTGGGGTACTTGGTGTGCAGAAGACGGTGTATCCCCATATGTTTCAATTTCAATGAGATAATACGGAAGGGTAGTTGTTCTATAGAGGACATAAAAATTTGCGAACTTTTATTCACGTTTTCGTTTAATCTCATATACATGTCTCTCCTTTTACATACTTGTCTCCCGTAACATATCTGACGCTGAATTACAGAAAACTAGAAGTCATGAAGTGCATCGCGGTATTCATTCTATTGATGCTGGCCGTGAACTGCCTCCAGGCGGTGTCGGTAGATGGCGAAGACGATGGTAAGTACAGTAAATGTCTGTGCTCTGGGTCGAGTTCCACAAGAATTTAAAGTGATCACGTGCAGTCCTTGTAATGCTCAGATTCCCCTGCGTGTAAACTTCTGGGCGGCCCGCCACGCTCCTTTTTGGCCCCGCCACTCGTAAATCACACTCGAATTGACCGCCGCACACCTAATCGTGACGCGAAACTTCATCGCCACGCAAAAATCGCTAGTAAAAATGATCGCTAGTGAAGACGATCGCTAGTACTAATGAATAAGTAGAAGTCACACGGTACCGTTCGCCGTTTGTGGATCGAAAGTGAAAAACAATAATTTTACAACGGGATCTTGAATTGTGACCCCCGTTACGCACCATCATTGAATCCCAATTCCCGTTTGTACCTCCTTTCTGCCTGGTTATCCGACAATGCGTATAAACTTAATTTAGCCGGGGACCATGCAACGACCTAGATGCGAATTTTCTAAAACGGGAAAGCGCCAGGGCTCGCTAATGAGGTAAGAAACAGTAAGATTTCTGCTTCATTCATTTCATCGTGTCCGAGTTTACAAAAGACATTGTGAAATATACTGCAGGGCGTGACATCCAACAGTTTAATCAACCATAGCCCTGCGCCAAAATGACGATATTGAATGTTAAACAGTCTCAGATTCGTCTGCATTCGTCGGCGACGCCGGCCAACACCAATCCACTATCACTGATTTATAATAGCAAGACGATGTCAACGGAAGTTTCGTTACACGAATTAGTTTATTACGTCTACAAAGTTCAATAGTTTTTGTTCTATGTTTGCCACTTCGTAGATAATTGAATTTTAACACAGACTGTTTTTTTGCGACAGAAATCACACTATGGACACTTTGCCAATTGTCTTGAAAAGTGTCCTTTACCCAGATACTTCAACTACATGACTCGAGTTATGGTCTTGTCTTTGGTGAGCAAATTGCATCCAGTTACATCTAATTTTCAAATTTTGCCTGGGGAAGGTCTCCCAACCCCCCCCCAGCCCCCGATGGGTGGATCTCACTTCATCCCATGCTCACATGTGGCGCCGGGTTCCGCATCCGCATCAAGCATTCACCACCACGCTCCTTTCAAAACCCAGGGGAAACACTGCATGCTTTCCAATGTTTCGCGAAGTTTTGGGTTTTTGCTAGTTTCTTACGTCTGCCGAAGGTGAGTCTGGTGGCGCTTGCGAAGTGGATAAAATTTGGATTTTGTTAAAACTTCGAATTTAAAACTGCATATACATTCCGTTCTACGGTTTAGCAGGCTGAAAGGAGATCGAATTAGGACTTTATCTCTAATGTAATTGGTCTCAGAATATTTCTGGCCGCGGATTAATTCGAACCAGTCTTCAGTCTATCGTCGCGCCGAAAGCTACATGTATTAGCACCGGTCTGTAACAACCTGCCCTCACCCTCACGCGGGGAAAAGCGTGCTAATCGGGGAGCACACCAGGAGGTTACTGACGGGTAATAAGGCGTGATAAAGTGGACTGTTGGAATTAGCGACTCACTATGGAGACAAGATCTCAACTAACAGAGTTGATGGCCCTCGGACCAGAAATGGGTCTGCAGGGAGACGGCCTTAGACATTTCGTTGAAAAACAACAAGCTGAAGCTCGTGAGGCTGAGAAGAGAAAACAAGATCCTGAGGCTGAAGGGAAAGGGCAAGCGCGAGAGTCTGAGGCTGACGAGCGGCGGCAAGCCCGCGAAACTGAACAGCAAATGGAGAGAGAAAGAGTGGGACACGAGAGGATGCTAGCGGCACTTAAAGCTGACCACGTTGAAGCGAAGGTAGCCATGTTAGATCAACTGGTGGCGTCAAGTCGAAGCTAACCAAGTTTGATAAAAAGCAGGACATGGACATGGACAACTTCGTGGAGAGGTTTGAAAGATACTCAAGAGTCAGGGTTGGATCAGAGTGAATGGGCAATTAACAGGTAAAGGCCTACATGTTTGTACCAGACTGCCAATGGCTGATGCACTGGACTATGTTACACTCAAAACAGCCTTACTGACGCGGTAAAAGCTGATGGAGGAGGGCTTTCAAAGACAATACCAAACAATTTTAGCCATAACAGGGGCATGCACTGAAGGGTCCAACACAATCAAGGCTCCAAATAGTCTCAACTGGAGCAAACTAGGAACCCGTCGTAAACTCCACCTGTCCATGGATACATCCAAAAACTTAACCAACACCCCAGTGTTAACAAAATATTCTGAAATTCCGCAATTGTACAACAAAATTATATTTTTGCTATATGGATGTGAAGAACTCAACCCAAATGAAATTCTTTATAATATTAAATCTCTTTGTGTGAGTGGATAGACGTGTATACATGTACATGTGAATGAAAATGAATTGTTTACATTCGTAATCACATATCATTGTAATCTGAACACCAGATTTTTAAATTTATTTATCCCATATATATGAAAATATGGCCATTGTATATGTGACGTATTCAATTGCGATATACGGGAAAATAGAGCCAATCCGCACATGTACACTGTATATCACGGTAGAGGCCGTATTCTAAATCATTAATTCGAGGCATCGTTCCTGAAAAAGCAGTTTTACTGCTCTAAAAACAGAAAAGATTTACCGATGAAAATTCCGACGCACGGTGATCAGGCGGTTATTTTTGGGCTTTGCTGAAGTTTCAATCTGGGTCATCATACATGTAAGTAGGTCAAACTGAGTAAGGTCACCGGCTAGTAAAATCTGCCAAAATCTAATTCAAATCCTACAAAAATGTTTCGTTATGGATGCATACAGTATATCTACCATGGAATCTAAGGTCTTTACAGGAAATCAAGACGTAATAACGAGTATGTGTTTTTTTACTGAAGCAATCGTCTGCTTGCAGCGCTCAACTCTCCGTCGCCTGCCGTGGCGTATAACTTCTGCTTTGCGATAGTCCTTACCTCATGCTTTGCAAATCAGCACAATTTCCATCGTTATTTCCCAATGCCGTGATAAACACGGGGAAATGTTTCTATTGCTATGTACATTTCAGAAGCTAAGACACGAAAATAGACCAGGAAATTCATCGAAGCTAACAACAAGGTCTCCATTGCAGACAACTCAGTTCAGGCAATGTTTCAATTTTTATATTCCCGGATGGATTGTTTCAACAAACTTTTGATATGATTGAATGGTGCAATGCTTTAACTTTCACAATCTAAAAATTCCGATGAATTTATAACAAAATAAAACTTTACTGGTTATTCAACACTTTCACAGAATGTCTTGCAGCTTAACCAATTTTGGTACCGTACTTGGCATACAGATGACGTCATATAACAACAAGTCGGATCACACGGCAACAAGGTATTGCCTCGATGATGCAAATAAGTCCAAATATAAGGGATAAATAGGTTTTCCCACATACATAGGAATACTTCTGCGATATCCTATCTCGAATTCATTCCATCTGCGAGTGTCCCCACTGGCGACCTTGGGTCTCGTTGGGACATTCCCAGATGAACTGTGTTCTCGATAGAATATGGCAGCAGTATTCCAATGTATGTGGGATAACCTATATTTATACCACAATATTAGCCTCGGATGGCCAATACAACCGTGTAATAACCCATTTAATTATCTCACTAGTGATATAACATTTTGGCAGGAATCGAGGCCAGTTTCGAACCCCGACCTCAAAAGTTTCTGGTCGTCGACTTTACCACTACACCACTCAGCGTCTGACGCCATCGAACGTGATAACGGGAGATAACGACTTCGCCATGTAATAATCTATATATGTATATCTGTGGGTTATCACAATCTCGATTCGTGATATGCAGTTATCATCACCTACAGTATATGACAGATATTTTTAATACTATATTAAGGCAAGTATACATGGTGTACAGGTGTACATGTATACTCATGAAATTATCATTTGACAACAATTTGTCTAATTATCCATATTATATGTTAATGACCGCAACTTCGCCTTGACAGAAATGGTCATATTTAAAATCATCTTCAGATTAAGATAAATTAGAGATATTTCAACAGTGTGGTAGTCAACTTGTATGCTTCATGAACTGCACGGATGCTCTAATTGATAATGATCTGACAGTCCCACGTGTCTTTCCTTCTCAGAACATGCCCTCCAACAATGTTATGCAACAAGCTGTATTTCCGTCACTTTCTACATTGTGGTCCTGTTATTCCATCGTTGCACCCCGATCCGACTCTCAGCCACGGGGTGAAACTGCACACGATTACCACTAGAGCGGTAAGAATGAAATGCGACTGTATTTTACAAGTGAATAATGTCCTCTGTTTCAGTTGCACTGCAAAGATTCCGCAGATGTGCTCCTTCTATTTGCTCGGACAATTGCAAACGTTGGAACTATAATGACGGATATTGCGCCGGATTTCCCCCCGGGTGTTTATGTTACCGTAAGTAAAAAACGAACAAAACAAAATAACCTAGAAAAATTGATTCGGGCTGTGACTAAACATTTTTGAAGCTTACGTCTCAAAATCAGCACTCAACGCCATTAATTTTGGCATTTTTTCCCAAAAGCTCCACAAACACATGTAACAACAGATGGGCTCCTTAATTCCAAGAGATAACACAAATTTACGATACCCATTGTGTAATTGAGTGTAGGATACTCAGTGGTATAGGTTACTGTAGTACCTAATGGTAAACAATACCAAATGGGTGATAGCCGATTGCCTACTAAGTAGGTTGAGGAAAACAAATTGTGAAATATCATCAATGCATAAAGTACCAAGTGTGTTCACCAAAGAGAAAATTGGGGTATAACAACCTTCAAGTCATATTGAGGACAAGCTGAGTGAGCAGACCAGCCGGAGTGATAAAAATATATTGTAAGGAACGTTGTGTTGTGGCTCAGTACATCGTATTATGTGACTTCCAAAAGGTGTAAAATTACATGCATACGGTGTAACTGCATCAAATCTCAAAAACACAGACCAGAGCCTATCACGCTTTTTTAACCTAACCAAGATCCTGCCAAATCTTAGACATACGACTAAAGGTTCTACTTTTCCAATACTGGGTAGAGTTATGTAACGTTAGGGCCTCGATGGAAAACCACGACGAGATTACGCGTGATATTGCAATGTAATTGAAATGGGGACACGTGATTCGGGCAAGATTTCTCTAGCACCGAGACAGTAACTGAATACTAGCCTGGAATCATACGACATATCTTGTGGTGCAGAATCTAGTGGCGGCTTATTGGACAAGCTAGCTTGATTGACTAAGTTCAGAGTCCAAGTCTTAGACCAATCTGAGTTTGGATGTTAGGTCGCCTGATCCAGAAATTGAGAATACTTTAGCTTGAAGTTATTGTCGTTTTTTAAAAAATATCTGTTCATCATTTTAAACGTTAATGTTATTATCCTTAACTTGACCCCACAATCTCGGGGATATTTCTGACGACGGAGATAACCATGAATACATCTTGATGAACAACTAATTTAAAATGGAAAATCACCACTTCTGGACTATTCTGCGAAATTGCTTTTATTCGACGTTTTAGAGCCGCTTTATGCATACTCTTCCTACTATAGATTGATGACTGAATGTTTCGCGACAAAATTTCGTTGCTGCCTACCGGTGTTCATAGACGAAAGCTGCAAAGCCTTAGAAAATGAGCCAGATCTCCAGGAGCAAGTCCCCTGTTACCTGAAACAGTCCCAAATAGGGACTCACCTGAGAAAAGTTTACTGCGTATTTGTGAATTTCTGAAAACACTTATTGTCCTCTCTTGTGTTATTTTAGTTTCATTACTAAGTGAAGTGTTGGATTTGATACAAATCTAGAGTGAGGTCTACGTTAAATTCCCAGTATTATTGATAATAAGTAGTGTGGTTTTCATGCAGCGTCCCTAAATTAAGGACCAAGTCTCTACTTATTTTGATTGACGTTGGAGCGCAATTTGAAAGTATATTATTAGATTATGTTATTAGTAAAAAAGACCTCATTATCAAAACCAAATAGTGAGAAAAGTTACATCTGTGAGTAAATAGGGACACAAATACAAAAAAATTAAATGAACTTAGCTGGGTCCGTCCTTTTTGGGACCGGTTCATGCCAATGGGCATAGTCGGCTTGGCAAAGGCGAGAAAATTACTTTGTAGTCAGTTCTAAAAGTTGTGAATGAATTTTTGACACTGGTATATGTCGACACTGTGGCCAGAAATATATTCTTCGAACTAAAACTACATTTATAACTCTGACTTGTATTTTGACAATTCTTTACTCTTCCACTCGGTCAGTCTGTATTCAACACAAGTGTCTTTCATTCTGTATTCGAGCATATCACCACTGTAACTGCATAATTACTGTTTTAAATTTCATTTTCAGACTAGTGAAAGACCAATGACATTGATGACATTTACACAAATGTACCGTTGACTAAAGCAAAATAAAGATCTGTCAAAGCGAATCTTAATTGTCTCTTTATTGCCGCATTTCTCTCTACCCATGAATATCAACTTTAAAACGCGGCTGAATCAGTGACAAGTTAGCATTGAAAGGCTTCGGCATCAGTTCTTCTAGCAAAAACATGAATTAGTTTCGTGAATGCATCTGTTGTGGACAAACTTGAACTATTCACAATATGCCGAGTTTCTGACTATATGTAAGTGCCCACCGAAGTAGCGCGTAGGCAGAAATATCATTTATATCAATTATGACAAAGCTTACATGACTTTGAGGAAATCTGATTAATAACATACACTGACAGAATATTTTTTGATTAAGTAATTGGTACACGTGGTTCCGTTTTAAGTTGCCCAAACTTTGTGCATTTGTACTTTTAAACCATGGGGTTAAACTTGCTTACATGTATGTTTGAGGTCAAGATCTATTTTTCGATGATGTTTATCTTTTTGGTTCTGGGGTCAATGCAAAATACTCAAAAAGAATTTTAAAGTAGTTGAAGCTAAAATGTTTTCTACAGTGTACAGAAGAAATTGTACAACAGGTCCAACTCTTGCAAGATTCTAAAGAGGATCTCGTCAAGGGCAACGGCTAACAAACAGGAAGTTAACTGAGACCTTGTCACCTGCATCATGGGTAGTAAGATAGTACCTATACGTGTTGCAGCCACCTAAGTAATTAAAGTTTACGAAAAATTTAGAAGAGGTTACCCCACTTGGGCATGTTTATTGCTACCATCTACTCCATTTAGCATTCTCAAAAATTTTTGACTTAAAGTGCTTAAATCGCACCCACACTATAAAGCCTTATGATTATCCCGTGGCCCAAGCAGTGTTGATTAGGCAACTGAATGACGGAGTGTTCGAAAAACAGGACTGCAGGAGTATTTGTAGAAACTGGGAACAAATAAAAACATTAACGGCCTCCTAAGGCATCCTTCTATGCTGAAAAGTTATTTCTAAACTCATAGCAACATGACTGATGGCTTAATTAGTGTGGTGCAAAATTTGCCGAAAAGCATCCGGCATATTGTGGACTTGTGGTATGATCACAACCTTTACTGGGCCAGCGGTATTGTCTAAGGCATGTGCAGACAAGGGGCTGAACAAGTAGAAAATCTATTGATAAAAATACTGAACACACTTGGAAAACACTGAGATGTACCTTTCAAAAACACACATACCTGTTTTAAAAAGCTGTAAATTTATTACTTTTTCCTCTTTCTTGGAATGTGTTTGATAAAACATTTTTCCTGCTCACAAATGATGTAACCATTACTCATGTGTCAGACTGTTCCAATCTTGTTCTGGTTAATTTCGTGTTTTAGATTTTGAAAGTATAATTGATTTTGTAGGGAAATCTTGGATAACATCTGTGTCACTTTCAGCAACTTCAGCTTTAGTACTACTGCTGGTGCCTTGAAACGTTGCTATGCGTTTCTATGTCCTTTTAATTTTTATCTATGTCCTTTCAGCAGTATAGCAGGACATGTCATATGTTAGTTGGGCAAAGCAGCTGTTTTCTGCACAAACTTTTGTGACACCTCTCCTTCTTTTCGATCTACTGATCTACAGAGTTCCACATTTCATCAGCTTTCGGCAGGATGCTTCTCTATAATTCTTCAAGTTCTGGTTATCGTAATTAAGTGCTATTTGACAAAACTTGAATTATAAAGGCATCAGACTCTATGGGACCTGGCATATTGAAGTTACTAAGTACAACAATACAATCTGGCTCTCTGATTGGTCAATTTAATAGAAAAGCGCCACCAAGTGGCAGAAATGTGCACAGTATTCATTGCAACCAAAACGCCTTTTATAAAAAAATGTGCAAGTGTAAACGTGGGAACTTTTTGGAATTTGATTTATAAGTGTAGAAAAAGAACTAGGTTGCCCCCAAAGTACTCACAAGAATGAATGCCGTGAGATCTGGCCCACCGCCTATGACCCCTAAACCAAAGTAGTAAACATCATCTAAAAATAGATTCTGGTGTTAAAATACATGAAAACAAGTTTGACCTCATGACTTAAAATTACATGTTTTCAGTTTGGGCAACTTAAAATGGATATATCCTTACTAATTATTTAATCGATATATATTTTGACATTAGCACACCCACATAATTAGAGTGTAGATTCGAAAAAGAGGGACCCATTTGTAGGGCCTTTCCATGGATAAGTCGTCATTTCGTAGAGGTTTGTTCCTGAAACTTAATCCTTTGTGGAGGGTTAATTCTTTAAACCTAACTCGTTCGTACGTATGATTTTTGACAGATAAATGTTTAATCCATTAGCTTAAAACTGTACGAGGAGAGGTGCCGTGTTTTACGAGTATAGCTTTTGCAACCAAAGTTGAGAAAAATAAGTAGTCATGACGGCATTCTGTCGTTCAGCAACTTTTCCAGACGTAAGGGGTTCTGATAACATCTGACTCCTTTGTTTACTGCCCAGCTCAGTCTTTTGTCCCTTATGACAACAAGCAGGGCAATTATCTCCCAGACTTTACTGGTTACTGAAACCTGGCAGAATACATGTAGATTGTCTTAACTTCTGTTGTTGTTGGGCTAATTGGGGTGATTCAAAAACTAAATATGATCAGCATTGGACAAGGAATTCAGAAATACTAGTGGTTTATGTTCAAATATGTTATAACTCAGCTTTCATTTTTAGCAGCACAGCCCAGTCAGGCTGATACGATCTGACCGGAGATTAGAGCAATTATCGAACAAAATAGAGCCGGCCATCGAACCATGATTGCCTGAGTGGTGTTTATCAGTCGTGTAAGATATTGGCTACATGGGTGATCTTCCCAACTCGTTGTTGGACTATAGAATAGAACAAGTTGGGAGCAACGGGAAAACACCGTAATGTTTTAAAAATTACAAAACCCTTAGTGTAGATCAGTGCTGTTGAAAAAAGAAACCTTTTGGACTTCTTTGAGCTCCCATATTGATTGTTTATGAAGGAAGCTCTTTCGCAAAGAAAGTTGTTACGAACTGAAAAAGTCCTCCACTGAACGACATGTCTCGTGCACCCTTTCTATGGGAAGAGCTCCAGAGGTCCAAAGTCAGTGCTGTTGAAGTTGACACCTGCAAAACATGACAAAGAAAGCTTCTAAAAATGAAAAGTAAACAACAACCGTCTCTGAATTTTTATAACCGATGCATCTGTAGAGAAATTAACGACAAGGTTTTCTTCAGCATCCCGGCTAAGCCACGAGCATTAATTTGTGAATCGCTTAGCTAGGGTTATCCATAGTCTGTCTTAGACTCGCTTAGGCGTTGGGATTAACAAAAAGCCCAACTGTTAGCGTTGGAGTTTTCTCATGACTCCCATGCAGTTACCCCGTCTTTAACATGGATACGGGTAACAAAAATACACTCTTGATATTGTATGCACGCTTCTCCTGTCAGTATACGGCATACACTGCCTACGTATGACGCGTTCTCGTTGTCCACAACATGTGCTTGAACTTCTGCCTAGTAGTCGTGTGCTTAGATAGATTTGCTTTGGCCTCTCGCCATTATAATAAAAGGCCTATTATTAAGCTGTGCCTCTGCCAGTAACAAAATTTCAGAGAATGGCCGTAGAGTTTACTTCAGTCATCAGTTTGCGAGACTGGCTCGACCACAAGTCGACGCGTTAGATTTTTCAAATAATTTATGGAAAATCGACATTTTGTGAGTCCACTAAAAAAATCTATAGAAAGACAATTTACGAGTAGAAGAGCTGATGAAGCTCAGTTATCAAAAGGATGAATTGTCGCTTGGCATTGCTTTTGATGTCCGAGATCGAAAAATAAATCATTGACCTAAACCCTGAAAATACCGCACGTGGTAACATGTTGAGATCACTGTGACTGGATACCGTCACGTGATGAAACGAAAATTTAAGCACATTTACAGTTTATTCCTCTTTCTCCCAATACCATTTGCAGTGTCCTGCTACACCGAGTTCGCAACAAATTCGAGGTCAATGCACAAAAACCTTCCCAAAAAGTCGCTGCGTACTTGCAATACAGTATGCCACACGGAAATTGGCGGTTTGTCACGGAAGGTCACGACATCAATAACTCCACACTTAGCCAGACCATTTAGTAACGTTCTGCGTGATGAACAGGCTATTGCCGTCGATTTGTAACTCATCGGATTATTCCGTACCCTACTTGACCTTGATATGAATCACGTGAAGTTAGTACGCAGCGACCTTTTGAGAAGATTTTTGTGCCTTGACCTCGAATTTGTTCAGTGGAACAGGACACTGTAAATAGTATTCGAAGAAAGAGCAATTCTCTGTTTTGTGTAAATTGCGTTTGATATGGACGGCTGAAGTGAAGCACCCGTGGAATTTCTAGTTCTTGTAGTATTCTATACAGTGTATTGGGGACGGTCACAGGCTGAGGACGCCTGTGTTTTTAACAGGCGGTAGGCCATGTCCGGTCACCGACTTAAGAGTTTTCACCTCGTCAAAAATTCATTCCACACTTAAAGTTATGACTTAAAAGTGCTTACTTTCTTCAATGGTCCTTTCTATTTCTACACATGTCTTCGATGAAGCTTAGTTATGAAAATTAAGAGTGACTCCATATAAAAACCAACAGGTAGAGTCTATACCCAAAATCACCGATTTTTTTGAAACTTAGCACATGAGTTTGGTTTGTTGAGATGTAGAAAAAGCTCACTTTTTAAGAATTTTCATTCATTATTTTTCTTTTTATGACCTGTACCTCCATTTTGCAACAAAATTGGGCGTCGAAGTAGGCATGTTTGAATGCATTTTACTAGCATGTGTGGTAAGGTCAAAACAAATGAATAATACGAATTGAAAGCGCAGTGGCTGAATAATTTAATGGTATAACTTTCAAAATCCATTTTTAAATTTGTACGTTATGAATTTGTGAGGCAAAAACGGCTATTTTTCAGGTTTTCACTGAAGCCATTTTCGGCCAAATTTGGCACTCTGTAGAAGCCATAACGCACCTTTCCTGAAATTGACTTTATAATAATTTGTTTAGTCATTCCTAACCTGTTCATAATCTAAAATAAAAAATCTTGCCTCTAATGTAGTTTATGCGTACGAAACATTACACGAACTGCACTTCGTCCTTTTGCATGTTCTCAGTTGCCTCTGCTGCCAATAGGGGGCTCTTGGAACATATAATTAGCTTGCGAAACACGACATAAAAACCTTGTATTTTGGAGAAAAGGCAGACAGCATTATTAATTACCATTCTCTGAAAACGGCATTGATGATTATTGCTTATTACAAAAAATATGTAACGTAAATCAACTGGCATGCGTGGTTCTAAATGAGTAGATGGCGCTGCTTTTGTTTACGTAGAGACTGAAGACGCATCTAGAATAAGAGCAGTTAACACGAGGACCTTGCTATAATTCAAGACTTCGCGAGATATAGCCCTGCATTTTAAATGAGAACACTTGGTTTTGGATAAATTTTATAGAGGTTCTAGTGTTACTGAACTCACCCCTGCCTTGTTTTCTATTTGCCTTGTTGGTGCCACAAGCAAAGGAAGGCACCCAAGGTGGATATGGCCCCCTAGTGTTCAGTGCAAAAAATCCTTCAACTTGTCAATAGTCATTGTAACTTTGGGTTCATATTGTAATGTCCCTGCTGGTTGCTACAAATTTTAGTCGCCACCAGTCGCCAGTAATCTGGTGTTCCCTCCACACACCGGGCACCCTAACGCTGAATATTTCTGTCAGTGTGATCATCAGTGGTATAAAAAGGTACACATTCACAGTCAATAGAATATAATTCACGAGAGACAATTTTATTAATGACTCATTCATGACAGACATGAAGTAAACAGAAGTAACGGTCTCGACTTCATGTATCACACACCTTTGACTGGTATGCTACAAAACTAGGCTAAACGTTGAGCTCATTTACCACTTCATTCAGTAAATACGATATAACAGCATCTTCAGCAGAAATTGCATCGTCATAAACATTGCTGCAGACAACCTCGAAAAAATCCACCAATATGCGATTCACTTAATATCACAGGTAAATACTTTACCAGTGGGTTCTCGTAATGTTTTCTCCATTTTGGCTCTTCCGAGGGTGAACGTTTTTACCTGACTTATCTCCTTCATCGAATATGTTCGTCAGAAAGTTTTTAACCTTTGATGAAAATCTTGTTGACACTTTTCTTTTTTTCAATGCCTAACCTATTGCTTCAGCATTCGTCTCATTAAAATAGTACTCTGAGGCTGCCTCAAATGACGCTCCGGTTCTTGCATTTCTGACCACTGTCGTGCGATGTGGTCATACGTGGTTTCCCTCTGTAAAATGTTCAGTGTAGTTACCCACATCCAAATGCTGACCTAGTTCTGCGTCTGTAGCAAAAAATTTCGAGTAACCTTGCTGGGTACAAGGGAACTTTGTTGAGGCTCTTCACTAGATACAATGCCAACCTTAACTCTTGGTGTTGAAACTCCGCCATGTCTAGAGATGTTAGTGTATTTTAGAGAAATAGGTTTCCCATTTTGTCAGTATTTGTACGAACTTACCGTCACCTACATGGAATGATTTCCACACGCGAATTCCTTGGGTGGAATAGTGGGAATTTGGGAATGTGCTTATACCAGGAACTGGGTATTTTGGAAAAGACTTTGTTGCATTGACTGAACATGCAGACACATAACATCCCTTCACATGGCCACTGGAAAGTAATGCTTCTTTAAAATCCAGAAACTTTATGATATTTTTACCTTCGGCTACAAAGTACTTTGCATGTTGTTTGAGTGGAGCGATCTTGCGATCACAGAGATCCTTTCCATTCTGACTTTCACTAAAGTCATATCTCGAAACAGAAATGCCGGTAGAATTTGACAAGGCTGCTACGTTCAGGAGGAGAGGAGCAGAGTGGTAACATCCAGCATTACCTGACTCTTCCATGACTGGTCCTGTTCAGTCAGAAATTCACCGACTCTGGGTAGTACGAGTGCGTACTCTGGCACAGGCCTTGCTTTGTGAGGTAGTTTCCTGTATCTCAAATGTTCAGTGGTGTCTTTGACATAACTCACTAAAGCACAAAGCTTTTGTGATCGGATTTTTTGCAGAATAAACTCTAAAGGAACATGAAGGCCCATCGACATCGTCCGCCATTTTGTCTTTTTAAAATGCACTTGCTTCTCTCAAAACCAGTCATTACAACTATCAATTCATTCTCGTTTAATCTTAAAGGCATTTATTTCCATTTAAAATTTCTACAGAGTGTTTAAATTAACCTGATAATGTAAAAGAAATGAAAGAATACAAGAGGGTTACACGTACATTTTTTATATATCCTCAAGCTTAACCTCAACTGACTCCCTCAGTGGGCAAAGGTCTTCGGGTTCAGGTTTGATAGTGGTCGCGTAATAAACCCGGAAAACATCTTGTTTTCATTTGAAAGAGTTTAGACTTGGTTTCTATAACTATTTAAAGCAGACTTCTTGCCTAAAAGTTTGTTCAAATGGTCTGTAAAGTCTGCTCGTCATTTCCAAACTATGAAAATAGACAGTTTTGCAAGACAATTTTCACTAAGGTGCAAAGTTGAGGCAAGATTTTTTATTGCTCAGTCATCAAGACTAACTCTTTAACTGTACGTTCAAAACGTCACATAAGGCTACAAGGTGTTTTATGGCAGTAAGAAGGTCACAAAAATGGCCACTAAAATTAGCCCCAAAAAGTGGTCTGTGGATTATCTCCCCTGTCTAGCACAAAACTGTCAGATTTCAAAAAATGGCACAGAATTATGTACAGTATACGTTGGTTATTTCAGCCACTAAAATATAGCTTTCGATCTATTTTGTATGTTACTCATTTTTGTTGCTGAAAACATGCGATTTTTGAGACGGCTAATATGCCCAATTGTGCCAATTTATGTTATCATGCTCCAGCGGCGAATTTAGGGGTCATTGAGTGCACAAAATTTGGCATTTGGGTTTTTGTTAGGATACCTACCCATGTAGAAAAAATGAAGTTGTTTTAAATTTTGACGTATAGACTGATTTTTGAAAATCTACTGGTTTTTATATGGACTGTCTCTTAAAGTGACTTTAGAGAAGAATTCCATCTCCACTTTTTGGTCATTGTTAAAATAGAATGTCACCCGATTTAATTAGTCTTTTTTACCGTCTTAATCGGTCTATATCCACATCACTTCGCATACGGTCGATCTTACCTTGCCGAGCGGTGTCGCTTCAGCCTGTGAGGAAAGTGAGAAACGATGCAGCGACGTCAGTGGTTCATTTGCAGAGTGAATGCCGCTATGCTGCGGTGCGTCGTTCCCGTTTGTGCGAGCTATGAAGCTGCGATGAAAGCGAGTATATCTCTTTTTCGACTTCCTCGAGAGTGCGGAATGCTCAGGAAGTGGCTCGCGGTAGTGAAGAATGAAAAGAACGCTGTTAATAGCATGTATGAGGCCGTAAAGCATCTCCATGTCTGGGGCCGGCAGTCGTCGACAGCGAGTCTGACGAATGCCGGCACGGCGCCTCTCTAGTATTTGTTGATCACTGTATTCCGGTTCGAACTGAAAGCCTTAGAAACTTAACGATCCACCTGCGAAGACTTCGTTGGATGAGCTCTCGTCTTAGTCGGGATTGCGAGTTGACGTTTGTTAATTATTCTGCGTTATGTTTCAAAATGTACTATTCTCACTCTAACCTATGCTTGTATAGATCTAAAACAAAGTCTGTCTCATTAGATGCAATTTGTAATGCCTATAGAGTATTCTTGAGAGCAAATGTTTTGAGAAGCCAGCAATGAATAAAGCACTGCGTTACCGGTTTCAGATGCAAGAAAGGTAATTGACCGGGCACCGAGTCCATTTGAGGGCATGCTATTTCAGTGTTTGCTGACAGAAAAGCTGGTGTGAAACAATAACTCGATTTTAAAAGCTATTGTCACATGTTAGGGGGAATTTTTATTTAAATATACAAATTCATTATTCACATCGGGTGCAATTTCCGCCCTGACGGTTCTGTAAAAGGGCAACTTGAATTCGCGGCCCCCGACATATAAGTAGATTTGCAGTTTTTTTATTAATGTTTATTACGAAATCTTCAGAATGCAATGAATATACATAACCCAGAAAGCGCAACGAGGGATTACATCTGGGAGGAAATTACAAAGAAGTCTATATACAATTATTATACACGAATACATAAGTTAAAAAAATGATGTAAGAATTACAATGATATATGATTACGAATGTAAATAATGCATTTTCAAAGACATGCATACAATTCTATTTACTCAAACAAAGAGATTTAATATTATAAAGAAATTTTGATACTATTTTGAATAACACCTTATTTTCATTTGGGTTGAGTTCTCTCCATATAAACGTAGAAAAAACATTAATTTTGTTACTCAATTGTGGAATTTCAGAATATTTTTTGTAAACATTGGGGTATTGTTCGAGTATTTGGAAAACCTGTACCCTCTACTCCTTGCATACCTCACAAGGAAAGAAAATATGAGCATTTGTCTGGCTGTCTCCACAGGAATACAGAAGCGAAATATTATTAAAATTATGTCTATTTTTCTCGTTGCTTAGGAATAGACCGCATCTTGAGATCTGTATAAGGGTTTTTCATGGTTGTGAGGAAGTTGGAATGATGCCAATGGGACTGGCAAGTCTTGAGTAGTGGTATGCCGTGTAAAGTTATTTTTGAAAATGACGATTGAAGTGCTTTCTTTTATTTTGGATGATAAGGAATTCCAGTTGTCAGTACTAGCTAATATGGTTGATCTCCTGAAGGTTTGGCTGAGGGAAGATGGAATAGTGTGCATATTGCTTTGCCATAGTCCTGGTTTCGTGTTTGGTCTTTTGTAGGAGTCAAAGAGGATTTTGTTAGAAAAATTAATTATGTTGGTTAAGACTTTGAATGTATACATGTACAGGTGGATTTTACGACGGGTTGCTTGTTTGCTCCAGTTGAGACTATTTAGAACCTTGATTGTGTTGGACCCTTTGTATGCCACTGTTATTGCTAAAGCTGCTTGGTATTGCAGTCTTTCTAATTGAAGAAGAATGCCAGCGTTTGCCAATTGTTAGATTTTGTCACAGTAATCTTGATGTGGAAGTACGCAAAATTTGACTGTTTTGAGTGGCATTCTCCTTAAAATTTTAACCACTTGCGCGATAACCACTAAGTATTTCAACTGAGACACGTGAGTCAGGCTAGCGCGAGACTGAGTGAAGCGCGTGAGGATGACACGTCACACTTACACAATAGCATGAGAAGGTATCAGGTAAAATTTGTAATTTTTGTCCTTTGGACATTTTATTCGTCAACATGCGTGATTTCATTTAACTCCCTCAAAATGGCACCTGGCAAGCGAAACTCGAGCACACCACGACAGATTTTCATCGATTCATTCAAATTGTCTTGACCTAATCGTCAAGATATAATGCCTCTTGGCGTTTTCTGGGTTATGTATATTCATTGTATCGAAGATTTCGTAATAAATATTATAAAAAAATAATATAATAAAATTAATAGTCTCCAGACTTAATTATAACTCCATGTGTATATGTGCATGTCTCGTTTGATTTTATTTGCTGTATTTTGAAATTCGTAACTTTTTGTGGGTATGTGCAATTGTCTAGCATTTACGTAGCTCTGCTACATCAAGTTCGCAAGAAGTCCGCGATCAAAGCTAAAAAATGTTCCCAAAAAGCTGATGCGTACTATCAATGTGCTGCATGGAAATTGCGGATTCATTTTGGACTGTCACGAACTCCACACTTATCCAGACCATTCTGAAACTTACGTGATAAATCGGCAAGTGCAATCCATACGAAATACGGATAATTCAGTATCGACTCACGTGAGGCACATTGATAGTAAGCATCTGGTTTCCGGACAGAATTTTGTGCTTTGACCGCGAATGTTTTGCGCACTCGCTGTCCAGAGCAAGGCACTATCAATGTTATCAGAAAGAAGTACAAAAGCCCATTTGCTCATGGTTTGCTGAACCCCTGTTTATGTAAATTTATTGAGTTTTGCGTTTGATATGGACGCCTGTAGTGAATTAGTGAAGCACCCATGAAATTTTTAGTCAGGGGTGTCATATCTTGTGGTATATATTAATAATGTAATAGGTAGGGTCAGAAGCCGCTGAGGACGTCTCTGAGCCATACCACAGACATCCTCAGCCTCTGAGTCTGATCGTCCCTAATACACTATAATACTAGTAAAAAGTCTAATATCAGCTTTTGGGAAGATTTTTGTGTAAAGTGAAGCACTCCTGGAATTCTGAGTTCCGATCGCCATGGCTTGTGGAGGATGATCAGAAGTTGAGGATGCCTGTGGTTTACAACACGGCCAAAAATTTCCCGGTGACCCATAAGTTTTAACCGTACAAAAATAAATGTTGGCCACTAAAACTTTGCCAACATAGGTTCCCAATTTCAACTGTTCTAAGTCTAATTAAAATCTGTGTGCACCTCCCTCCGAATAGTATTACATAAACAGGCATATTCCTGACCACATTGGACCCCGTACCCGTTGGGTGCCTCTGATGATAAAAAGTTTTTTTTTTCAAAAAGTTGTGTCAGGCAGACTTGGTGTAATTAAGTGGTAACATATGAAACAGAAACCTGAATGGCATTGAAAATTAGAACACCGTCATGCTCTTGTAAAAGTTGTAAACAGGAATGGTAATGTACGATCAAATATTGGATAATGTTAACGTCCTTTTCGCTTATGCCTATATATTACCCGTAAGTTGTACAGCTGTAAGTTAACTAATAGAATCTTGGATTTTTGGAAGAGTTCGTTCTAAAAGATGCGCCTGGGGGCGGAACTACTGCTATGTACTTTTGCCCTTTTTGTATACACTAATTTCAGAAATGCTCATTCAGGAATATCCCTGCATAAAGATCAGAAGCCTTCTTTCCTTGATCCCATTGAATTGTCCAAGTTGTGAAGGTTAATTGGTTATAGAATTTCCAATGGAAACACAAAAGTCTTATTTAAAGGAGGCTAAATTGTTATTATGACGGATTTTACTTGTGCTTTAACTTGTACGCTTGTCAAAGCTAAAGTGTTTGATTATACTATATTTCTGTTTCTGTTGACAACGGACATTATTATATCCGAAAATTTCAGTTGATCCATTCTTGGTGTTTTATTTACTTATTTATATCAAAGATTAAACAATTTTTGAGTTTGTGCAAGCAACTCCTGTGTCAAAATCAAGAAATTCGTCTGCAATATGGACTTCTATTTACGTGTAATTTACTTCAGCTTATAGCTCATTTTATCACTTACTATAACTTAAAATTTAAATCTTGAATTTATTTGTGGACTATTCTTGTTTAAAGCGCAACAAACACTTGGCTTTGGTGGAGATTTCTTATGCCAGACCATGCATTTAATTGTACAACATTAGCTATCGGCCATTGCCGGTTTTCGCAGTAATCCTAACTTAGTGATTCTTCAGTTTTAAGCAAGGTTATTTTACAAACCCAGAGTTTCCATAGATTCATACCGAAATTAAATTCTGTAAAGGAACCTCAAATAGCTTTCGTGGGCGGGCTAAAACAGAGCTTCGGAATTGCTTCAGTACTGTATATGAAAAATCTGGATGTGTACGAAGGTCATCTGCCATGAACGTCAATAAATATTCTTCATGGGTTTCAACATTTTTGCTTGCAAAGCACCACTTAAGGCAGTTTAATATGATAAAGTGAAAGAAGTATTCAAAAATTTGTGTGGTGCTGATTTTTTAAAGTTCCATGCACAATTGAAAAAATTCTGAGCAAACCAATTTGTAGTCCAACCTTTATTTGGTATTAAGTAGCTTCGTGAGTGACGTCAGTGGTCATCGACGAAAGATAAATTGAAGTGTCTGGTTCATATTTGTCAGTTTTGCGCCAGAATGACTACTTGGCTTTTTTAAGCATGGTAACGAAAGAATACTTCTTGGTAAGCAATTGATAGTTGGTGCTGAGCATCAGTTTTTATGAAACACCTGCTAGTATAGAAAAGTTGAGAACATTACGAAGGAGAGACACAGACCCTAACGGTTCTAAAGGTGTGTGCCTTTACCTAGAGGGAGTTCCTCTTTGATTGAAATTTTTGTTTATTTGCGTAACTTTTAAGGGCTTTCTCTATAACACAAGTTTAGTACACAGAGTTTAGGTAGCTCTTCTAGGGATCAAGTGAGTTGAAAATTTACTTCTGCAAACCGTTTCTACCATGTAAAGTTGCTTTACTTAAGTTTGAATTCGACTTCCGAAACTGTGTTATGGGGCTTTAAAGACTTCAATGAACTTCGATCTATTTATTTTGTACCCATTTTACATGTTCTTTACCATTTCAGTTGTTTCACAACGAAATTCCATACGTCCAAATATCAAAATCCAAAACAATGCAGGCTACTGGTGATCTTACGAAACGTAAAAAATCCCCGTTTTGTTGCTGTGTTTACTTCTTTGACAACATTGTGCACGAGCAGCATCGTACAATATAAGCAGCACTCAGCCTCGTCTCCAATCCTCAAGATGGTGCTGATCAGACTTGGTAATGGGAAATAAAATTTATTCGAATTTTTACTGAAATTTCGGGAATATCACAAGTCATTTTGAAATTTTCTGCAGTTTTATATAAAAATAAAAACCAACGGTATATTGCAGCAGTTTCTGTCTAAATTATTGCAAAATTGATGTATTTTGATTTCATTCGAAAACAGATTAATACTATTCATGAATAAGAATAGGATATAAGTACAACTTTTATTTCAGACAATAACTAAAACAATGCCTTCTGTCGCATGAATGGCTGCAATGTGAAAACCATTACAATGTGCCTTTGTTCAATGAGGTCAAGGCATAGGTCAATCACTGCGCAGAAAGTAATTCCCATAACAAAGCCTTAAATGGCTAAACCGATCAGCGCCATCTTGAGGCTTGCGGACGAAGTTGAAAAGGCCTCATCAGTGTCAATTGCGTGTAAACACAGAGCAAAACCATCAATAGATGCTCACGAGAAATTTTGTAACAGATTGTGAAGTATTTCTTTAGGAATCTTGAAATGGTAACGAAATAGGCATTTTGTTAAGAAACGAGTGAGTAAAAAGTCGCTTCTGAATATATTTATTTCAAAAACTTAGTTTTTTTCGACCAGCTGTTTTAACAAAGGATGAAACATGTTACAGATTATACATTTCAAATAAGTTTTGTGTTGGAATGGTATAATGTCTTTAGGTAAATATTATTATGCACAACTTATCTAGAAAATGTATAGTGGAGTCTGTTAGTTTGTACTCTAAGATACTAAGCAGGCGTTGTTTTATTTCAGGGATTGTGATCAAGGAACACAGCAATGCTAATGCAAGCTTTATAGTAAAAGAGACAGGCACCAGGTTCCGAAACGCTGGAGACAGGGAAGGAGGGCGGAGACTGTGTGAAGCTGCCACTCCACTAACAAGGCAATAGGATTGAAATGACAAACAAAGTGAACGTTCCAACAGTTAAAAACCTGAAGCATTGAAAAAAAAAAACAAACCTGTTGTTTCGTTATACCCACAAACATTAACATTCCTGCATCGAGCCTGTAAAGGCAACACAAGTGGTTCAATATTGGCACTGTACTGGCCCACCACTGCACTTTCGCCTAGGTGCTGTAATTAGTATACTGGCTTAATATGAGTCCATCAATAGCCCTGTACAGGGCCAACACAGTCTGTCAATACTGGACTACACCATTGGGCCAATACAGAGGACAGTGCAGGGCCAGTATTGGCCCAGTACCTGCATGTTTACTGGGAAGGTTAGTTGTAACATATAAATACTGTTTGCATTTTATTCATGCCCACTATTTAGTTAGTTGCAATTAGCGTGTTTTGTCGAAGATAACTGAAACTTTGCTGCGATATCCATGCGATAACATGTTGTATTTCTAAGTTTCGATGTGCTTTTTTGATCGCCTGTTATTTAGAAAAAGTTACAAAGCCTGTGTTTTGCCAGTTATTTTGTATAAATTAACTCACACATTTGTATATATAAATTAATGACTGTCCATTATCTAAATTTTACCAGCTAATTATGTGTAGTATACTTAGTTGCAAATTGCTGACGATAACTAAATCTTTACATCCATGCCACATGTTGTATTTCTAAGCTAGTCAGTAGTTTGGAAACTACTGTTTGCCCTTAAGTAAAAATAAGCAAAAGTAAGCAAAATTATGTTTTACAAACTATTTGTTGTTCGTTATTTAGTTAAAGTCACAGAGCCTGTATCCTTTCGACCAACTTTGCTAGCAAATGATTTAATTCTTTGACGTACAATTGCTGTCTTTATAGTTTAATAGTGAATGAAGTTGTTTGTTTATAGTATGTGAGCTCTATAATCACGCGTGGGAGAGTCCCACAAATACTTTAACATGCCAGCTTTTAGATATCCCTTATCTGAAACGTCTGATATTGTCTGCTTAGAATAATCTCTTTTTTATTAAATTTTAAATACATTTGTTCCTGCACCCAACGTGTGGAAATCGTAACTGAGTCTAAAAAAAGTCAACGTCTTCACTAACAACTGTGAATGCGACAATTTACTGTCTTCTTTTATGACTGCTGTTGGGTTGAATTTTATTCTGAGCAAATGATATCATAAATGAGAACAGTCAATTATATCTAATGAGTAAGAGTCTTAATAAGGGACTCAATGCATTGAATTTATCCGATCATCAGTTATTTGGTAAAATCTCTGTTAGACGACCGTAATGGCAAGTTCAGAATATGAAACGTATCCCATGTCTAGGGTGCGAGCCTAGCTGCCAATAAGGGCAATGCATACGGTATACTGTGTTATGTGGTAGAATAGGTGACCCTGGAGGCAAGTATAGAGTTTAGAGCTATGGAATGTATCCGAAAGATCATGAGTTTATAAAACGAAGGTCTTGCATGCGAGCCTAGCGGGCAATGAGAGGGATGCATCGAATATATTCGATATATCATGAGTTAGAATTGGCGCCCATAGTGGCAAGTAAAAAAACCAGATTGTACCTGTATCCGATATATCGTGAGTCAATAAAGAGGAGGTCATGCGTGCCTATTGGCCAATAAGGTAGTCAATACACCATGTATTCGATATATCAGGAGTTATTTGGTAGACTCCACTGCCAAGTTAGGAGATCAGAATGTATGTATGAAATGTATCCGATGTATCGTGATTTAATAATGGGAAAGTCTTGCGCGTGAGGATCTAGCGGCCAGTATATGAAATCGATGTTCATCTTATATATTGGATGTATCAATTTTTATCTAGTAGATGACCCTATAGCGACAAGTAAAGAGTTCAGAACATGGAATGTATCTTATATATTGTGAGTTAATATTAAAAATGAAAAATTTACATAGTAAAAATCAAATCCAATACTTTGTGTGGACATTGTATTTGCCTATTGTCCCGCTCTTGGAGGACGACACCACTTTTTGAACTTTTTCTCGCCATGTCTCCTGACAATGGAAATGTCCTGCTTTTTGACCAACGGCAACAATAACTTATTATCATATGCTACTGTAATTTCCCACGCGACATAGCACAACTTCACGCTCAACTAAAAATATAAACGGGTCGTTTCATGAGTTTTTAATGCACCTGCAATTGTACATTCCATTTACAAAAATAAAAAATCGCCGTTCGACGAAAAGACTGAAGGGAGTTTTTTGTTTGTTGCGGCAAACATTTGCGTTCTGGCATAGACCCAGATCCGGAAATTCCGCTTTTCAATTCAGTTGTATATTTTTCATTATCGAATGTTGACAACTATGGAACAAGTGTTCATTTGTCTCTCTTATGACTGTGAATATGCTTATTTTCCAAAGCCTACTTTTTAGTAACATTACAATCGTAATGATGTGTTCCATTGTCTCTTGTTTACGTAAAAGTCCTCGACTGCAGGCTATGTACTGATCTATTATCAAAAGTACGTTTCGAAACTGCACAACAGATGTTTGCTAATTTTTTACCCACAACAATGTCTTTATGTGCAAATTCCGGATAAATAGTAATTAGTTTATCGCATTTTGTCATATGTTACTCCGTCCTGAAGTTTTACTGAAGAACAGTATCGAAAAGCACCAAAGGTCCAATTAATATATAAAGATATATAAAGTTGGATGAATATCAGACTAAATTCCACATTTAAAAACGTTTGCCTTTATATGGTAGAACTCTTTTGAATCATTGAAATAATTTCCCTAGTGGCGTAAAGATATATTTAACTGCTCCTAACTATGCTAATACATAGCTGCAACTAAACGACGATGTCATTTGAGCATAATCTCCTCTGAACAAAGTGCAGATGTATTCATTAGCAACTTGTAAATGTGAAAACAAAAAATCTGCAAACAGGTGGGTTGCTCTTATGATGTACCGTGGGGGAAAATACCCGCATCAACCAGTGTTTTTTCCAAACAACACGTCACGATACTTACTGGACACGATGGAGTGATTTAAGGCAGATCATTTTCGACACAAATATCGTTCTTAAAACATTTATCATTTTTCAACTTACTTCATACTCACATCGTCGTTATATGTTGTGTTCCTAACTAGTTTGAACAAGCAATCACTGAAAAAGACATTAGCATGTAAGATCCATGATCCACTTAAGCTGGTTATTCATATAACCTCTCTATTTCATATCCTTTTTAGGTTGCGTACGCTGTTATTTATAGCATTTTGATAGCACTCTTGGTTTTGACAACAAAACGTATTTTTAATGATAATTCTTATGAATTAAAGGAGAATGCCACCAGATTTAATTAGTCTTTTTTACCGTCTTAATCGGCCTATATCCACATTGCCTCTTATACGGTCGACCTCACTTTGCCAAGAGGTGTCGCGTTAACCTGTGAGGAAGGTGAGAAACGACGTAGCGACGTCAATGGTTCGTCTGCAGAGTGAATGCCGCTATATAGCGGTGCATCGTTCCCGCTTGTCCGAACTACGAAGCTGCGAAGAAAGCGGGTATATCATTTCTTCGATTTCCTCGAGAGCCCGAAATGCTTAGGAAACGGCTCGCGGTGGTGAAGAATGAAACGTACGCTGTTAATAGCAAGTATGGGACCGTGAAACATCTCCGTGTCTGTGACCGGCATTTCGCCGACAGTGATTTATCTGACAAATTCCGGCTTACCAAAGAACTATCCATACGTTCCGTTTCCTATGGATGTTCACGGCGCCATTCTAGTATTTTTCGAACAGTGTATTCCGGTTGGAATTGATAGCCTGTGAAACCTAACGATCCGACCCGTTAAGTCTTCGTCGGATGAGCTCTTGACTAACGAAGTCGGGATTGGCGCCGGGTGAGTTGCCATGTAGACATTTATTATTCTGCGTTATGTTTCAAAATGAATTTTTCTCATCTTAACCAATGCTTACATAAAACTGAAATAAAGTCTGTCTCATTAGATACAATTTGTAATGCCTTTGCAGTATTCGTGAGTGCAAATGTTGAGCAGCAATGAATAAACCAATGGGTTATCGGCTTTTGATGCCGGCAATAAACGTAATTGACCGGGCAACGAGGCCGTGTGAGCGCATGCTAATTCAGTGTTCGCTGACAGAAAGCTGTTGTGAAACAAGTACTCGATTTTATATGCTATGGTCACATGTTAGGGGAATCTTTATTTTGAAATACAAATACATTATTCAAAATCATTGTTACTGTACAACCTTTGCCATGACGGTCTGTGGAAGGGGAACCCGACTTCGCGGCCCCCGACAAGTCAGTAGATGTTCAGTTTCGTGGCTATTTCACATCAATAATTACGTGTACATTATTTCTTTGGCTCATTATTTTAGTCTTTTCGTGACTGAAGGTTTAGTTTCCAACTCAAGCTGGTTTATGTTCGTGCCAGTCCCGGCGGCCGCGACGGGACTGATCGGGTTCCGAGCCACTGGCCGACCAACGAGTCAGTCCGGCAGCGACGCCGGGCCTGTTCGGGTTCCGAGCTACTGGCCGGGAGAGCAAGGGTTTTGTGTGTTTAGAGCTTAAAAAATCACAAGTATAAACAACACAGATCTAGATTCTCCTGTCTGTATTTCACGGAAGAATAATTTGAATTTATCTCCGAACATACCCCAAACTCCTGCTGCGGACCTTGGTAAATTGGTCTGCCGAAATTTGTAGGCTACAGTGTGTCCAAATACCAGTAAATCCGTAACAGGAAAATAAAACAACTCGTTTTTATAAGAACTCGGTGTATTTTTAAAGGTTTTACATCGACGTTTGATGATTTATTGGTGTTAAACAAAGAATTCACGCGATAAACTGACACCATTGACCCGTGTTTTGAACTGCTGAACAGGCTGCGTGTGAAACCAACTACGTCATTGGACAATTTCAACACCTCCGTCTGCCGTCAGGTGTTAGGTAACGCAACCGAACGTGCCGTTATGGAGTAGAACTACTAGATCTAAATTGATACAAAATAGGTTGTTTTTTTGGTTGGCATTCTCCTTTAAATTATTAAATTTTGTTTC
The DNA here is from genome assembly GCA_002633005.1 of Phoronis australis. Classification (NCBI taxonomy): domain Eukaryota; kingdom Metazoa; phylum Phoronida; family Phoronidae; genus Phoronis; species Phoronis australis. The sequence continues at coordinate 182,852 of NMRA01000114.1, read as the reverse complement.
TGGTAAGGGTTTTGTAATAGTTTGGCTCTGATGCAATTCCAGTTGAAAAACGGAGTAGTTGCGAAGATTTTTAATGACAGTAAATTCCATAGGAGTACTCTGCTCCTTGTAGAAATGGTTGGATAGACGGTATCAAAAATTTGTTGAACATTAATGACATGCAGGACTGTTTTCAAACTTTGACTACCCCTTTCCTATCACCACCACCTCAGCCCTCCAAACGCCCTTCCTCCATTCTCTGAATGCCGCCATAGGCGGGGGTGCAGTCCCGAGAATGCAGCCATCAGGATTTGAGAAACCGAGAACCAACAAGGTTTCACAAAGAGTTAAAGAATGGACTGGGGGCCAGCGCACTGACGAGTAGTTGGGAGCTTCCTCTGAGGTCAAGATTTGTTTTATTACGATCCAGTTTCGAGGAAAGTTTATATTTTTGTGGTCATTCTTTGAATGTTTTTTTTTAATAAAAGTGAGGTCCCTTTGGGGCTGTTTCCAAATCCCTTCTTGATACATGGCCCGTAGTCCAGTTTCTGGTGGCTGGGGAATATGATACAGAGTGTGTCCCAAAAATATACACACTTCAAAGCCTAGAGTTCAAATTGAGTTCCTGGGATCAAGAAGATTCTGCTCGGGCCCACTACATTGTTGAACCGTATTTTAACCTTGGGCGCGCCAGTCATCACCTGCTCCGTCTGTGTAGTATGCAAGGGAAATGCAAGCAATACTACTGGAAGCTAACAACATAAAGTTAATGAACAGTGGATTTTAATTTACTTATTTAAGGTCTTTTAAAAACTTCCTTTTCGACCTACGTTTTGTGATTTTAAACTACTAATCTAGTTCCTAAGTCATTTAACAATCTATTTCCATTTGAATTATGGGTTAAATTCTTTGTATACTTTGATATTTGGGATCTGATGATATATCGAATTTTCCCAATGTCAGCCTGCAACTAAGTTCATAGAAGCATCGTAATTTCTTACAAGATTAGCTTCTAATTGTCAAAAATCATCTCTCAATCATTTGATTCTCGTAGATATATAAACATGTAAATCTTAAACCAAAAATGGATTCCATGAACAGTGCGTTTACATTGATTTAAGGACTGCATTGCTCTTTGACTTTCTGTTTGTGAGTTATAACGACAAATCTCGTACCCAAGTCAAAAAGCAATGACTTCATTGTCATTTGAATTGTGAGTATATTTTGGGAACTGTCCGAATTTCACCAAAGTCCTTGAGACTTGTTTTAGATAGACAAAAATCGTCTAATTGTACTACCGTAATCGTTCAGGTTAACGCCCTGGGCGGTTAAATTGGCGAATCAGAAAAATCGGGGGAGGGCAGTTAACCGAGCAGTGGGCGGTTAAATCGAAAATCCACCTAAAGTAGGGGGTGGGCGGTTAACTGAGCATGGGCGTTAACCCGAACGTTTACGGTATAATACTATTCAGGGATCGACTTATTCAAGTTCCCCTTAAGTTCTCTGAAACATCACCAATTCTTACAAGATTAGCTACTAATTGTCAAACTATTCTACGAAGCTGTTAACTTTCGTAGATACATAAACATCTAAACCAACAAATTTGTGGATGAAAACGGAATGTTGTAAGGAAGTTCCGCGGGATTGCTCTCAGATTTTTGACGCAGGTAACCGGAGAAACATGGGAAAAGGGATATTCGTATGTAGGTGAATTGTTGCTCATTTCAGAGGTACCTATAACAATTCACGAATTAAAGATGAACTCTAAAAACGCTGTAAACGTTGTATATGTTTGCAAGCACTTTGAGTACCCCCATACGAAAGGTAAAGATCATCACAAATCGTTGCCCCGGCTATCTTTTCGACCTGTGCGAATTCTTTACAAACAACTCCGACACGTAAGTAACGATCTTCAAAAGAAATATTGTACTTGTGATACTTTGGGATAAAGTAATATTTTATATCTGGTAAACAACCAATCGGAAAAAATCCTTTAGTGTAATTTACATGTATTGGTCTTCATTTACTTAAAAATTCTACCTTTAAGATGGCGGCCACTTGCCATTGTATTTTCACACTTTTGGTTGTTTGAGTCGAATGTATTAATACTGCTGTGCCGTGAATGAATGTTTTGTTTTTTGATAAATTTGGAATCTCAGCTTCCCCTCGTGAGTACTTGGCATTGTAAAATTCACATGTATTGAGAGACAAAGGGACAATTGCCCCAACCGAATCACCGAGATAGGGTCCCGTCCGTGGTCGGACACATTAAGATAGAAGGCTAAACATGTAATAGCTCATTGCATCGCCGTGTGGCGCCGCAAGAAGTGAAGTTACTCAACATGAAAGACGGAAACTGATTCCAACATTAGGCCCTCTCTCCGTGAGCCGCTCTTTCAGAATTTATCAATAAAAAGACGAAACGGGTGGCCACTTGTATGTCATCAGTGGCCCCCTTTGTAGGCTGGGCCCCTATATGCGAAAAGATAAATATTTTCATAGATCAGAGAGCGCGCAGCAATTGATGTTATGTGTCAGGTCAATAATTTTTCTCAAGTAATATACAATTTTGAGAAAAAAATACTGCTACAATTGTCACTGTCATCCTTTGCCAGAGAGGGGCCTTTGGAAAAATATAGTTTGCATTCTCAAAATTGTCTTATTGAATTTACAATTTTCTCGAAATTTCGAAATATATGTATGAATGATTAGGTGCGCGTTTTCAGGTGTGTTTAGTGGACCTATACTGAAGAAACGGAGACCCAGCCCAACACCAATATCTTGGCCAGTCTCCTCAAAGGGTAAACTATGCACTGATACTGAGTTGTCAAATTTTCCCTTGAATTTCCCGTCTTCTCCTTATTAGCAGTCTTTCTTTCCTAGACTGTCACCTCTCCCACTCCTATGTCGGTTGCAACCCAGCTTAAGCCAGATTTTGGGGATGGGCACGTGCACCTCTGTCCTCCGCTTCCTACGGTCCGTACGAAGGCAAACAATTATTAGGGGTACAAATCAATTCGACTGTGCCATCTGACGCCCCTTTCCTATCACTTCTGTCCCCTAATCCTCCTCGCTTTCTGGATGCCTCCATATTTGTACCGAATCCGCCATTGGTGAGGTGCAATCCCAAGGATGCAGCCATCAGGATTTATGTAACCGTGAACGAACAAGGTTTCACGGAGAGAAAGAATGGGCCTAGGGCAAGCTTATGGACGAGTAGCTGGGAGTTGCTTCAAGTAACTGCAGCTGAGATGTAAATGTAAAAAAAATGAAATTCGATGAAATAAAGCTAGTCGCTTGTCAGCTCAGCTATGATTCACTTGAGACTGGCAGCTTAGCTCGTACGTACCTATCCGTCTGCGCTGGGTCTGAAGTCAAAATTCGTCTGATTATGATCCAGTTTCGGGAAAAGTTCATTTTATTATGATCACTCGTTGAAGGATTTTTTGTAAAAGATGATGTCCCTGGTATAATGCCTTTGGGGCTGTTTTAAAATCCGTTGTTGAAAAATGGGTGGTAGTCCAGTTTCTGGTGGCTGGAGAAAATGATACAGAGTGCTTCCCAAAAATGTACACACTTAACGCTTGAAGTTAAAATTCAGTTGACGTGGAAGGCTGAGATTCTGCGCAGGCCTATTGCATGATTGCACCTTATTTGTAACGCCAGTGCGACAGTCATGACGTGCTCTGTCTGTGTAGTAAGCATGAAAATTGCAGTTTGGAGAACAACAATTCATTGTGCAACACTTCTAGAAACTAAAAACATTAAGGAAGCGCAAAGAAAACCTTTCCAAGTTAATGAGGAATGAGTTATTTATTGAATGACTTAAATTTCTTTTTAAATCTACAGTTTAAACCACTAATCTAATTCCTTAGTCAGTTAACAATTCAATGTCATTTGATACGTGAGAACATTTTGAGACACTTGTAGATCTATCCGACATTCATCAATGTCCATGAGATTTATTTCAGATTTACAAAAACCGTTAAGTATAGTTTGCTATTTTAGGGACCTGATAATAGTGTCAGCCTGTTACTAAGTTTAGTAAAGCAATGTAATTTTTTACAATATTACCTTCTAATTGTCAAAAATCATCTATCAATAATTCGATCTTCGAAGATTACATAAGGAATTAAATCAGAAACCTAAAATCAATTCCATGAGCAATGCTTTTACCTCGATTTAATGACTTTATTCCTTTTTGACCACCTTTTGTGAGTTTAAACGACAAATGTTGTACCTAAGCCTAAAAGCTATGCAACTATTGTCATTTGAATTGGAAGCGTATTTTTGGGAAGTGTCGAAATTCGTTTATGTCTTTGAGAGTTATTTTAGATATAAGCAAAAGACGTGTAATTGATTATTTGGAGACCGGATTATAGAGATTTTTCCAGCTTCCGCCTGCAATTAAATTCAGTGAAGCATCATTAATTCTTACAAAATTAGCTTCTAATTGTCAAAAAAATCTATAAATTTGTCAACTTTCGAAGATACATAAGCACGTAAGTCAGAAACCGATGAATTTTTTTATCAAAACAGAATGCTATAAGCAATTTCCACAGGCATGCTCACGAGATGGGGCATTGGTTGTAAGGTGTATTTTTGTTCATTTTAGAGGTACCCACAGCGATTAAGGAGTTAAACTTGAACCCAAAACAACTCTAAAATCTTTGTTTATGATTGCGAGTGACTAATTTTTAAGTATTCCCATTCGACATGTGCACGGTCATCATAAATCGTAGTCCTAACAGTCTGTTCGACATGTGCGTATTCTTTATCAACAACCCCTAGTAACGATCTTCTAGAGAAATACTATTACAAACTCGTAGCCAGCATTGCGAGGGGGAGTTAGAATTTCTGTAACGGTGGACCTTTGATATTTTGCAAACGTCGACACAGACTGTAGATTTCTCAGTATGGCCTTTGACACAGCTTAATAAGGAGGCTCTCAGCTCTACGTTCTTGAGATAAGACGAAATTCTCAATACCAGACGTCAGGATGCCGTAACGGTTGTAGGCAAAGAAAGGAGCTCAAATTCGAATGTAATGTGGTCCACAATAATATCGCAGGCCGAACGGGTGAAAGTATCGCGCGTAATTACGACCGAGACTTCGCTTGTACAGTGTATTTTACCACCGAAATCATTATATCTAATGAGAAATTGGTTTGTTGGGTACTTGAGCTCTGAAGCAGTTGCACACTCGTAATTTTGCACTCATAGTTTTCGTTCGTAGTTACACGTTCGTAATTTCACGTGTTATGAAATATTCATAAAATATGATCTCATGTGCAAACTGCACAATTTCAAAAGGTCAACAACATCAAAGACTGACTAAATATACGCAAATAAAACAAGAAAATGAATCACTTGATGACAATTGTCAAGGATGTTATTACATCCGAGAATTTCAGTGATCCATTCTTGTTGTTTTATTTACGTACATTTATTCTACATATGTACTTTTGTACAGACATTTGTATCCTTTAGAGGATCTGGATTGCCTCTTTTAGTTTCGGAGTTAATTTTTGTTAAAGACCGAATGAAATGCTTTTATTTGCTGCCCTGACAATCCCAGGCATCTTAAGGTGGTTCGTTTTAGTACATATTGATATGTTTAAATGCATATCTAGCAGGTTGTCTGACACTTTTATACTATTTGTTAAAATAACCATGCTTTTTCATGCATTTAGGTTTCATTCTCTTACTTTGCAGATGACATATCACATTTGAAAAAACACTGGTTCATAACTGTTTTAGGGGGTTATGCAGTAGAAACTCTAAATGTTGGTGTTCATTCACTCACGACACTCTTTATTCAAGACATTCTAATAACAAACCATTTGCATCACAAAAACAATGTCAAAAGATTATTAATTTAACGACTGGTGGTCTCGTGGACTCGAACTTAAATGTATATACAAAACGTACCGAGAGTAGCGTACATGTATAGGTTATCACACATGCATAGGAATACTATTGTCATATCCTATCAAGAATTCATTTCATCTAGGAATGTCCCAGAGAGATTTGAACCACCGTGGCAATACTTTGCTGGAGTGTGATACGGCTTGTTTCTACATGACGTCACAGGTATGGCAATACGGTACCAAAACAGGTTAAGCTACAAGACAATCTGTGAAAGTGTTGAATAATCAGTAAAATTTTATTTCGTAATAAATTCATCGGAATGTTTCGATTGTGAAGTATACAAGTTAAAGCATTGAACCATTCAATTATATCAAAAGTTTGTCGGAAACTTAAAAAAATCCGTCCGGGAATATAACGTTTGAAACATTCCCCGAACTGAGTCTGCAGCAACTTGTTGTCAGTTTCGATGAATTTCTTAGTTTTCTTGGTCTATTTTCATGTCTTAGCTTCTGGACTGTACATAGCAATAGAAGCATTTCCTCGTGTTGATCACAGCATTGGAAAATAACAGCAGAAATTGTGCTGATATGCAGAACTTGAGGTAAGGACTATCGCAAAGCAAACGTTTTACCCCACGGCCGGCGACTGTGAGTTGAACGCTGCGAGCAGACGATTGCTTCAGTAAAAACACATACTCATTATTAGGTCTTGATTTCCTGTAAAGACCTTAGATTCCAGGATAGATATATTGTATGCATCCATAACGAAACGTTGAATTTGAATTAGAGTTTGGCAAATTTTACTAGCCGGTGACGTTACTCAGTTTGATATATTTACATATGTGATACTCAGATTGAAACTTCAGCGAGGCCCTATAAAAGCCGCCTGATCTCCGTGCGTCACAATTTTCATCGTTAAATGTTTTCTGTTTTTAGAGCAGTAACAATGCCTTGAATTAATGATTTAGGTAACCGAAATGATAGAGCACAATAAAAATTGGGGTTGTGCACGTGAATTTACTCCACCAGCAGACTGCACACCAACCGTGAAATACAGGTTCTACCGTTGAATACGGCTTCTACCACGATATACAGATTGGCTCTACTTTCCCGTATATCACAATTGAATACGTCACATATACAATGGCCATATTTTTATATATATGGGATAAGAAGAAAAATCCCAAGAGACATTATTCAGCGTTTCGTCTGAGACCGAAGGTCGACGTCGAGTTGACATTGGCCTACATTTTTGAACTTTCCATATCAGAAGTTACTGTAGAAGTAGCATGGAAGGTGAATACGGAAAACATTATTACATGGCAGTATGCACTCGACTGGTTCAAAGCCTATGGGATAAAATGACTACTTGCTCGAATTACAAGTGAAAAATGCGAGCGTAAAACTTTTTTAGAGCCCATGTAACCTACAAACTACTTTATTGGATATAGAAATTTCGGTCGTAACACACGGAGTCTTGGTCGTAATCACGAGCTTAACTATTAACGAACGACTACGGTGGTAAAACACGAGCGAAGTCTCGGTCGTGACCACGAACAAAGTCTCGGTCGTGATCACGAGAGTAATTAGGGGCGAATGATTTCGGTCACAAAACACGAGCGAAGTCTTGTTCTTGATTGAGAGCGTACTTACACGCTACATTGTAACCAGAGCGGCCCGTGATAAGAAAGAGAACGTTCTCAGGTTACCTCTTACCGAACTTTCAAATCAGGCGTGCTTATAAGTGAGTGAGCTCACATAATTACAAACTCAGACGGAAATACATCTATTCAGTCGGGAAATGACTTGAAGTAATATTTTATCTGATTGTATATATTTGCAACTTTTTAAAATTGGCGGAATCTTCGATAAACTAAAATTTCCAAGAGATTTCGATAACAGAGTAATACAAATTAAAAACTCACCCGATCCTCTTGCGAGGAACTAACGTTGGCAAGCCGAGTCCTTACATAACTTGCGATAGAATGTGACTAGCTACAACACACAACGTGCCCGGTAAACGACATATCATTTTTGTCATGCTGCCTCATAGTATCAAACGATTTTTAAAATCCTTATTTCCGATTAATCAATTGCACACCATTCCGGAAGGAATACGCGCGGATAGTTGAACGGCCGCCAAACGCCAGCTCGTTCAATAAAATGTTCGTCTATCAAAGTGCGACGCTACCGTAACCATTACTCCATATAGTAATACCAGAGTGTGCTAAAACCTTGGAGGGTTAACCATACTTTGAAAATAAACTGAAACAAAATAAAATGGGCTATCGCTCCAAAGTTCGATGATCTGTGGATAGTCACTGCCATATTTGCAATCGTCTCCATCGCATGTCCTGTTGATTGTATTAAAGATTCTTGTGAGATTGTCCAGTTTACACAATTCGAACCACACACTTGTCCTAGCAGCTCGCTGATTGGAAAAAAAATCTCAGTTGAATTATGGTTGAAATCGAGTGTTTCTAAAGCTGATGAAACTCAACCAATCTTGACTATAAATAAACCAAAGCTTTATACTCTTCCCAATATTTACAAGGTCAGATAAAAGACATATTTTTCAAGTTTTATGTCAGAATTCATATTATTTCGGTGTTCCCAATTTCCCACACGACCAACCCAATAAGCCACTCTAAGAACATGACCAACTTATCAAGCGCTGCTTAGACTGTAGGACTGCAAAATTAAGAATGTGCGGCGAACCATAGGGGGGTGGGCGGGGAGGCTATAGCCCCTCCACTTTTTCAGTGCTACGTGGCCCAAGGTCTTTAGGCGGTGCGCCACAAGGTGGCTGGGAGGATTTAGTCCCCATTTTTTTCAGTGCTGCGCCGCCCAATTTATGTGCGTTTGGCAATAGAAAGGTACTCGCTTGGGTGACATGTTCAAACTTCTAGAAAACTTTACGAAGCGATGAAAAGCATAACGTCGAGAAAATGTTGAATCGTTCATGATGAATGAGATGTGTGATTGGTTAAACAATGTGCTTCCTAGATTAGGATTGATGCTCCAAGTATCAGTCAATCAAAAAGTGGAGGAGGGGTTATATTCTTTAAATAAAAGCATCGTCTAAGGATTGTTTCATACAGCTTACGCAACAGTGGTTACTGACTGAGCAGGTAAGAACATTACTGCTCACTATATACGGCTGCATGATTTTAGGCTAGTGAAGAAAAGACAAAATTTCCATTTGCAGGGAATTCGTTTCTAAAGCTTAACTTACATGTTTTAATAACGTGGTACGGAAAATTACGAGTTGTGTCAAATGAGCGTGGCCTAAAGCCCTCGTGAAGAGTTATACATAGAGAACACTGCCTTGGGGTTCCACCACGGGTTTCTGAACAGTACGTGTTCGAATAATGGTGGATATAATCTAGGTTTTCTTTATCAAGCTAGTTTTTCACAATGACTTGAATGGAAACGTTATTGAAGAAATTATCTCACTATTGAGATAACATTTTGGGAAACCGAGGCCGTTTTCGAACCCGGGCCTCAAGAGTTTCGAGTCGCCGACTTTACCACTACACCACTCAGCGGCTGACGTCATCGAACGTGAAAATAGAATACTTAAATGAGCACGCGCAACAATCGCATGTTCAGCAAAGGACATTGCATCGACATTTATACGCTATGAAAAATATGACGCATAATTTCCATAAAAACGATATTTTAATTCCGTGAAATTTTTCTCTCGTGTTCTCTCACTTGTAAATCACCGATCTCCAATTTGAATGCAGGTATCGTGTCGCGGGATCATTTTGACTTGAGTATTATAGTCAGTTACTAGTGGTAACCTACTTTAGCAGACGATATTTTCCCGGTCGAAGCTTGGCGTGATAAAATGTGTAGTAAGCTATAATTGTTGCTAAACCTTAATTTACAGATTCACTTCATTTCTATTTTGTTTAAATTTCCAATAGGTTTCGAGTACAAGCATTTTTTGACAAAAATAGCTCGGCTTTTCTTAAAAGGTCACGACCTCCGACTCCGGGCCTCTGACATAGAAAGTAGTTACAAAGCCGAGGCGAGTCGAGAAAGGTATATCCATTCAATGCAATGTTTCTCGTTTAGTATGTGGTATCATTGTCTATAATCTATGGTGGTATGAATAGTTTATTACATGTTCTCAGTCGTTATCCCCCTTATCTAGGGCCCTCGTGGATTTTGGAGAATTATCACCCTCGGGGCTAACGCTCCTCGGGCGATAATTCTCCAAAATCCAATCGGGCTCTAGATAACGGGGGATGACGACTTCGCCATGTAATGATCTATATTTCTCTTCCGAAATCCAACAAAGGAAATCAACGTAAAAATATGGCGCACTTTCAATATAGACGTCGCACATCACGTGTGACGCAAACAAGTCAAGATAGTTTTGAAATTCATCCTGGTACGGGAATTGCTGATAGTTAGGCCTATAAAAGATCTTAAACCAAGCAGCAGAGGTAATAACTCTTGGACTGACCGGAGACAGTCCAATCATTCTTGAATGATGTTTAGTTAAAAAGTATTATTTATATTATTGCTTTTGGGGCTGAAAGAGATTTAATAAAGTAAGTATGAATTAATAAATAACACTCACTACATAAATAAAAGTAGAGTAATAATAAATAAGACCATTATGTAATAATATAATTACATCTAGTTTGCCAGTAGAATTACAAGAATATGAAGACCTCTAATTTAGTAATGAGAAACAATATTAGTAGTGAGTAGGTCCGCACTGTTGCTTGATGTAATGCTGTTTATGAGTTTACTTGTCCCGCGGTCGAATGTTTCCCTCCTCATTAGAAACGAAATTACATTGGGCACACTGTATGTTCCTTGTCACGACGACTTTCAATGCATTTACAAAACGGCTCCATAAAAGCCCATTTCGTCCATGGTCGCAAGATGACTCGTCAGGAGATTGTCGACAATACAGTCATTAGATACATTAAAAATGATGTACACAGGTTACGAACGTTAGAGTCGCTTCTAATGTTTGAAAAAGCCAGTTTGAATGAGCAGCTGACTGGAGTTCGAAGTACTCTATGCTTATTTAGGTGATATGTAGATTGCGTTGCACAGCAAAGTATGTATACACAAAAGGTACCGAGAGTGGCGTACATGTACATGAAGTTATGTGACGTCCCACGAGACATTATTCCGCGTATCGACCGAGAGCGAAGGTCGAGGTCAATACGCGGAATAAGGTCGAGTGGGATATTACTTCTTGTACGCCAATCGAGGTATGTTTTGTATTTATCCCATGCGCTTCGAATTCCTTAGTGTCTTACATTTTTCGGCAGATTTTTCAAATACAGCACACATCACGAATTTTTGGCCGACCGGTCGGAAATTGGTCGACGACCGGCCGTCGACCGGTCGTCTAGCCGACCACCAGCCGAGCAACAACGGTCGGCTAGGAGCCGTCTGCTTAGTCGCCTCTGTGGTCGGCACTTGGGTCGGCTAATTGGTCGCCTAGCGTAGACGACCAATTCGGATTAAGCGTGTCCTTGGTCGGCAATTAGCATTTTATGACTTAGCGGGTGAACTTTGGACAAACAAACATTTAACTGTTCGCTGTTCGTTTACCAGTGGCAACTCCGGTCTTGACATCGGTTTATCAAATTTTGTTCAACTATTAAATGGAGGTAAAATCGAATCAACCTACAAATACGAAGTGCGTGGCATTACACAAGCCGAATACCTTATGTTGAATTAATGACGGCGTGGTAAAATCAAAAGTTAAGTGATATAGCGGAAAAATAATTTCTAAATTTAGATATCAGACTTTTTATGCAGTGCATTATGCATAAAAACAAGCACGAAATTTGAAATTTACAGCAAAATTGCATAAAAACCAGAATACAACACTGGATATTTTACGACCTCAAATGTTTTCATGCCGCGGATTGCTCAACAAGCAGCACGCATTTGCGCTCATCCGTTATTGCTCTTGATCATCACTTCGTCACGCTGTATATTGCGCTTTACCACAGATAATTGTTGTTTATTTCTGTATAATTTCTTAATATGTTGGTACAGCAATAGAACCCAAGTTTATTTTAGGAACAATATAAACAATGGTTTGAACATAGCGCCGATATTAAATCATGGGCGCATGAAAACGGAAGACTGTGATCGGTTTATAGTGTAATCCATCATCCATCATCATTCTGAAATTGTTGTCAACTTCGCAGTGAAAAATTTTTCGAAGCTAGAGCCTTCCTATCTAGCCAGCTACATGTACTTCACCCAGACTGTTCACATGGCGGATCACATCCCATATGTATGTACTTGCGCGTTAGGTTGCAAGTTTTCTCTTGTAAAATAAACAGTTTTAAAAATAACGATTTATTACTTGAAAAGAGTTAACAAAGATTTAAACAACGGCAACTGTTCAGTGAACGTGTAACCTGCAACTAGTTAAAAAACAACATTTGATGTTTTAGTTTCAGACGACATAGTATTCAGTAATTGAAAACTGAGACATAAGTGTTTTATAATTAACAGTTTTGTTCCAGATTTTACGTTGAGGGCCTGGTTGCATGGCGACTGTTAGTTACGCTGCCGCAACTGTATTACTTTAAACTATATTCGGAAAGTTTGAGTATTGAACCGGCTGAAGACGTCGAGTCAACATATGACCTACCTTTTGAACTTTCCATGTCTGAGTTCACTGTTGAAGTAATGCGGGAGATGATTACGGAAAACTTTATTACATGGCCGTATTTCTCTCGACAGATTCAACGCGTATGGGATATATATATATATATATATATATATACATATATATATATATATACACACATGTACACACGTCTTTTCTTCACCCAACGCAAATATCAAGATTGATTAATGGTACTGCTGCATATAGACTCTATTCACGCGGCGGACATTAAAATCCAAAGCGAGGCTCACTGCGATAAACAAAGCGGAAATTTACATTGTGTGAGTTAAATGACCGGTCTTTGGAGTCCAACATGAATATCAAATGTTAAAAAAATGTGTCAATAATTAACCACAGAGACGTAGATAATACAGTTCAAGAACAAGTCAATGCACCAAAGAGTTGTCTGACGAAAGGATATAGTTTTTTCCGGAAAACTAGGCTCGAAACATGAAAAGTAAACATGACCAAATTCCGGCGATCGTAGTGTTACGGATTAGGTATCATGCTGAATGCAGGGTTACGTTTCTTCCAATAAATTCTTGATAAAAACGCTTTCTACACGAACCAGGTCATCTGGTCGTATTGTTGAGGAGTTGAAGATATATTCGACAGTGGTGGCTCATAGCATTTTACTGTCATGTGCAATTAGTCTCATCTGCTTTAATTTGTTGATGAAGAGTAGGCCTATTAGCTTCAAGCATAGTCTAGGTCCTGGTGAGGTAGGCACTACCGGGACTGTCAGTTGTTTTGTCATTGATCTGAAATAATACTTGATGTTATTAAATATATATTTTGATTTGCTATGCCCCAGCCCCCCCCCTAAAATTCTCCCAGATTCCATTTGGCAGTTCAGGAGCGCGAATTTATGACGGGCAAAATCCTGGCTAATACTCTGCCGTGCCCCCCAACTCAAAGTCCTGGATCCCTTCTGGAACAAGTATAGTTATCATGTTTCTTCAGAGGCCTCGTTCACATCCGAGGGGAAAGGTGCCTCATAAGTGTGCAGCCTTCTGAGAGAGGAACGTTTTGCCGAGTGACGGGTCAGTGAAACTCTACTGACCTCCCGATCACCATCAATAGCACCCCGCCCTTTTGCAAGTTCCCATAGCTCTGTCTCAAGTAGCATTTTCAATGGCTGATCTAGGATACCACTGTGAGGGGGAGCCCAACATCCTCGGAGAAGCGGGCAAAGCGCGATTGTATGCACGCAGGCGGCTCGGAAGTTGCGGGCGCCGAGGATGTATACCTTATGCCCAGGAAATCTGTCGTTGGACTAAAAAAAAAAATAAAACGGAACCTGTTTTCCCCCCTCGTCCACTGCCGGTCCTAGCTCGAACTCACTGAGTACAAGTTTCCTTTCGCTTCATGCTTTGCTGGTTTACTTTCCTTGCGGCAGTCAAGAGGGAGGGATGGGTCCCTGTCCAACCCCCTAAATCCGCCTATGATTTTGTACTTTTTCAGATTGTCACCTCTGTGGTCACAGGTGATTTGAACCGTTGGAGAGAAATTTTCACATAGGGGATTTTTAGGCCCGCGTGGCCGGGAATTTCGCGTGATTTTTCAATATTTTTGAGAGGAGAATAGGGCCGATATTTGGCCCCAAAATTGAGGGATTGAGGGCCCTGTCCTTTTTTGTAAAGAAAAATGCATCGCGCTTCAACCCATAGTCATGAAAACACAGCCTGGCTGGCCGAAGATTCTCCGGTCCTCGTATATATATGGCGGCATCCATTCCGAAATGCGACAAATTATGATTCGAAAACAGTTATGAAATTTACACGGACACATTTTCCTTCGTCACGGTGTATGGCAAGGACTCAACGCTTCCGAATCCCTGCGTCGTTAGGGATTGTAAAACAGAGTGTTCGTATTTTTTCTAGCTGTTCGAGCAACGCGGAGTACAACTACGCGGATAAGCTATCAGAGCTATCGTAACGAGCCTCGTTTTGGAACGCGCCTCCTGTCGGCGTGAATAGGGTCTATGCCGTTTTTGCTTTCATCAACTTACCGTCTTAATTGTTTAAAGTATGGACTCGGTGATGAAGCTAACCAAATGTTCGTCTTGTGTGTTGGTATCTGGTTATATATGTGAAAGATGCGTAACTACTGTAATAAACTGGTTTAAATTTCAGTTTTAAATATTGATATCTAAATTTAAAATTCAGAATGTGTTCTGCTGAATTTTTGGACCTTTATGAGCCGGAATTATCTCAACATCGTCAAGTGTAGCCGGTAATGACAATATATGCAACCAAAATTACACCATTATTAACGCCATCACATTAGTAATTCTATTACTGTATTCTACTTCATTACAGTTGGCAGAATATACAACGGGATACATTATTAGTAATCCATAACCTTGCAGTAAGGAGCGAAGACAACAGGGTAAGTATGGTAGCCAGAATAAGTCACGTACAGGCGTAAGGAAATTTGCTTTTACATGTGTCAAGTGGATGAGGGCGAAGTAGATGTGAGTGCAACCTCCCTCCGTCGACCGCAGTTTTGCTTCCGCCACAGATGATTTGATTCTACTTGTACCTCCTTAGACACCGATTACATCCCTAGACAGCAGTTTCTCACATGCACCCTACTGCGATTGTCATACCAAGACCTGCGGGAATGTAAGCATTAATAGGGAGTGTGTGAGCGTAAATTAATTCAGCTTCGTCAAACCGTAAGCTCCGTGTAGTGCTGCAAAATCCGAAGAAGTGCTGGGAAAAGCAGTATCGTCTTTGAGCGAATAGATGGCACTCTGTCTCGGAAACTGCAGTCAGTTTCGTCGATTTTGAGAAATAAAAAGTAGGCTTAAGGCTAAGATTCAATTGTTGCAGCACACTTTTAGAGAAGGCTCACTTTCCCAGGATTGTGTTTGAAAAGGGTAGGCTTTGAAAAGGTGAGTATTTGGTCCCAGATACGCTGCATATTGGGAATCAAATGTTAAATAATGGGAATTTTGATTTTCTAGTTGCTGCCACCAGACGAGGCAAACTGTCTAAATTTCTTCACCTCCTTTAAAAGGTTCCGAAATACCAACTTTCTAAAAGGTTATTTTACACTAGCATAAATTATGTATTTTCTACTAACTGCTTGTTGTTAAGTTACAAGGCGTTTTTCAAATCTGCAATTCACAAGATGGAAGTAGGCCGTTCACAGAGACTCGTGCAGATACTTGACTTTTCAACTGAATCTTAGGTACAGGGTATGCAGAAAACTGTGTATCCGCATATGTTTCAATTTCTACGTGATAAAACGGAAGAGTAATTTTCAAAAGATTTGCAAACGTTTATTTGCATTTTGTTTTAATGTCACATACTTGTTTCTTCTTTTACATACTTGTTTCTCGGAACTTGATCTGAAACTGACTGAATTACAGAAAACCAGAAGTCATGAAGTGTATCGCGGTATTCATTATATTGATGCTGGCTGTGGGCTGCCTTCAGGCGCTGCCGATAGATGGCAAAGACGTCGGTGAGAACAATAACTCAGTGCTCTGGGGCGGGTTCTGCAAGAATTTCGCAAGTAAAGTTAAAGTGATCACAGGCATTATTTGTAATGCCTCGGGATATCTCGGGAAGTTTCGCGTTTTCGCTAGTTCCTTGCGTCTTAAGAACAAGAGTCTCTTCAAGTTTATGACGTGAAACAATGGTAACAGTTCAAATTTAAAACTGCATTCCGTCCTACGGTATAGATGGCCAAAACAAAAACTGAATTGGGACTTTCTCTCAAATCAAATCGGTTTCAGAATATTTCTGACCGAGATGGAAATCTTTTACCCCTACAAACTAAAATATCGAAGCCATCAACTTCTCAAAACGTGTTCAGAGTTTTTTATACTGAAATACTGAATAACGAAAAATGAAATAAAAACTCAAAAGGTATATCACGTGACGCTCATTTAATCTACACTTTAATAGAAATTGAAAAGTGATGAAAAATTATGATAAAAACATAAAAAAGTACTAGATATTGTTTACACAATGATTGATCTTACATCCAAGGTTACCATGACAACACGGAAAAAGAATGCCTAATGTTACACAGTGCCACTGTTTGAAAATTTAAAATGAATAAACAGTCAATAATTAAAACAAGTTATTGATTGTGGTTATTTCATTAATTCGAAGAAACTTTAAAAAAGAATTGAAACAAATTATCGTCGCTTCACTATCACTGACAGATTAGGCGAATCTGCACCTCAGAAAGTCGTTTGGGTATATGTGAAAATATGTTATATAACATACGTGATGATATCTGTTGGTTATTAAATCTCGATTAATGATATGCACCTACGTTATAAAGGTAAATAAATATTCATGAAATTACGAGTTGATAACAAATTGTCTAATTACCTATGGTAAGCTATGTTGACCGGATGTTCACCTGGTTAAAATTGCCAGGTTCAAAACCTTCTTCAAATTAAGATTGAATTAATGATGGTTTTTCTTAAGCCATAAAACCTGTTGTCTACGTACACCAAGAATCTAAAACGAAAAAATCCATCGCAGATTCCGTGACCTTCCCGAGTAACATGGACACGTTTATTCAGTGAAAGCTTCAACACTGTGCTAGTCAACTTGTATGCTTCACGAGCTGCACGGATGCTGTAATCAGTGGCGGAATGAAGGGGGGGGGGGNGGGGGGGGGGGGGGGGGCAGGAAGGCAATGCACCCCCTAAAAATTCCCCAGATTCCAAAAGGCAGTTTGGAAAGGTGCGTTTTTCCCGCGGAAAAATCCTCTATAATAATCTGGCCTGCCCCCCAAACTCAAAATCCTGCATCCACCCCTGCTACATGTAATTGATAATGATCGGTGAAAATGCGTACTCACCGTTAGAAATGTAAGAATGAAGTACGACTGTGTTGCAAGTGAATAATGTCCTCTATTTCAGATATACAGGAAAGAGAGTACACACATTGTTATGAACGGATCTGTTACTACGATTGCAAAGGAAAAGGCGCTAAAAAGGGCGGATACTGCAGCCTGGGATTATGGTGTACATGTCGCTGTACGTAAAAATATACAAAACAAAGGAACATAGAATGAGTGGTTACGGTTTGTGACTAAACTTTTTGCAAAAATGACGCTTCAATCTTTAAAGAAAATCAGTACCCAACGCCAGTAAATTTGGCAATTTTTGGTACAAAAGCCACAAAAACGCATGAAACAACAATGTATGGCAACTTAGCAAGAATCGTCTTTTTCGGCTAGCTCCCCTACCCAAGGAGCACAATTACCCCCGGTCAATCACAGTACACCTCCTCGTCACTGGATCGTTGGGGTTGGAGAAAATTGCACCCCACTTTAACGCGTGCTATGCGACCTCTAAAATTATAAAACGACACGCACTTAGTATCACTGCATCAATTCCAACATACCACGCTATTTACGCTATTTTTAGTGCATAATCTAGTAGCAGCTTATTGAACAGCAAGGCGACGTCTGCAAGATGATGGCGGAAAACAATAGCTCACTTGCGAGTTTCCAGATATTAGATATGACGTCACCAGAATCAGGGCAAAACCCGCCATGTTGCCCTAGTTTTGTTCCCGAGTCTTTGCTACACGGGCGAAATCTTAGCGAGCTTTTATAAAGAATTTTACACTTAAAACGTTACCACAACTTAAGAGTTAGCTGATGGATCGTGGAATAACTGTGAATGCACAAAGAAAAGGTGATTTTGCTGTTGTGCGAAGCTGTGAACGGACTGAAATCGGAAGTGTACCCGAACTAGGTATTTATATCGCCCTGAATACCGCAAAGACACACAGGGGCCACAGTACATCCTCATAAAAAGTCCAAGGGAAACAAATCTTGCAAATTTCACTTGATGTCGTCCCATACTATTTTTGCAAGTGTCACGCGCCCGGTCACGCTCTTCGCTCAGTCTTGCCCTTACAAAAATGAGCTTAAGTTTTCATCGAAAAACTTAAGTTTTCATTCCCGAAAACTTAAGCTTTTGGCGAAAACTTAAGTATTTTGGAACACGTTTTTTGGAACGAACTTAAAGTTGCCACGTCGATGTAGACAGCCCAATACCACCCCTGGGTGATTGTTTCGATGCAAATGTTTGGATGTTTAGTTCTTCCAAGTACTCCGCCAAGTTAATAGAGACCTGAAAACAATGAGAAATAAGCAAACATAACAGTATGTGATAGCTTCTTAAGAATACAGACATAACCCATTTACAGGGAATGTTATCCATGTAAAGATCAGGGGCGGTGGGGGGAGGGTCCAGGATTTTGAGTTGGGGGGTTAGGGCAGAGTAGGGTTTTGCCCATCAGACATTCACCCCGTCCACCCCAACTGCCAGTTGATCTTGTAGCGTTTTAGGGGGCCGGGGCCATGGCCCCTTAGCTGTCCTCTGAATCCACCATTGAAGTTACTGGCATGGTCTTCACGAGAAGTCTTACGTAACCATAATAGTTTACAGTAAAAATAAAATTATTATCTCATGTACTAATAATAAACATAAAAATACTATATCCAGTACTCCTACCAATCACTTTACTGGCTGACATTTGCAAAGATATTAAATTGAGGTTCCAAGCAAATTTCTAGAGGGAAAAGAATATGCCCCTACAAACATGAGGAGATCATTCTAGTCAGTCCATATTGAACTCAACTCAACTCCTAGGTAAAGTTGTACCCAGATTAACTATCACTTTCACCATGACACTGAAATATTTGATTTCAATAAAACCAGTCGAACTCGCATTGAATATGAAAATTTTAAGTCTGAATATGCAAACTTTTGCGACATTCTAGTATTCCACAACCCGGTAAAAATTCGAAAGCACATACTCAATCCCAAAGTCAAGTCACACAGATTTTCCTTATTTGGATTAATTATTTGGTGCAATTAGATAGGAATTATGCAAGTTTCACTGTGCTTAACAATAGTTAACATGTTAACTGGTGAGAGTTCACTTGAGTACATTGTGACCTATGCCGGGGGGTATTCCAGATAGGGTACTAGTAGTGGGATCGGGATGTCCTTTCGCATTCAATAACCTAGATCCACCCGACAAACCTGAGCAAATCAGTCAAAATAGGCAATACAATAGTTACATTGGTTATTCTTAATTTTGAGAGCCAGGCACATGCGCGCACCCAGGGGAGGCTCGAACGAGCAGCCCCCTCTTGCCGAAGTGGGCATGAAAAGGTCAGCCTCATAGAAACAAAAAAAATTGAGAAAACGAGACACGAGTCCACTAAAAAGCTGTAGTTCAGGAATGCACTGCGCACAGCTCTGAACATACTACGTTTTTTTAGTAAAAGGTCAACATTCCCAAAAATTTGAGCACCCCCCATATTTTAGGATTGGTGCGTGGATGAGGCAAGTGAACCTTGCAAATCATTGACCTGTAGTGATATGAGATTTCAAAATCAGGAGCTTCCAAGAATTACTACGAGCATAGACATAAGCACACACAATTCCAAATGTACCCAACTTGGGAAATGATTACATTTTGCCTTGGTAGTTCCCCCCCTTGCATTGATCACACTGACACAACCTCAGAAGACAGAAACATAATAGAGTGATAGCCTGATGTGAACGTTATGGCTTCCTCTGATGGACCTCCAGAAGTACATGTATATTACGCGTTAGAAGTTTAGATAATTCACACACAGAATGAGTCCATGCCGTGTGACAGCATGACTCGTGAGTCGCTGACATTGTGACAATAACAACTGAACTTAACACGTTCGTTGGAAATCACAGCGCCGATTGTGGCCAATCGATTTTAGAACGCTCTCTGGCACTAACCTGACTTCCAAAACTTCTGAAATGTCTTCTTGCTGGCTCTGCTCGTAGTAATATAAACTTCATTGTCGCGGGCTAGCCAACACACGACTTTTTCTTCGAAGTTGACTGTCGGTTATAAAATTCAAACTGTTGACTTCCGGTGGAAACTGCCTTACGAATACAACTCAACACAAAGGAAACTTGCACAATAACTACGTTTTTTTAAGAATTGCATGAGTTCCATTGATTAAATTGTACTGACCAAGTCAGTGTCTCGGGATAAACATTGGGTGCATTCTTACTGCTTTTGGTCACCGGATGTTCGTCTACATTTAGTTCACAAAGACGTGCTGTAATGATTACATAACTGCACTAATTCTGTACTGACCAGGTTGACTTCGTCGTTTTATGGTTTGTATTTATATCAATGTTAAAGAAACATTCGGGCAACATTTTTATGAGACGATGGGTTTTGCATGAGCAAACAATAATTTTTTGTTGGAAAATAATGGGAAAAATTTCGAACCAAAAATTAAATATCTCACAATATTCAAATTTTAAAAATTTGAAATCGTAAATTTTCATCGCATGGAAACCTTAGAGTTTTAATAAAATTCAAGTTTTCCACAAAATGAAAAAATCCAGTTTTCTGAAAAACTTAAGAAGTCAGGAAAACTTAAGTTTTTAAAATTACAAAAAAATTAAGTTTTGTGATAAACTTAAGTTATCAGAAAAACTTAAGTTTTGTTAGTACAAAAAACTTAAGTTTTCATGAAAACTTAAGTTATTACTTGAAACTTAAGTTTATTTGTAAAAACACTTACTTTACACTTGAAAAAAATTAAGTTTTCTGAAAAACTTAAGTTTTCATGAAAACTTAAGTTATTACTTGAAACTTAAGTTTATTTGTAAAAACACTTACTTTACACTTGAAAAAAATTAAGTTTTCTGAAAAACTTAAGTTTTCTGAAAAACTTAACATTGTGTTGAAAAACCTAAGTTTTTGGCGAAGAACTTAAGTTTTAAAAACTTAAGTTTCTTTTAAAAACTTAAGTTTCTTTTAAAAACTTAAGTTTTTCGGAAGAACTTAAGTTTTTCCTCTAAAACTTAAGTTATTTTCCAAAAACTTAATTTTTTTTGCCAAAAACTTAAGTTTTCAGCGAAAAACTTAAGTTCATTTTTGTAAGGGTGTGCTAGCCTTTGTCTCATAATTCACGTGACTCGGTTGAAATACTTTGTGGTTATCGCGGGGAGAGGAATGTTGACTGAAGAGGGCTCCCAAACAGTCATTCACTGGTGGCAAATGTCGGTAGTCCTCGCCACGTCGATGTGGACATTTAAGCTTTGCAGTAGGTCTCTGCGAAGTACACGATCGCAGAACACAGATTACTTATACGCCGCGGCAATCAGTTGCGCATAAAATAACGAGGCTGCTCCTTCACTTGACTCTAATTTTTGAACAATTTTTGGTTTGGGTTGCAGTCAGCACCACACACCCACGACCACAATCACCCCCTGTCAGTCAGTTTACCACATCGTCTGAGCAGACCAGCCGGAGTGATAAAATACATTGTAGGGAACGTGGTGTTGTGGCTCAGTACATCGTATTATGTGACTTCTAAACGTGTAAAACTACATGCATACCGTATAACCGCATCAAATCTCAAAAACACAGACTAGAGCCTGTCACGCTTTTTTAGCCTAACCAAGATCCTTCCAAATCTTGGACATACGACTAAAGGTTCTACTTTTCCAATACTGGGTAGAGTTATGTAACGTTAGGCCTCGATGGAAAACCACGACGTAGCGAGATTATGCGGGCTATTGCAATGTACTTTAAATGAGAACACGTGATTTTAGCTAGATTTCTTTAGCACCGAGAGAGTTACTGAACTCTAGCCTTGGAGTCATACGACATATCTTGTGGTGCAGAATCTAGTGGCGGCTTATTGAACAGCCAGGGTTGATTGACTAAGTTCAGAGTCCAAGTCTGAGACGATGTTAGTTCCCCTGATCCATAAATTGAAAATACTTTAACTTAGAGTTATTGTCGTTTTTTAAGAAATATCTGTTCATCATTTTAAACGTTAATGCTATTATTATCAACACGGGGATATTTCTGACGACGAAGATTACCATGGATTCGTCCTGGTGAATAACTAGTTTAAAATGGAAAAAATATAAATCACCACTTCTGGAATATTCTGCGAAATTGTTTTTTTCGACGTGTTAGAGCCGCTTTACTCCTCCTACTATAGATTGATGACTGACTGGTTAGCGCGAAAATTTCGTCACTGCCTACCGGTGTTCATAGACGAAAGCTGCGAGTCCTTGGAAATAAGTCAGTTCTCAAGGGGGCAAACTACAGTTACATGTACAACAGACTTTTGGCTGCCGACACACATCAAAGTACAGATGGGCCCTTTCCTCACGTGCTAATCGAGTATCTGAAAAAACAAAGGGTTTTGTAACTCACAAGCACTACTCGTGACAACTCAAACTTATTTACGCCACAGATTTTTAACCAGTTAATTCGCATCGGCAAAAAATCCCGGCACACTAAAATATTACCAAAAACACCAAATTTGATAGTTTTCTCCCCAGAATTGCAACTTCCCTGCAAGTGCTAGGAACAATCCGACTACAGATTGAGAGTGCTCGAACTCTTTAGATTCTAAAATTGTGGTCATAGTATGCCCCTTAAAAGATACATTTTTGGCAATTTTGATCTGTCTGACCGCCACCTGGAATCGCAGCCGGTTTCTCGGACAGCAGGCGACAGGGGTTGAAAGCAAACGACAGCCACCGTTTTGAATGAAAAGTAGGTTATGGCTAAAAAACTTCTTATTCAAAAACAGAAGTATATCAGTTTCCTGGTATTTGTTTTCAAAAAAATTCCTCGATCAATCAGTCAACCCTGACATACTGTTTCATGCAAATGGGCATAGGAGGCTTCTCAACGGAAAGAAAATTACTTTGTAGTCAGATCCAAAAGATGTGATTGATTTTTTGAGTCAGATGCAAAAGTTGTGATTGATTTTTTTGACACTGAGACATGTCGACACTGTGGCCAGAAATCTATTCTTCGAACTAAAACTACATGTATAGCTCTCAGTTGTATTTTGAAAATTCTTTACTATACTTCTGTGTCAGTCTGTACTTAAGTGTCTTTTATTCGGTGTTCGACTATATCACCACTGTAATTGCATAATGACTGTTTTAAACTTCCTTTTCAGACTAGTGAAAGACCAGTGACATTGCTGACATTTACACAAGTGTACTGCTGACTAAAGCAAAATAAAGATCTGTGAAATCGACTCTTATTTGTCTTTATTGTTGCATTTCTCTCTCCTATGAATATCAACTTCAAAACGAGGCTGACGCAGTGACAACTTAGCATGGACTCTGCATCAGTTCCTCTAACAAGAACTTGAGTTAGTTTCGTGAATGCATCTCTTGTGAAGAAATGTATTTTTTATCCGATTATGACAAAAACTTACATGGCTTTGAGGACATCTGGTTAATAACATTCACTGACAGAATAAATATTGATTAAGTAATTAGTACACGCAGTTCCGTTTTAAGTTGCCCAAAATTTATGCATACATGTATGTACTTTTAAACCATGTGGTTGTCGGAGATTGACTGTGGGTTTGTTTAAAAGGTAGCTATGCTTTGTGATTGTGCGTAGATGGAGAGTGAATAATTAAACCCAGTAATTAGTTTATTACATGATGACCACTAATTAGACAAATGAAACCTGCTTTTTATTAATTAATCAACTACAAAGAAGAGTAACTACACTAGCGCCCTCTTTAAAGATTACTTTAATCAATCAACCAAAATGAAAGCGCTCCGAAGAGCGAAACTTGGCGAAATTAACCAAAAAAACCTTGTTAGAGATGACCAGAAAAGACGACGACAGAGATATGACGAAGATAACAGCTATGACGACGATGGTGGCGATGACGGACAATGCAAGTTATGATATCATTCATATGACGAATGTAGAGGTCAGAAATCACTAAGAAATAGGCTACAGTCTTGAGCGACACTTCGCGAAATTAACTGAAGAAAAGAAGACGTCGGAGATGATGACGAAGATGACAAAAATGATGATGGTGGTGGAGATGATGAACAACATAGTAACATTCATATGACGAACTTAGATGTCATAAATCAATAAGAAATAGCCTACACTCCAGTTCAATAAAAGCTAAACCGACATAAATGCAGCAAGAGCGCTCAACCAGGGAACAGCGTTATCAGAAAACCTCAAATAAGTCAAAATGTAGACGTCCTGGAAAAAAATGGAAAAATCTTCTGAAAGCCCGTTCAAAGTTCTATCTTAACTAATGGTATCGCCTAATTCCGTAAATGTTTCGAAAAAAATTTGCGTTTTTTAAGAATTTCAAAGTCAAATAACTCGAAAACGGTAAGTCTGAAAAAAATTATTACACGTCATTTGAAAGAGTGTACCTCAAAGAATCCGCATGCAAAAAATCACGTCTTTTTTCTTCCCGTTTAAAATCGCACTCCAGCACGACTGAAAATGGGTCAACATGGGCCAGATCCGCCATCTTGAAACCAAATTCCGGTTTTTTGGCTTTATATATTAGCATATTATAAAAAACTAATATCTGAAAAAAATTGAAGGAATTAGCCCTATGATGCGCCCTCTACAGGACAAAACGCTTTTAGGCCAAAATCGAGATGCGCATGCGCGATCGCCTATATTTCCGCCATTTTTAACCGGAAATTACAATTTCCGGTATACTCGTAGCACACTTCCAGTTCATTTACTGTGCCGATTCTTAGTTTTGTACGTAAAAAATTGTAGCCTCCAGAAGCCTTTGAATCTTAAAACAAAAACAAAATGGCCGCCACAACCGCCATATTGGATCCGATTATGATGAAAAACAACAGGCTTCTAGTACTTTCAAAACTACGTGTTATGTGTAAATTTCGTGATGATCGGACGAAAATTGCAACCTGTATCGTACGAAAAACAAAAAAAAAACTTAGTGACAGAGCAACATACTTGGCGAAATTTATTTCGCCAAATAATAATCAAATGTCTTATCTGCTATCCAAACTAGGATTTTCCACTTGTTGGATGTCTGTCATGTTGATGAATCTTCGAATTACACACACTGTATAGCGAAAGTGTAATTGCTGGTCACCGTCTCTAGTGATGCAACACTTGCAAGCAATTTCTGCCACCGGCGATTCTTCTTGCGGGTCACAGTCTCTTGCTGATGACGCAAGACTTCAGGTAGTATCTCACTACCCACAATGCAAATGACAAGCTCTTAGTTAACTTCCTGTTCGTTAACCCTTGCCCTTGCCAAGATCCTTTCTAGAGTCTTCCACGAGATGGCTCTGTCGTACAATTGCTTCTGAACACCGTAGCAAGTCTCTATTCTTCAACTACTATAGCGCATCTGATTATCTTGTTGATTTTAGCCCATAATATAACATTCTACTTATTTAGTGATTGGCTAATAAATACCACATGATCATATCCAATCGTACTATTGGCTGTTACACTTTGTTCTCAGAATTTTCTAGAATCTCTAAAGTACTTTGAACCCAGAACCCAAAGTTGTAAACACATATAAAAATAGATCCATGTTCTGTGGTACTTGCTTCTTAAGCCAAAAGGTCTTTATCTTTATATTCTATTTGCATATTCATGTCTCCGGACTGAGCTGCAAAACAAGTCCAACTGATAAAAAACGCGAACTGCTAACACTTATTTAACATTTACGAGTGAGTTGGCATGCAATTTTTTCAGACCAACTTAACAGGAATTGATCCACCACCAGCCTAACAAATTTTTATGCGTCTGATCTTTCGCATAAAATGTTGACTTTCCAACAATTAGATTGGTTGATGAGACTGAAAATAAGTCAGCTGATATACCAGTTCAGTGATTGAAATTGATTTTTTTTATCACGTACTTATACTATAGTTAAATCGATTGACGCTTAAGGTAATCAACGTCTGACCAAATGGACAGGGGCTTTTCCTTGTCCTCAAATTACGACGGGGAAGCTGACCACCTAGGCAATTCAATTTAATTACCATTGCAGCCTCCTAAGTAATTAAATTTACGAAAAATTGAGAAGAGGTTCCCCCTGTCCCAGGAATACGGCGGGGGATGACGACCAGTTGGGCATTTTGATTACAACCATCTAGTCCATTTAACCTTCTAAAATTTTGACTTCAAGCACTTAAAATCACACCCACAGTATAACAGCTTTCGCAAACAGTATCGATTTGGCAACTGAATGACGGAGTGTTCGAAAAACAGGAGTATTTGTTTAAACTGGAAACAAGACAAAACATTGACAGCTTCCTAAGTAATCCCTTTATGAAGAAAAGGTACTACGCGAGGAAGGCGTTAACCAAACCACAGGTAAGCGTGAGAGCTAACGGAGAGAAGACCCAGATATAATGCTTCGCGGTTTCTGGGTTTGTTATTATTTCTTTGTATGTTCTGTGTATTCTTCAATAAATATATATCACTTTGAAAAAAAAGAGAAGACGTGAGAAGACCGTTACGGTTACGCTCCGGTCTGGTCAGGCGTGAGGCAGAACAGACGAAGTCCAATAATTCAGTTGCTGTACTGTATGTTCATTGAAGAATGTCTTCGTGTCATTTGCGGGCGGTCAGTAAACATTAACAATAGTCAATGTTTTATTCTCAGGAGTTCTTGCATGAGCTATTAGTCCTGATCATGAAGTAAAATTGTTAAATCCAGTGAGCTTTCTAATTTCCAAGTAGTTTTTAACATATATGATGAGACCTTCCTGACGAGAACAGGACGCATGAAATGGCATTGGTACAATAGAATGCCACGAAAGTTGAAATGAATTCGGGTTATCATTTTCGCTTAACCAGGATTCCTGGAGGCAGATGATATCAATGCACCAGTGTGGTTGAGGAATCATTAGGTATTTACGTTAGTAGGCCCATAACAGTGCGAGCCAGTCTGTTACAGATACATTACTTACGCAATACGAAGAGATTGGAAATACCGTTCTAAATCGTCTGATTTTATCATTGGGCTAGGATATTTTTCATCTTTTGTACACCCATTACAAACACAGGGAGATACACAAATATGCACAAAAGAACAACATATGTGCAAAAACGAGAAAACATTTGAATGTTTCTTCCAAGTTCCATGCATTTAGAAATTACGAGCTAACTTTCTGCTCGGGCATCTGGTGAATTCTCTGGCTCCCTTCATGTTTCAAAAACACATTTCCAATCCTCTCATTTGTTTGTATCATTAAATTTCCGTTTGTCTAAAGAAGCAGTGACTTCTACATAAAAGCACAACCTCAAAAAATTAAACATATTAAATTAGGGTTGACCTTAGCAAATTTCATTTAAAAGTGAAAATTTTAGTTTGTAAAAGGAACCAGCTCTATTCTCTTCAGTTTGAAAACCAAATATGCTGGAGGTTTTTTCGATTTTAAAATTCACTTACATTGCAGTCATAAACCAGAGACGTAACCCATGTCAGAAGGAGTTAACATATTCACATTCAAAAATTAAATGTTCTAAAGTATCGAGGGAAGTATTTAGAAAAAGTACAAGCATTTGAGTGCACATATCTAATCTTACTTAAAATAGTTAATAGGTAGAATTCTCTGCAGCAAGTGGAACTGAAAAGAAAGTAATTTTATATCGTTCAAACATTCATGAAGAAGTTTGTAACAGAAATTCCACATCTTCTCTGATAGCGAAAATCCCAATATTTTGGCTTTTTTCTGCCGATGGTGTTAATTTGCACAAAATATGGTAAGAATTCAGAAATCCCTGTTTCGCCAAAATAATTTTTTTATAGTAGAAGGTAAAAGTGGTGCATATACCTTTTTAGAATGATTTTTTTGTTAAACGTAGTCAAATATATATTCATTGCACTAACAATTGAGTAGTAGTTGAGAAAGCTGGCATTATTCTGGTGAATGGTCTGGAAACTTTGAAAGGTTTATAAATAACCATTCCAATCAAAAATCGTTCACAAGTATTATACATTTTTCAACGAATGACTCATAAATCTAAGGGCTGTATTCCATCGTAATATTACTGTTGGGCCACACATTAATTGATGCCGCATCTTCGTGTCCTGAAATAGTTGTTTGGGAACTAAAAAGCTCCAAAACTGGAAGAATCCTTTCCAAAAAGAATTAAAGGTATCTAATCAAGTTAACCTGTAGCTTCCATACCTCAGTATCCCATCTCTTGTAAGCCCGATAACTTTTTGGAACAAGAGCGTCCATGAAGTTTTTGTTAAAAAGAACCTTCTAATCCATGAATTGTTTAAAGACAAGAGTGTTTTTAATACTCTGACCTTTCTAAAGATAGTTAGCTTTCTACGAGACCATTTGTTAATCAGATTCTTCATTTCCATCATTTTTGCATCAAAGTTATCTTTGAACATAGTTTCCAAGTTCACATTGAAATTAATACCCAGAAGCTTAAAATCAACATCACCCCACGCGTGCGGTGAAACACTTGATTGAATTTTATACTTCCAATTCACACTCCTCCAGTCCTGATATCAATGCATCAACCTCTAAGTTGTGCTGCCAGGGTTCTTGGAGTTCTGCCTAGTGTGAAGATTGTGTATTCTGCGTATTTGGTAGTCTTCGTTGTCGATTTTAATACCTTTCACTTCAGGATCATGTTTAAACAATATCGACAAAATTTCCGCACATGGTATAAAGATATAAGCGGAGAGAGGATCACCTTGTCCATATCTGCCTTCGAGTATGAAGTTGTCTGACGGAAATCCTCTTTTCTATATCACGGACACTTGCTTTATTATGAAATCTTCAGATATATCGAATGATATTGGCTTTGAAATAGATTGAAATTATTCATGACTTTGAACACAAAGTCCCAGAACACAAGTAGTCCTGTAATGTTTTGTTTGTCTGTATAACTCATAATATCACACATTAGTCTTGTGTTCTCAGCTGTAAATCTTCCTTTAATAAATTTAGTTTGGGTATTTGTAATCGGTTTGTCTTATTTTTTTAAACAAATTGTAACGCATTCCAAAGCCAGTTTATGTACACTATTCAATAAAGTTATTGGTCCCCAGTTTTTCAGAAACTGTTTCGGCTTGTCCGGTTTTGGAATACATGTAATAATCCCAGTCCGTTGGGTTGTAGACATTTGCTGCTTTTCAAAGCTACATTTAATATGCCGCATCTTGGTTAAATTCCTCGCGAAGCTGTGACCTTTCGTAATTTAGCTGGTCAATGTCCTATGTTTTTTGGCCGCTACTTCATGCAGTTTTCCTGGATTTGTTCACAGATTGTTGAGTTTTTTGAAAATCCGCCCAGAATCATTAAGTTTGTTGTAACTTGTCTCTGAAAGCATCCGATTCCAAGGTTGCAAATAGAGCTGTTTCTTGTGCTTTAGTCAACATTGTGTGTCAATGGGTAGTATCCGTGTTTGAAAGACTAAGACTTTATGACTGTACTTCCTGCCATTGTTGCACGAGGACGAATCTACAAGACTGATAAAACATGTGGAGTACTGCACATGTTAAAAGGAACGTTTCATCAACATGTTCTCGTTTTGATTCATGAAGCTTTAAAAAATAATTGCAGGCGACTGATACACGTTGTACCAGACGTGCGCAGGCCTCGCATGTGGGCCCATTGCACTGATCATCTGGAAATATTTTTATGCTCTATTAATGTATGGTTAAAACCGAACTGAGGAGCTACAAACCTGAAGCTTTCATTTTACCACACTTTATTTTTGATGTAACATGCTGGTATTTCCACAACTGTCTTCGATTACAAGCATTACAAAAACGTGCTGTTCGAAATATACCTCATCATACTTCTTAGATCACACTGACCAGTTATTTTAGTCTCTGAATCTTCTTTCCTTCAACAAAATTTTTCATATATCCTGTCTAAAATTTTTGTTTAAGTCTTGTGATAAGCTCTTACCCCATATTTCTCAGATTTTCATGATGATATCAATCTTGATTCACCCAAACGAAATGTCTCCTCAAGATACGCCAATTTTTGTACTAATTCCACCGCTCAACCCATTATTACCAATACCACTAACTCAAGCCAAGAGCCTAAGCAACTTTCTTCCAAAAATTATTAATAGTTATATTATTTATTCCACGAAACATAACTGAAAAGATATTTACTCACTCCATACACGCCTTTTCCTGAGCCACAAAAATTCACTGTTACAAAAATATTCAGAAAAATGGTCAATCTGTGCACCTCAGCATCGCTAAAGTTTTAAAATTTTAAAAGTGTCAGAGATATGTGGCTTTCCTTTCATCCCCGATACTTGTTTCCCTGCGCTGTATAATGAACTTCAATCATACAACCATATAGTTGCGCCTGCCTAGCCATTTTTATTCTTGATTTTTAGTTCTTGCTTTACTTTGTGTCAGAGATTGACAGTGGGTTTGTTTAAAAGATAGCTATGCTCTGAGATTGTGCGTAGATGGAGAGTGAATAATTAAATCCAGGAATTAATTTATTGTATGATAACCACTAATTCGACTAGTGAACCCTGTTGTTAATAAAATAATCAATTACAAACTTAAGGTAGGTGGATACACAAAAAAATTAATTTTGACTGTTTTTTACATTTTTATGTCATCCTTATCTTTAATTCTTGATGCACAGTATACTGAAGAAAAATAAAATCATTCTCAAAATCCAAAGTTGTTTTTTTTAGCTATATTTGACCAAGCCTCAGTAAGTCATATGGCTTAAGTGCTCACCAGCTCAGTGATTGACAACTGGGGCGGAGCTTATATACAAGGACACTAGCTCTAATCTAACCCTGTCAACAAGCATTGCGTAACCGGGCAATCGATAGCGCTGTACCAGCTGATATTGGTGTTGAAGCAAGACCAAGAATAAAATAATTCTATTTTTGACCATGTGGAAGTTGGTAGTGAAATGGTGAACTAGCTCCTGTTCCGAGGCTGAGCCTGTTAGTCTATCTGCAAAAAAATCAAGTTGAGTACGCCAAGCCCTACCGAAGCCATCACTGCACTCAGCTTGAGGAGTCCGTGCAGAAATTGTGCATGTATAACAGAAGTCGGTAATATAAGGTCAGGTGTCTTGCGAGAGGACGCTGAGTGTCGACGTGGGTGGTGTTGCACAATTCGGTGAGAGTGCATGCACGCGCTGTGAAGACAAGCCGCGCGCGCGACACATGGACAACTACATGCCGTCAGAGTAAAGTCTTCGCAGATATAACTGTGCTTCTGTGCTGGGAACACGCCGTGGAGAAACTAGGCTGTCAAACCCAGAGGATTTTTTAACTTGCCACTGGCCGTAAGCCAAAGAATTAGAGAAATGACTCAGTGTTCAACATAACAAAAATTTTCTAGTGCATAGATTCAAACCTAACCCTGAATTAAAACTCATGATATTATACGATTTAAGAGGAAAGCAATATAAGAAACTTTAGTAACTTGGGAATCTCACCCAAGCGACGCTATTTGCGCAGAAAGTGATATTTTCTTATCCCGAAGTCCATTCGGTACAGGCACGTAAAAATATTGAACCAATACTATGAAAGTAGTTCTTTATCCTTGTCGCCAATATTGTTATGTAGGCATTAACGCGGCGATTTGATATAACACATATATTGGTTGATGACAATATTGGAATAGTAACAAATAGGTCTGCGTAATATAGTTAGAGAGTCTTTTACTAACTGAGTGGAGAGTTCAGATGAATCGTATAAACAATCAACACATGGTCTTAATGTGTGGTCTGCACACAAGTACAGCAGAAAATATAGATCAACGCTAAGCTCCGCCCACGTGACAGCCATATTTGTTTTGGTCGTCTGTCGTGCTTCACAAGTTCGAAAAAATGATTAAAATTACGCTGTAAACAAACAGGTATGTCACATTTTCTAAATATAAAGTAAATATCAGCATTATTTCTAGTACTTCAACAAAAATTGGAACATAATGACCAAGCATTCTGAACGAAATTTGATTTCAAGTGGCATTCGATGACCGCTTAACTTCAAAGCCGTTTTTCTCGGCTCGTGATTTCAGGATAGTGACAAGATTCTCGGGCCTATTTTTCCACAACACGTGGGTCAATTTTTACGAAAGTTGCAAATTTGAAATCCTCTAGGACTGAAGTAAAATCGCGTGCCAGGGTTTTTTTGATAAATGGACCATATTTTTAGTTATTAGACGGAAAGTGACCAAATGACAAAAAGTGGCGTGCTTGCCCCAACTCACACACAAAAAATGCAACAAAATCAAGACCATAATGATTTTGTACATATATTTGGTATGGATGAGTAGAATATTGCGTAAGGAAACGGTTGATGATGATCCTTGTGCATTTTGAATAAAAATTCGAGGTAAAATTGGATTTTTTGAAAATTAAAAAATACGATTTTTTAAAAAAACGAACTACAAAAAAACTTTTTTTTTCGATTTTTGTCACTTTCAGAGTCATATCTAACTAGTTAAAACTCCCTTTTTACTCATTTTAGTTAGGAACCTGGAGATTTGATCAGTGTATACACCTACCTTAAATGAAGAGTAATTACGCAAGCACCTTCTTTAAAGATTACTTTAATCAATCAATCAATCAATCAATCAATAAAATAATGAAATTTCTTATCTGCTATCCAAGTTACGACTCTCCGCTTGTTGGATGACTGTCCTGTTGGTGAATCTTCGAACTACACACACTGTATTGCGACCGTGTACTTACTGGTCGCCGTCTCTGATGATGCAACACTTGCAGGCAATTTCTTCTACCGACGATTCTTCTTGCTGGTCACAGTCTCTGGTGACGAAACACTTCACGCAGCATCTTACTACCCACGATGATAGTGACAAGCTCTTAGTTAACTTCCTGTTCGTTAACCCTTGCCCTTGCCAAGATATTCTCTAGAATTATCCACAGGAAGGCTACGTTGTACAATTTCCTGTGTACACTGTAACAAGTCCTTATGCTTCAACTACTATAGCGCATCTGAATATCTTCTTGACTTAAGCGCATATTATAATATTCTACTTATTTAATTAGTGATTGGCTTATAAAAACCGCATGATCTTATCTAATCATATCATTGGCTATTACAATTTGTTCTCAGAAATTTTTAGAGTCTCTAGAGTGCTTTGACACCAGAACCCAAAGTTGTAAACACCGTCTTAAAATAGATTTTCCGTTAAAACACATGTTAGCACATTTGACCCCATGATTTAGAAGCACATATGCACAAATTCTGGACAACTCAAAATGGATCTATTCTTACTAATTACTTAATCAATATTTATTCTGACCCTTTGTAATGTGATCTTTCTTATAGTATAATATAATGCATAGCGTATTCATTCGTTTTTCCTTTGTTGAGCCAACCATGTTAAAGTTCAGGTTACGTCATTGTTAATATATACCTTATTGGGGACAAATAAAACAACAAGAATAATCAATATTTTAAGTTGTATTGGGAATTTCAGGGTCACAGCTCTACAAATAAAAATTTCACAGAAGGAACCAGATGGGTTCCTTAATTACAAGAGATAACACACACACATTTCCGATACCCAAAGTGTAACTGAGTATCGGATACTAAGTGGCACAGGTTAGCATAGTACCAAATGGGTACATAATACCAAATGGGTATTGGCCGATTGCCTACCAACTGGGTCGAGCAAAGCGGCAAATTCAATAACAAGTACCAAGTGGGTACAAACTGCCAAAGGGGCAAACATCATATAAAGTACCAAGTGGGTACACCAAACAGCCAACTGGGCTATAACAACCTGCAAAGCAGGTTCCGGACAAGCTGAGTGAGCAGACCAGCCGGAGTGATAAAAAGAGATATTGTAAGGAACGTGGTGTTGTGGCTCAGTATGTGCCACATGGGCAGGGTTGTTCATGGATGAACAATCCTGTCCACCGCCACAACTCACGTGGGGGCCCTGACCCTGGTAGGGGAGTGACAGGGGATGGGAGAAAAAGGTAGTCACAACCAATGAGAAAAGGACTAATACCAGTCCCGGATTTGACTCCATATGCAGTGAAGCTGCCCCCCCCCGCCCTCCGGGATGCAGGCACGATGTTAGACTTGGGGCACGGCACACGAGGACAGATTGGATACCTCACGGTGAACAGTACCGCTCCCGCCAAGCTCGAAGCCCAGCCACACCCTGGTCGCCGAGAGAAAGTTGTGATTGCTGCACATTACAGGCACCTCTACTGACCCCATACCACACTCACCTAGCAGACACTGCTATGCCTTAACTACAAGGGAAATTGCACCTCATAACGGTGCAAGCACAAACCTACCTGGACCTGCGGTGGTTCCCACCCGAGCATCGCTTGGAACAGGACCACCCTACACTCCCGGCCGGGCTTTCCCCGGGTCCAAGCCGCCCCCAAAGGTCAACTAACCCTCACTCATATCGCGGCAAATCCTAGCCAAATTCAGCCGGTTTAGGGCACACTTTAGTACCCCAAGTTTAGTGCCCCCCCAATTATTACGAATCTAATGCATCATGTACATATATGAGCTAGGGTAGAGCAGCCGAAGAGAACTGACGTTCAGGTTCCTATGTGCGAAGGTGTTGGTATTGCGGTGGAACAATTAACTTGCGTACCAGAAGAGGTAAGCGTTGTGACAATGGCTGGGGAGTGACCTCACACGGAAGCATGGGCTGTTAGGGAAACTCGCTGCAAAATTGTACTGAGAACAGAAAGATTGCAGATTTCTTTTAATAAAACATTTTTATTTAGTTTTTTTATATTTTCATTTGTGTTTTTTAATATTTTATGTAAATTTTAAAATATTTTTTTATTTATTGATTTGTTTAATATTATTTTACTTTTTTAAATATACAGTTTTTATTTAGTTTTTATATTTGTTATTTTTTAAATAGTTTGATTGGTTTTTATTTTTTATTTCTTATATTTTCATTTGTGTGTTTTTTTAATATTTTATGTAAGTTTTAAAATATTTTATTTATTTATTTTTTAATATTATTTTACTTTTTAAATATATATTTTATTTAGTTTTTATATTTGTTATTTAGTTTTTTTAAAAATAGTTTGATTTGTTTTTATTTTTTTATTTTTTATATAAGTTAGGAAAGAAGTAATGGTGCAGGAA
The DNA here is from genome assembly GCA_002633005.1 of Phoronis australis. NCBI lineage: Eukaryota > Metazoa > Phoronida > Phoronidae > Phoronis > Phoronis australis. The sequence continues at coordinate 147,412 of NMRA01000114.1, read as the reverse complement.
AGGTAAAGGACCATCAGCATGGGAGATGTCATTTCATATAAATATTATGAACAGATCTAAAATCATTATTCAAACAGTCCTATTTATTTGCTGGTGCTTTAAAGATGAAAACTGACCGATTGATAAAAATCATTAATTAAAACCATGTATCAAGGTATCTGCCACAGACAGACCTTCATACGGAAACTTGCATGTCTACTACATGTATATGTCTAAGAAAAATAAAATATCTATAAAAATCCTGCAGAACACAACTATACGAGAGAGGAGAGAGCAACAGGCTCTCAGGAATAATGATACCCCGAGTTGTATAAAATAGACAACATCAAGTACACAAATCAGGAAGCAACTTGGTCTACAAAATATGATTGGCAGTAAAGGCCTAGCACCCTATCATTGAGTTCAACGAATATCCTAGAGCTAAGCAAAAGGACAAATAACATTTGTGCTGTCGATGTCAGGAAAAGATGGTCACAACTACTTAGTAAATGCAATTAAGCCTAGGGTTCTGGTATCATGAAAATTTAGTCCAGAAAGTTCCATTGCTGGCACGAGGTCATCAGCACTATGCAACAAGTTATTATGTAATTACATAAGAGTGAAACCACAGGCTGGTCCATTACCATGAAATCTGGGTCAATGAGCGCTGCAACTGAATTTGGGCTAGTCTGATCCCAGTGTGCTTTGGTGGCAAAATTTTAGGAAGTAGGTTAGGCACATTTGCGTGCAATATAGGTTAACAAAATGAAAGGTTACAAGATTTTGAAATCGTAAATTAAAAATTTTGTGTTAAAATATGTCAGACATTACTGGTAATCTGATATGATTTATACGCCTAAACGGGCAGATGTAACCTGCTAGTGTGAGTGACGCGTTTTCAAAAACTTGGCGCAGTGACATGGATACTGTTTAGGCCTACTAATAGCCCGGGTGTAGTGGATCCTGGGTTGCAGATGAAAACGACCCTACTTCAGCGGATAAGGACAACTGTTAGAGTGATTGGCTTAGACCTAATTACACCGAAATGGACTAGTATATACGTGTATGAAAATCGTAAAATTAAAGGAAACAGCTTAAGCCGGTCATGCCCTCGCTCTGGAGGCACTCGAGCGCAGATTTCGTATGACTAAGCTATACGCGCCTGGGCAGTGGACAACTTAGCAGGCATGTGAGACGTGATCTCATCGATCATAACGTCCGCCTATCTGGCACTACAGTAGCCGACTATTCGAAAATCGTCCTGGTGGGAAATACCCGACCACGATGCTAGACGAAAAGAAAAGTTGACGCATTACCGTAAATTAAGCGCGGTTGGAATAGGTTTAAATTATGCCGAGAGAACGAAATGTAAAGTATTATGTGATAGCAATTTACACGAGTGTTTTAAATGTTTAACACATTTTGTTGTTATTATTTTTATTTCATTAGTTTATTTTTCAATTATTATTTATTTAATTTGTAGCAATGTTTTAGTGTACGGTTTAGTTTGTCTATTAGTTGTATTATATGTTGGTTTTTTAAATTTTTTTATTGAATTTTTTTCGTGCGTCGGTAAAGTATACATATTTTTTAAGTGTTTTTCGGAAGGAAGTATGCCGATCAAAAGGTAGATAAACATGGTAGGGTTAGGGCCGGTGACGAANACCCAAATTTGGAGGTCCGCCAAATTCGGACACCACAAAATGATATTTCGCGAGATTCGTCCAAGAATGATTTTTTCTCTTGGAATTAATTTTCAGTGTCCGAAAATCACGCGACTTTACCGTAATCAGCCTTCTGGCTCCTCGCATTGCCACAGCATCTGGATCGATAGCAGAAGGAATGAGCATGTCTACATTCTTTTTGTGTCAGCCCTTTGTTGAACACATCTCTAACAGCTTCAATGCTATACAGATTAAAATATTCTTAAACAGAAAACAAGGCCTATCATGTGAGACCAATTGTATAACCGTAAGAGGCCTAATTCTAATTTTGTTTTCTAGCCAGCAAAACTAGTAATATTGAAATCTTAAGCGGAATGAGCTTCTTTCAAATCATTCCATTAACATCAGAAACGTAAGTCTGTTGTATTTTGATTAATCTAAGTTCCGTCTTTCCCTCAGATCACGTTATCTGGACAGTTGACATATGGAAGTTCTAAAAATAAGCGTTTTCATTAATGTTTTGTTGCACTGATGCGTCGTGATAGCTCTATTGACCGTGTGGGACAAAATAGCAGACCCCCTATCGACGCCCCTTGCCATTCATTCAATTTTATCCACTATTCGTTGCGAAAACGATAATTTTTTAGTTGTGAGCGGTATGCATCTCAAAACAGAGTATATTGATAGAATGGAGATCACGAGAGAATTAAGTAGGGATCTCGAGATCCTGAGATAATTAAAAAAAAAACAAAAAAAAAACGCGCGATGTCATCTTTAGGCCACCGTAGGTGGTCATTTCTCTATTCCTATGCACTCTTTCAATCATGCGAAAGTTCACGTTAGTGCAATTAACATCACGAGCTACAGTTATAAGTTATACAAATTTATGATGTAATGGCCAGCAAACTGATTTCCATAAGTTCATTCACCACAAAAACATGGGTGCAAATGTCAAAGTGATTTACATGAATGCCCCGTATGGCAGCCACAAATAGAAACAGATTTTTTATGGTGGGCGTTAATTGCATAAATTATGCAAATTTATTATGCAACATCTTGCACACAATGACTTCATTAAAGTAATTGACCATAGAAACATAGGAGAAAACATCAATATAGTTTACCTTTGGTGCTTTTATCCTAGCTATGAGCACAAGTAGGTTTTTGAATGATGGCGGTCTTAATTTGCATAAATTATGAAAACTAACGAGGGGACGCCATCTTGAAGAAGAGTGCAACTACAGCCGAGTAAACAGTCTTTTTTCATTCTCAACATGTTCTCAAACACACTTGACCTACATGCAATATCTAACTAAAATGATTTTAAACCTAGCTACCCCTAGATTTTAATATTTTGGGACTGCAAATTGCCGCAGCCGCAGCCTAACTGTTCAGTGCCACATTAGCCTGTAAAATGGCTGCGCACTTGATGGAAGTTGAATACGACAACTATGTTTTAATTAGTCGGTGGGCCAGATCTCATAGCGTTCATCCTTGTGAGTACTTTCGGGGGGCAACCTAGTTTTTTCTATGTGGCTAGATAATATACCTATAAACCAAATTCCAAAAAGTTCCCACGTCTACACTTGCACATTTTTTTAAAAAAAGGTGTTTTTGTTGCACAAAATTTGATGCACATTCCTGCCACTTGATGGCGCTTTTCTATTGAATTGACCAATCAGAGAGCCAGATTGTATTGTTGTGCTTAGTTACTTCAATATGGCTGCTCCCATGGAGTGTGATGCCTGTATAATTCAAGGTTTATCAAACAGCACAAAATTGTGATGTCAGAGCCTAAAGAAGCTTAGGAAAGCTTCCTGACGAAAGCTGATTGACTGTGGAACTCTGTAGATCAGTAGATCAAAAAGAAGAAGAGGTGTCACAAACGTTTGTGCAGAAAACAGCTGCATGTCCTGGTGTAGCCTACACAGTATACTGCTGAGTGCTGTAGACTAGAAGACCAAGTGTTAGACCAGAAAATTGAAAGGACATAGAACGGCATAGCAACGTTTCAAGGCACCAACAGTAGTACTAAAGCTGAAGTTGCTGAAAGTGATACAGATGTTATCCAAGATTTCTCAAGAAAATCAATTATATTTCCAAAATCTGAAACACCCAATTAACCTGAACAAGATAGGAACATTCTGAAACATGAGTGCATCATTTGTTAGCAGGAAAAGTACATTATGGGCCACATTTCAAGAAAGAGAAAGAAGTATAGCTTTCAAAAACAGGTACGTGTTTTTGAAAAATACATATTGGTGTTTTCCATGTGTGTTTCAGTATTATCACCAGTTGTTTTTTAACTTGTTCAGCCCCTTGGCTGCCTAGGCCTTAGACAATACTGCTGACCAAGTAGAGTCGATGATCATACCATAGGTACTCCATATGCCGGATACTTTTCGGCAAATTATGTTCCTATAAGTTTAGAAGTACCGCGTAGAGAGATGCCTCTGAGGAGGTCGCTAATGTTTTCATTTGTTCCCAGTTTAAACAAATACTCCTGCAATCCTGTTTTTCGAACACTTCATTCAGTTGCCACATCTACACTGCTTGCGCTAAGGAATAATCCTATGGCGTTATATACTGTGGGTGTGATTTTAAAGCACTTCAAGTCAAACATTTTTGAGAAGGTTAAATGGAGTAGATGGTTGCAAACAACATGCCCAAGTGGCCGTCATCCCCTGCCGTAGTCTCAATTTTTTGTAAACATTAATTACTTAGGTAGGTGCAATGATAATTAAATTAAAGTGCCTAAGTGGCCATCGTCGCCGTCAAAATTTGAGGACGATGGAAGCCACTGTTCATTTTGTCAAACGTCGATTACCTTAAGTGTAAATTGATTGACTATGGTTTGAGCATCTGATTTAAAAAAATTAAATTTCAATCACTGCACTGGTATATCAGCTGATTTATTTTCAGTTGCATCAACTGATCTAATTATTAGACGATCAACATTATTAGGCTACAGATCAGACGGCATGTAAATTTGTTAGGCTGGTGGTGGATCAGTGCCTGATAAGTCCGTCTGAAAAAGTTGCATGCCAACTCACTCATAGTTGAATGTTAAGTTAGTGTTAACAGTTTGGGTTTTTTTCGTTGGACTTGTATCGCAAGCAACAGCTCAGTCCAGAGCCCTGAATATGCAAATGAAATTCAAAGATAAAGACCTTGTGTCTTAGAAGCCAAGTACCACAGATCATCATGCTATAAAAAATAGAAAGACAACGATTGTGAAGAGTGACGAATTCACAGTTTTCAGAGATGTTTTTCTACAGTTTTGTTTGGAGTTCATTGAATCGAAGCTTCTAACACAAGGAGATGTCATTTGCCTTTCAAAACTAAAGCAAGACTTTGAAGCTGTTCTTCAGAAAGCTGGTGTGCATGAAGTTATTTGGACAGGCAATCTTAAGAAATATTGTTGAAGCTACTCACTGTTGTAGTTTGTGCCCGACTAAGAGATACGAAAGTGAATTGAGGCTAGTGTTCAATAATTCACTTGCTGACTCTAATTAACACAGCCCATTATAACATATTTTGAATCAAACGTTTGCCCAAATAGTGCCCGCCTCCAAACAAGGACTTAGTGTTTGACCCTTCATTGCCTGCGGGCTAATCACCAGTGTGCAGTGCTGTACCCTCTCTAATCGACCATAGTTGGCTCCTTGGCAGTGGAGCTTTGCAGTTAATATGTATGGCAATGACCGCATCTCCATTGACAGTACTAAACGATGAACGCTGCAAGTGCAAAAAGAACATGTGTGCTGGGAAACTGAGTTTGTGCTGCAATGCTGGGTCAAACTGTACAGAAATGTGCAGCTGTGACAACTGTAGTAACATCAGCAACACTGACTGCATAACATTGGATAGTTCTTTGACAAGCCAACCCTAAATAGACCTCCAACCCCGTTATTTCCTTTTTTGTATTAAAAAGTTAATTTTATTTGTTGATTAAGTCATAGAAAGTACATACTTTGATCATTGTCATGTATTTGTCTCATACTGCTTGATAAACGCTGTCAGAATAATCTATTATTTTCATACAGTCTTTGTGCACATTCACAGAGATCATTCAACTACCTGTATATTGTTTTTGTACTATAACGTATTTCTGGTGTATTATGCAAACAAGCTGTATTTTACACCATTAGTCAATGTTTTAGTCATTGAGGCACAAATTTTGCCCAGTCCCAAGTGTTTTGTGTTATTTTTGTTGCCTGACAATGCCAGAATAACTTCCTAGAAACATTCAGACTTAGTTTGTATTTTTGCCACTAGGTGTCTCTTTACGTTTTTTAAATTTCACTGTTTACAATTAATTTACAATAGTAAAACGTGTAATGTGAGTGTAATATTGTTCAATACAATGGCACTGATGGGACCATATTACTTGTTTTACAAAAAAGTCACCAAAACTGTTGTTTTTACAAATATAAGTTTACTAAGCTCTTTGGTGATTATTATGTAACTTCAAACTCAAATTTCTTAAAAATGTGCAACTTTATATGTGGGAACTTTTTAGATTTTGAAAACACTCTAATAAATGAATTAAATAACACCAAAATAAAATTGCCCCCCTAAAGTACTCACAAAAACCATTTTCTAGAGGCCCTACAAAATCTGGCCCACCGACTAGTAAGAGGTAAGCATTGATGTAAACTGCGAATCGTTCATACCAGCTTCGGTCGTTAACAGCATCGAAGTAAAGGGTAGGTGACACTGTCGTCATCGAAGTAATCGCAAGGTAGCGTTGATGCATCCCGTGCGCGCTAAGATTTTTGTAATGTGGCAATTTGAGACCATTTACGTGTGCTAATTGACATAAAACTTATTTCTAAATCGATTGGTGATTATTTGAGGAAAGTATAAGCAAATATTAGGGACGACACTGCCATCTGCTGTTAAATCCACCTGTTTACTGGGAAGTGAAGTGGCGCTGTTAACTCCATCCAGGACCGAAATTAACCGTTCATACTGACCGCAACTCCCCAAACCATCGCCGAGTCGACGCTAGTATGAAAGGGCCTTTAGACCAACTTTCCTGATATCAAGAGCGGACGACGACACTGGTTTTCCCGGTTTATACACTGGCTAAGAGAAAGAACAGGTCTCCTTTAAAACTGTCATAAGCCCACCCTTTCATTGGTCTGAATCCATAGTCCGACAGACATTACAGAATCGTTTCCACGTTGAAATAACGTCACCACGTCGGTTGAGATGTGGTAGCAAATTCATTAAAAATGGCAGTTATCAGACGTCGATTTCCTACATTTCGTGGACGGGAGACCACTACGAAATATCAGCGTCTAAACAACAACAACATATGCACCCAACAATCAACCTCGGCTAGCGACATCTATGCTACGTCAGGTCTGTCTTAATATCGACGTCGACTCCCACACCCTTGTTCATGCTTATCTGAATTGAAGAAATAAAAATAAAAAACTATCTTATTCTGTTCACACATTTATGGTTTGCTCATCTCAACGTTATTTGTAATTTACGTTAGACACATTGAGGGATATCAGTCAACAGTTTCAGCACGTCGACGCATATAAATGAGGGCAACACCAACAGAGCAACAGAGAACTCCGGCACCAAGCTGTAATACACCAGCGCTTTTTGTCCTAGTCCAGCAGCTACCGTTGCCAAGGCAGCTCGCAAGTAGCACTTGACCACCGAAAACAAAATGTACGAAGATATCTGAAAAAGAATCATAAATAACAGTAAGGTGATAGAGCTCAATACTTCCCGTTATGAATGATAAGTCTAAACAAACTACCTCCTGACCAAGACTTAATTAATGCTCCAAGAGCGTGTTCCGTAAACTTTAGACGCCAGCAAAGACGCCACTAAAGCTACATGTGGCTGTCACCCATTGCTTCAGTTGCAATGCAAACTAGACAGTGACCACCGTCTCTAGCTGGCTCTGGCTCTGGTGGTCACTGTCTAAATGCAAACTTGAGTGACATTGCCTTTCTGGCACTAAACGTGATCTCAGTACATGTACTTAATGTAGCCCAGGGACCAGTTTCACGAAAAATGACGCAAACCACATGACTGAAATTTGGTTTTGCACTTCACACAACTATTTCTGAAAAATAATGAAATCTCAAATTGAACAAAAGCACACTCTCCCAGAATATACACGTGACTGCTAGTTACTGACATAATTGCTGTAAATTATTTATATTCTGTCATGCACTCACACTAACTTGACCAAATCTTTTTAACAAGTGTGCTGTGGGATCGTAGCACATTTTTGTGATTTTATGAAACAGATCCTGGAGAACGTTTCGTAGACCTAGTTGATTATGTAAAAACATCTTCTTGCAAGACCTCGCAAAACCACGAGAGTGAAAAGCGAGTGTTCTCAAATCCTATTATGTAGGTTCGCCATAGCTGAATTCAAGCTCTCGGGGCAAGCCAACGTCAATAAACTCTGAAAAGCTTTTTGATTCAATGATATTAGAAGACGGGCCTCATGAGTTCAAGGTAATCAATTCATTTCCCAAGTTTTGGCAGGCTCGCCATAGCTGAATTCAAGCTCTCGGGGCAAGCCAACGTCAGTAAACTCTGAAAAGGTTTTTGATTCAATGATATTAGAAAACGGGCCTTATGAGTTAATCAATTCATTTCCCAAGTTTTGGCGGTTCAACACTGAGGAAATGCAATGCTTAATGTTATGTATGACCTTATTGTCATGTCTGTACATTTAGCCAAATGTCTACAAAACTATGTAATTTCACTCATCAAAAGTACAAATTTTCCGAAAATAGAAAGTCCGTAAAGTTTTGTTTGTGGCTTTATACCCATCGGAAGAGGAGGCAAGGTGGCCTATTGTGATAGGCGCCCGCCTTCAGTCTTTACTCGAGGTCGTGAGTTCGAGTCCTACTAGACCCTTGAGTCAGGTTTCTAGCTCCTCAGCTCGGTTTTAACTATCTATTATACAAAATGCATCGTTTGCACAAACTCCGTCTCCCCCCCTTCACTGCAGACCTTTGTTGCGCCCGTTTCGGCACCGCCTTGGTCCCAGGTATTGCACCAGCCCCCTACTTGGATTCGAGGTGTTCTATTTTTTCTCGCGGGTCGTTTTTTCGCGGACGCGGAGGGAAGGTGGCCAGTTTCGTACTGGCTTGGGTGACGTCACTTCGTCAGCTTAATTTCACTCCCCCCCGGCTTCTGTCGCGAAAATAATTCATCGAGCATGTCGCCGCCAAAATTAATGATGCATCATTAAAAAAATTTTACTCTTCCTTGAGTAAACTAAATTATTTATCAGGGTGTTGGAAAATTGGCATTCTTCAGTTATTCTGCTGCTAAAATTGCGATGCGCTCTTTGGGCGCCAGTGCGTCACCTATCGGACCAATTTCCATGTTCTTCAATCAACTGTGTAGGTTGCGTATATGTCATAACAATCGGAAGTGATGTCATTTCGTTACAAGTTTTTACTATTTGAATACCAAAAAAAAAAACAATTTCAGAAAATACTCTCGAGAGATATCGCAGTTTTGGGAAATGGCGCGTACGTGCGCGTGTCACGAGATTGCACTGTTTTCATAACGACGGCAGGATTTTCCTTTGTTACAAAATGCGGAGAATTACGAAAAATAACGTTTATTAGATTTCGTTTACTTCTATAAACGGCTATAACGGGCACTGTGAATGTCGTTTCATTCCCAGATTCTGCATGCACCCTTACAGCTTGTTAGCTCTAAGTTTCACAACTGAGCTGAGTACCGGGGTTGTGTGAAATTTCGGTGTCTAACGGAGCTATCCACACGGCTACCTAGCTGTATGTCGACGACAGTTTTCATACAGCTAGCTGGCTTTCTACCTCAGTAGGCTATGTACATTGATGATGCAACTTTTGTAAATACATCCAGGGGCGGATCCAGGATTTTGAGTTGGGGGGACGGCACTAATAGAGTATTAGCCAGAATTTTGCCCTTCAGACATTCGCACCACCGAACTGCCAAATGGAACTGGGAGAATTTTATGGGGGGGGGACATGGCTCCCTTGGCCCCCTCTAAATCCGCCACTGACATCTATATACTTTGCGTACTATACAATATTTTAAATGCATTCTTAGTTTTCACTTTAAACTGAAGAATAAATCTGATTACCGTGCTTTGAGTTACGGCAGGGTCAAGTGCTCTGGAAAGAAATTTGTACTGCCTAGGGGAAGAATCCCACAGCTGCACTCCTTAATTGCCTACTAAAATCTGACAGGTGACAGAAATTCTGCTTGAAGCTTTGAACACGGTCTCTTCATTCCTGTCTCTTGCGATGAACACTCGATCGGTTCACTCTCAGGTGTATCTATTTCCCCTCGGCGTTTCCCACTAGCTCAGTGCTACCCGTGCGAAAGCACGGGTAACGGCTAGTATATTAATAAAGCACAAAAATAGTTACAGGTGATCAGTGCAATGGGTCCACATGCGCGGTTTGCGCACGTCTGGTACAACGTGTTCCAGACGGCCAGCACTTTTTATATATTACTTTATACCCATCAGCCATTGATTAAGTCACGTGTCAACGTTTTATGAAAAATTAGCAAAAAAGAAAGGTTCAATCATAGCAGAACAACAGGACTAACAACATGACGATATAAATGTTCAAACCATATTCTCGTTGACACATGGAAATTCACTTTTCCCTCCAAAAAGTGGTAAATGCTTGCAGAAATTTTTGACGTCACTCCGTCCTGATGTCTTCCTCTTTGCATACCAGGTGGCGCTATACACAGGATGTTACACGTTGCGCTGACTTTATATCCGCCCTCGTCACGGTTCCATGGGCGTCGCAACGCTGAAAAAGTGGGGGGCTAAAGCCCTCTCAGCTCCCAGTGTTTCATCGCCTATAGACCATGTGAGGCGTAGCACTGAAAAAGGTGCGGGCTATAGCCCCCCCAGCCCCCTATGGTGCGCCGCCCATGCGTTCATTGGTGACCTCTTTCCTGATGTGGATCGACTTTCTTATTTCTTTAGATCATTGGCCTCACTATCCATGATAGTTGCACCCGACCCGCCAATGATGTGCTTTTCTCTACCTCATAGTCTGTGATTGCAGATTCATTAAACACGCTTCATGCGATAAACATTCCCACTAAATAAGATTGGTCCTAACCCCGCTTGTCAAGGTAAACGGGGGTTTGGAAAATTGAACTAGACCGTATTCACCTTGGCTGAGTAGCGCTCGGCTCACGATCAAAGGGATGCCGCCAAGGTGCTCTCTTCATCGAGTCACGAGCGAGGATAATTGGCGTCGAAGCTTTTCTAGTGCCTCTGCTGAATTTTTTAGTAGCAGTCACCGCCTGCAGGTATTTACTACTTTTTAGTGGAAAAAAAAATCCCTACGTCAATTGGTATTCATCATCCTCGTGAAACTGTTTGAAGATATATTCTTAAAAACGCTGTTGCAGTTATCTTAATCATTGTTTCGTTTTCGCTTTATCGTAGTGTGACTTAAATTTTGTTCATCAAATCGTAAACCAGTCCTGGTCTGATAGCCTTGCAAGCAAAAGTGGAACATTTAAAAAACGATGCCTAAGGGATTTTGGAGAACAGTGTGCAGTGTAAAGCATAGTTTTTCTGAGATACGATGCTCCGAAGTTGGCCAAAATTGGAATTTTTCTAAGTTTTTCTAACCTCAAGATAAGTAATCATGAATATGCTTTACTTGGAAAACATTCGAAAATTTTGGCCTGAAAAGTAAACTGGTACAATTTTCATGTAGACTACTATCTTTAGGAGTTCAGGAGCAAATTTCATCTTTCTATATTCTATTACTGAAACACCTATCTGATATTTTTATTTTATTTATGTTTTGACGCCATAAGACATGGTTCAGGAATCAACGAGGTGATTCTCTCAACACTGCATTGACTCGGTGAATTATGACAGTGATAACCATAATCAAACACGACAGGGTCTAAACCAAACAAATTCACCTTTTCTGTCCAAGTTTACTGTAAAAACATTTGAAGCAAAGCGTGTTATATTGTCTGTACCTCCATATCCTGCAAATTCAACATGGCCGTGCTGTAGGTGGAAGTGCAACAGTTGCTCCATATAGAAAATTTGACTAAAATATTTCAGGTTACTTAGCAACACTTGTCGATGGGTGCATGATTAACAACAGGCATTCCAATTCATTTCACCAAGTAAAAAATTGTTTCAGAAATGATTTTACAAGCCTACGGGTCCATTGTCCAGCAGAGCGAAAAGCTAATACACCTGCCTGAGCAAGCGGCATACACCACATAGCTCAGTTTCTCACACTCGAATTCAAAGTTCAAAGGACAAACAACATTCCTAGTCTAGAGACTGAAAAAACAAATAACAAAAGAAAAAGGTATCAGTATGTCACCGAGTTCATTCTTACAAAGTCTCTGTATACACAGTGTCTTCAGACGGGCTCCATTTCGTTTTGTTACGCTTTTATTCCATTATCACATAGTTGAATTTAAAAGCTTAAGCTGTATTTAAAAACAATGAAATGACCACAGGTACTGAAAGTACTTACCACTAAGCCACTACCGATTTCCGGATAAGTGGAAACAAAAGGAGGAGAAGGACTCATAAGACCAACTGCACACACGTATAGACACAGTATCACGCACGCGGACAATGTCAAGGTCAACGCCAGTATTGACTGAATTGGGAGAAACGCACATACAATACTTCCAAGAGGTTCCACGCCAGAAGAAATTCTTCGAGCTAGACTATACGTTAAGGTACCATACGGCAACGTTGCATACGCCATCAGCGGTTGGGACGCACCATATGTCAATGCCTTTAGAATGCACGCGAACACAGTCACTAAAATGACGTTCTTTTTCCAGTTGGTGGGGTTCTCTTCTCGATTTGATATTTTCGGATCATGCTGTTTTGCTGATTCTTGAGAAATTGTTTCACACGTGCGGCATTTTAGCTCTTTAGAGCTACGTGCACACGTGCAGCGCTCTGTTAGATCTTCAGAAACTCTTTCGGCAGTGTTCGCCTTAGCATCGTCCCGGGTTACGAGTTGTATGGTTTCCGCCTCGGGAATTTCCGGTCGTAGACGAAGAAAGACCACGTAAGCAAGAAGTGAAGCCCAGCAACATAGAGAGATACCCATTACGATACCAAAATTGGTCTCCACGGAAAACAATAACGGTTTAAAAACAACTGTTTGCCTGTCGCTAAGATTCAAATATTTCACATGGTGTACCCTGGTGGTAGCGTTCCCGTGCAGGGTCCACAGTGTCACATTTTGTGTTTTATTGACGCAATAAAATTCGCCTGCACCTTGCAAAAACGCTATTAACCCGTAGACGGTGCCGGCACAACCCATTCCGAAGTAGAACCCATATATACACTTTTGAGGAAACGTTCCGACAAAAAGTAAACCAAACGTTAAGTCCATCGTTTCTACCGCTAACATCAACACCCAGATGACTTGGAACGCAATGCTGTACTTTTTACCGTAAACAGTTGATATGCCATCCCAGTATGTCATCATTAAAACGATGAGAATGGCCTTGAGACACCCCAAAGTTAACAACACCGTAGGCTTGTGTCTGTAGAGAAGGTCAATACCAGTTGTTACCTTCATCAGTACCAGAAGGATTCCCGACACCAGTGCGCTCACAATCGCGAAGCCCGCAGCTAAGACCACAGGCAAGTCCCAGTATTCAGGTAGTCTCTGGATCAGGACAGGCGACTCTGTTGTAACTGAGTTGTAGAGTATTGCACACTGGTGGCCAACAGCGACACTCACTAACATCTGCCCAAGTGTTGCTTTTTTCCCAGTCATTGTCAAGAACTTACGCCTACAATATGCAGAATGATACTAAAGCGTCTCTTTAAACAACAGAGTGCAGACAAATGTGTAACGCTAGTGTAATTTGATTGTGACAGACAACAAAGTATGAAAGCCTGCTTGAACAAAAGCCCGTGACCTTCGCTATCACAATCATTCGGGCAAAATAAGAAAAAAATAGTCAGCGGAGCATTCAATGGCTCATCTACTGAGAATACAGAGAAGAGAGCTGAAATCGGTGGCGATCGATAGGATGAAGGGGAATTAGATGGTGACCTGGGGGCAGGGATACCAAATTGATGGTGACTGCGGGCAGGGAGGAGCGAGAGTGAATGGTTGCGAAGTCTAGCTACGCTTATCAGCCAAGGTAGAAGAGATAATCTGGACTTGGATATCCCAGGCGACCGGCAGTGGCGCTGCGCACTACGACTCCGTTTTCGTCGTCTGCTCCACTGTGAAATGAAGAAAATGGAACCTGAGTGACGATGAAAAAACAGAAGCTGCTGGTAAGATGTGAATTTTAATCGAAGCCTTAGTGAATCACTAAGAAACTCGCAATACTCTCTTTGTCAAACCTTATCTTAAGACGATTTCCAAAGCAATCCCGTCATTATTGCCAACACGAAAAACGGATTTGGTCTTTTGGGCATCTGAAGACTATTTTAAATACGACAAATTTGTTAAGAATTGATGGCACGGCAAAATATAAAACGTGTAAAAAGCATTACAAAAAGGAGTAGGTTTCTGGCGCAAACGCTGTGGACCATAAACAAGCAGGTCTTTTAGTAAGAATTAGTAGTTTAATCGTGGTGGTGTAGATAACGTACATGACGTCATCCAAAGGCTCACAATGTTACAGACACCAATCACGCATTTTAACTTATTCAGTACTATTCCCACTAATCGCTGCGCCACCTGCAGGAGCAACTTGATAACATTAAAGGAGAATGCCACCCGATTTAATTAGTAGTTTTTACCGTCTTAACGGTCTGTATCCACATAGCCTCGCATACGGTCGACCTTACCTTGCCGAGAGGTGTCGGGTTGACCTTTGAGGAAGGTGAGAAACGACGCAGCGACGTCAGTGGTTCATTTAAAGAGTGAATGCCGCTATGTTGCAGTGCA
>NMRA01000114.1:58723-132667 GCA_002633005.1 Phoronis australis | reverse complement strand
GAGTGACGATGAAAAAACAGAAGCTGCTGGTAAGATGTGAATTTTAATCGAAGCCTTAGTGAATCACTAAGAAACTCGCAATACTCTCTTTGTCAAACCTTATCTTAAGACGATTTCCAAAGCAATCCCGTCATTATTGCCAACATGAAAAACGGATTTGGTCTTTTGGGCATTTGAAGACTATTTTAAATACGACAAATTTGTTAAGAATTGATGGCACGGCAAAATATAAAACGTGTAATAAGCATTACAAAAAGGAGTAGGTTTCTCGCGCAAACGCTGTGGACCATAAACAAGTAGGTCTTTTAGTAAGAATTAGTAGTTTAATCGTGGTGGTGTAGATAACGTACATGACGTCATCCAAAGGCTCACAATGTTAGAGACACCAATCACGCATTTTAACTTATTCAGTACTAGTCCCACTAATCGCTGCGCCACCTGCAGGAGCAGCTTGATAACATTAAAGGAGAATGCCAGCCGATTTAATTAGTATGTTTTACCGTCTTAACGGTCTGTATCCACATAGCCTCGCATACGGTCGACCTTACCTTGCCGAGAGGTATCGGGTTGACCTTTGAGGAAGGTGAGAAACGACGCAGCGACGTCAGTGGTTCATTTAAAGAGTGAATGCCGCTATGTTGCAGTGCATCACTCCCGCTGCGAGGAAAGCAGGTATATCGTTTTTTCGACTTCCTCGAGAGTCCGAAATGCTTAGGAAGTGGCTCGCGGTTGTGAAGAATGAAAAGTACGCTGTAAATAGCAAGTATGAGGCTGTGAAATATCTCCGTGTCTGTGGCCTGCAGTCGTCGACAGTGAGTCTGACGAATGCCGGCTTACCAAATAACCATCCATACGTTCCGTTGCCTGAGCTTGTTCACGGCGCCTCTCTAGTATTTCTTCATCACTGCATTCCGTTCGAACTGATAGCCTGCAAAAACTTCGTCGGTTGAGCTCTCGTCTAAGTCGGGGTTGCGAGTTGCCATGTGGACATTTATTACTGAGCATTGTATTTCAAAAGAATTATTCTCAGCCTAACCAATACTTATATAAAACTGAAACAAAGTCTCTCTCATTAGATGCAATTTGTAATGCCTTTGGAATGTTCGTGAGTGCAAATGATTTGAGAAGCCAGCAATGAATAAATCAGTGCGTTACCGGCTTTGGATGCAGTAAAACTAATTGACCGGCCACCGAGGCTGTGTGAGCGCATGCTCATTCAGTGTTTGCTGACAGAAACTATATAGCTCGATTTTCTATCCCACGGCCAGATGTTAGGGGAATCTTTATTTACGTATACATTATTCAAATAATGATTGTCAAAGTACAGCTTCTGCCCTGACGGTTCTGTGGCCAGGGAATTCTGAATTCGCGGCTCCCGACGAGTAAGTACATGTAGATGGCTAATTCACCAAAATAATCACGTGCACATTACTTCTTTGGCTCACTAGTATGGTATTTTCTTGATTGGAAGTTTAGTTTCCAACTTTGACTGGTTTATGTTCGTGATGTCTTCAGTCCGGCCGCGACAGGCCTGATCGGGTTCCAAGCCACTGGCCGAGATAACGAGTCAGTTCGGCCGCGACGGGCCTGATCGGGTTCCGAGCCACTGGCCGGGATTACAAGCGTTTTGTGTGTCTAGAACTCAAAAAATCACAAGTCTAAACAACACAGATCTAGGTTCTCCTGTCTGTATTTCAGGGAAAAATACTTCGAATTTATCTCCGAACAGAACCCAAACTCCTGCTACGGACCTTGGTAAATTGGCCTGCCGAACGTTGTAGGCTACGGTGTGTCCAAATACCAATAAATGCGTAACAGCAAAATAAAATAACACGTTTTTATAAGAACTCGGTGTATTTTTAAGGGTTTTACATCGTAGTTTCATGACTTATCGTTTAAAAACAATGGATTGAAGCGAAAAGCTGACACCAGTAACCCGTGTTTTGAACTGCTGAACAGACTGCGTGTGAAACCAATGACGTCATTGGATAATTTCAACACCTTCGTCTGCCTTCAGGTGTCAGGTAACGCAACCGAACGTGCCTTTATCGAGTAGAACTACTCGACCTAAATTGATACAAAATTGATTTTTTTTGGGTGGCATGCTCCTTTATCATGATGTCAGCAACAGGCTTGCATTAGTGGTGATGGCAAGATAAGTTGGGTTAAGTTGGGAATAGTTGGGTACAACTAAATATTCTCACTTATACACCACCTCAGCATATGTTGTGAATGGTCAGGGGAGCAACCAAAATTGTGACCATGGGAGCAACACTCAGAATACACTAAAAAGTTGGAAAAATAGCCTCCACTAATATGTTGTCAAATGCCGCGAAAATAATATATTGTGTCCGTACTGTTCCCATTCCCAAGTTATCTGCTTCATGACAGCATTCATCAGAGGACAGCCAACTTATGTTATCCTGTTGGATTGGCTAACTTGTTTACAGCTACTGTCTACATTGAAAAGTGTTAATTCTTGGATGGGTGTGCAAGTAATATGGCAATTACCAAGGGTCGAGGCTCATAAACTTGCAGGCAGCAGCAAGGAATTGAGAAAAGCCACGTCAAGCAAAGATTCTGTTTGAGTCAAGTGGCAAGTGTCATCATACTGACATGCATGCAATTCTTGGCGTGTTCTTGAATCATTTTGTGCTTCCGCAAGCAGCAGTTTTGGGCCAGCTAGTACACTGCTGATAACGTGAATTATTGAACGAGTAAGAGAATTCACAATAGACTGACATTCATGTCCCACATTCTGCTCAAAGTTCTGACGTCCTGGAATTTTCAGACATTACGTGAACGAATGCTACTGCAAACAAATGGATCAACATTGAGTGCAAGAAAAGTATTAGTGCTGAGAAGTTTTTTAAGTTTTTGTGGAAAAACAGAGCTCTTCTATCTCAAGCAGCGTTACAGAAACTTTACGGATGTAACAAAAATTAAAAGAGCTCTTAAAAAAGAAAAAGACTTGGCTGATGAATGAACGATACCGTCAGTTCCATTTACCCATAGATACTATATCCAGGTAACTATAAAATCTTTGATTTAACAGTGCTCAAAGAAATGTATATGCGTTGCCACTTCAGTGTATCATTTGCCACAAATCAAAGTCAATGAATTAGTTTGCTTGTTACATTTAAAGAATTAGCCGTCCAAAGATACTGCCAATAGTTTTTACGTACATATGAGTGATCAGCACTGCTTTTTATAACTTCCAAGCCTATTTTCTGACCCTTTTATGTAAACACGTGAGCTGTGTTTGGAATTTGAGAAATATAAAAATGCAAATATTGCCCGTGTTCTGTAATTCATTATCTTGAAAATTCAAACGTTGCTCAGATTTCCGTGTCTCACATTTTGGAGATTCTTGAATTGGAGAGTTTTTAGCGTAGGAAATTTTTACTCTTTCAGTTTCCTAACACAGGAAGCGTCAAAAGAAATTTTAGGTCTACGATAAATAAAACGCTTTTCAATTTCACACAAAAACTATTGCCAAAAGTACCATTCCTCTATTTTCAAAGGCTGACCTACAAAATAAATTCTATGTCTTAAATTGTTTGAAGGCAGCTGCACAGTACAATCAATGCTAGTAATGATGCTCATTTCTCTTAATGCTTACTTTTGCTGACCACGTCGACAAAATAATATTTCACTTGTCGACCATACTGTGTGCTAAAGTGAAGAGCATTTGGTTATGTGTTTCAGTAATAAATAAGGATTACTGTAACAAGGCTGAAGAGTTTAGATGATACGGTATTCAGGTTGACAAAAAGTTTTTATTCCCGTAGGGAGCAGGGTTGCAGAGATATTTTTTAAACTTTGTCATTAAAGTTGGGCTCAACATTTGTGTTTCCAGGTCAACTCATGAAGGACTTTGAACCGTGTGTATGCAAGCTGTACCGCGACTCGTCATCAACAGTTAACACAGCACGTTACCACATACATGTATCCAGGTTGAAATCTGTGATGGGATCATCTGTGTCTCCTAAAATGATTGTTCGCTGTTACATGCCATACGAACAAACTACCAGTGTACCATAAACGAGCCTTGCAACAGCATGTCAGTGCACCACCTCCAGTTGATAACGGGTGACTTTTGGAACCGGGTAGTCTGAAGTTCCACTGCCTTTAGCACCCCAGGAAATGTCATGAAAATGTTAATTGCAAGTGTAAAAAGGGTGATTGTAGTACAAAAGTGTTTGAAGTCTGGCATGCCATGTCCTAATTTGTGTAACTGTCCAAATTGTGTGAAGACGAGATCTCAAGAAACAAATTTTGATGACAATAATGAGGATATAAATGATGGAGTGGATGAAGAAACCTAGAAAGTGTGCGTTGTGTTGTTAAAAAATTAATGTGTAGCCTAATGTAAAATGTTGACATTTTATCATGCACGTGGATGTCAGTACTGCATGGTGTGTCGTTCCATGTGACAGATGACGATGAACTGCAATGTGGATAACATAGGCGGATTTAGGGGGGGGCCCAGGGGGCCCGGGCCCCCCCCCTTGGCTGCGGCAAAAAAAATAAAACAGTAAGAGCGTAGGGAAATGGTGAGTTTATTAATTAACCCCGGTAATTAAAATTATACGGATGAAAAAAGATTTAAATGTGTGCAGTTTTAGTGTTGGGGGGGGGCTCAAATCCAATTTCAAGTGTCAAATTCGGAACACGGCGCGTTCGTAACGGAACTATGGCTAAGTATAGAATCTCCCGCGATATCCTAGGCGACCGGCAGCGGCGCTGCGCACTACGACTCCGTTTCCGTCGTCTGCTCCACTGTGCAATGAAGAAAATTTACTTCATTTTTTAAAGAAAATGGAACCTGAGTGACGATGAAAAAACAGAAGCTGCTGGTAAGATGTGAATTTTAATCGAAGCCTTAGTGAATCACTCAGAAACTCGCAATACTCTCTTTGTCAAACCTTATCTTAAGACGGTTTCCAAAGCAATCCCGTCATTATTGCCAACACGAAAAATGGATTTGGTCTTTTGGGCATTTGAAGACTATTTCAAATACGACAAATTTGTTAAGAATTGATGGCACAAAATATAAAACGTGTAATAAGCATTACAAAAAGAAGTAGGTTTCGCGCGCAAACGCTGTGGACCGTAAACAAGTAGGTATAGAAGTAGTAGTTAAATCGTGGTGGTGTAGTGGTAAACCACGCGCGCTCTATTCGCCAGGTTGTGAGTTCGAGTCTCTGGTTCCTTGCACTTTTCCTGTTTGACACGTTCTCTGGTTTTTTTTTTGCCTTTTTTCTTGGATAATACTTCAGGAATCAAGGAAAATGCTCGATTTTTAGAGGTAAAAACAGAAAAATTTCCTCGGCGGGAGGGGGGTTTGCCCCCTCCCGACCTCCCCCCATTCGGTGCTATGCGCATCTACATTCGTGGTTCAGTTTGCGCAAATGCTTCTAACCGGACAAAATGTTGGGCCCCCCCCCTTGTGATATCCTAGATCCGCCACTGGATAATGATAATTAATGATGACAATTAATGAAAGTGATGACAGTGAATTCATTGCAGAAGCGTTGGAAATGTATGTTGTTCATATGTAGGTTGTGATATCAAATCCTTACCAAATTCCAAATGGTTGAGAATATCGTAGTATGTTGTTTGGCCAACTGCTTCAGAGCTCACGTAACCAACAAAGCAATTTCTCATTGGATATAACGATTTCGGTCATAAAATACGAGCGAAGTCCCGTCGCAATTACGCGCGACGCTTTCACCCGTACGGCCCACGATACTTTCTGGGCCACATTACACCCGAATTTGAGCTACGCTCTTTGCAAGCAACCTTTACGGCAGCCTGATTTCTCGTATTACAAATTTCGTTCTAGAAATTCGAACCACCCCCACCCCCGCTTGATGTTGGCTACGGGCCTGTAGTGGGATGCCCCAGCCGGACTGCATGTTCGAAAGAAAACGAGTATCGTGTTGAGGAACTGATTCAGTACCCGGAGGACAACCCGGGAATCACATATCTCTGAGAGAAGTCCCAAGGAATTTACAAGTGAGCAAGTTTTATGTGCAAACAATGGCAAAAAAACTAGAGTTCAAACCCTTCGACCAAAAGAATGTGGGTATCACGGAGAGACTAAAACGTTAGAAGGGAAGAAAAACTCGATGCCGCTACTTGCATGACCACTATTCAGCCACTGATGTGAAAAGAATTATTTTTACTAATGAAAAAGACTTTACCATAGAAATCGCTAAAAATCGCCAAAACAATCGTGTTTATGAGAAACAAAAACGAGAAATTCAGCCTTCACGACTCTATCGTGAGACTTTCAGATTTTCCTAACAAGTATTGGTTTCCGCTAGAGTATCTTGGGAAGGAAAACAAATATTCGTTTTATTGACACTGATAGAGCCAAAGTTAACAGCCAACGCTACATGCCGTTATTGGATGAAAATCTTCTCTGTATTGCAGTCGACTCTTTCCTGGAAACAATTACGTATTTCAACAACATGGGGCTCCTTCACTCACGAGAAAGATAACCCAGGCTCATCTGGAGGAGGCCACACCAAAATTCATCAAAAAGGACGAGTGGCCTCCGCTCAGTTTTGACTACAGTCCAATGGACTATGACACACGTGGCTGTCTGAAGGAGAAAATTTACCGGAGAATGAGAAACAAATTGACTAAGCAGGAGTTGAAAGGCAGGATAATTATGTCATGGGAGGAAATCTCGATGGAAGAAATACGGAAAAGCGTTTCTGGTTTAGTGGAAGAAACAACTCCGTTTAGTCGTGTAGGAAGAAGCTGGCCACACTGAGCATAGAAATAATTGAGCTTCCCTTTGATATTATATTTTCGACATGGTGTTTTGAATTTGACAGTACTCACACAACTGGACACAGATCTCATTCATATTTTGTACATTTGTTGATGATATCCTAAAGTTCAACAGTGGAAATTTGAAAAATATGGTTAATCGTTGCTAAGAAAATACTTGTCGAAATTTGGCTTACTCAGTTTTTGGGACACCCGATATTGTATAGTTGACCATTTGTGAGCTCACCAAGATCTCACCTGCCTCTGTTGCGTTAGTCGATCCTCGCCAGACACGGTGACGGTCTATGCTCGGCGTCCTTTCGTCTAAAATTTATAAATTCTTACAAATTGTCGACACTGAGTTTTTCATCAAGATGCCCGAAGTCAACAATCGCCGTTTTCACCGAGAGCTTGACATGTCATCCAACAAGCACTTTTAATTAGAAATCAGTCAGCGAACACAAACTAGACCTACTATACTGGTTGATTGTATATAATATCCCTTGTTTTTTCCTTGTGACACTCGACCCCTATTTCAAATTGATTTACTGAAAATTACCCGCGGAATTCACTTTGGCATTATAATTACATGGGTTTGTCATCTACATAGATTTTTTGAAATCCAGAGTTGCCGGGTTAAAATCTCCCAACTATAATAATTCATCTTCACAGGCACAGAATAAACTGAGCGTTGAAAGCAAGGTCATAAACTGTAATGAACAATTCTGCCTACCGAAGTATATAACGACTTTTTGAAAAACTACACACAATTAATTATTATACATATACATATACACGTATCGGTGCTCGAATAATAAAAATCAGCTCACTATGACTGAATTTACACACGTGGAAATAAAGTATATTTCAGCCTTCGATCAGGAAAAAGTACGCGCTCAATTATCCTTCCCTGATAAGACGAGTTCTGTAAGGAATTGCAATATGGAAATAAGCTGTCTGGACTCGCAGAATAACCGTGACGAGTCGATCCAAGCGGGTATTCATTGTAATTAAATGCCAATTGTAATTTCCCTTTTCTCCGTCATTCATTTCGTTGCAAATTCATCTTTCATAACTTATTCAAATTTCAAACGTAACTAGACATTTTAAAGTTGGCCTACGGACGATAAATGACGTGCGTTCCGTAAACGCAAGAAACAAAAACGGGACCACGCACGGCTACGCAAAATCACGCGAGTGAAGTGCGAGTGTTTAGGGAGTACTCCGCACGCCGGTGCCTAATTACCAGAGTAAATTAGCGAAGTGGCGGCGATTGCAGTGATTGATATAGTCAAACGATTTAAATATCGGACGTTTTGGCACATTTTGCATTATATTTCATTGCAGTGTAATTTTTTTGCTGAAACAAAGACTTAACTAAACGGAATTATTCAGTTACTATATCTTGTCATCGAAAGCCACATTTATTTTCTGACTGACTAAAAACACAACTAGCAAACCTTCGCCGGGAGAACCTAAATATCAGACATCATGTTTCCGCACACGCCACACCGCCATATCATGGCGGAAGCGGAAAGCTGACTTGCCAAGAAATGGCCGCAGGCACCTTGTCGCCAAATTCCAGCTTGTGTGTTGTGCTCCAAGTAAGATTTTATGCAACGTCCCGATATTTAGGGTCCATCCGATATTTATGTGTAAGGCAGGCCCGTGTCCAACATTGCGCACTGGGGCCGGGTGCAGTTCGAACTTTCTCGAACGTTGGACCTTTGATATTTTGCAAATGTCGACACTCACTGTGGAGTTTTCATTAAAGCCCTCAGTTGACGCAGTTTAATTAGGAGGAAGGGAATTTTTTATATACAACGATGACTCTCAACTCTGTGAGACGGAATTAGTAATACCAGCGAGAGATGAGGATGCTCGCAAAGAACGGGACTCAAATTCGGATGTAATGTGGTCCAAACCGTTCTCGCGTTACTTCCTACCAAATTTTCAAATCAGACGTGCTTAAATGAGGGATTATACCTACTGGGACAGAAATATTTAGTCGGAGAATGACTTGACGAAATTTTTTCCCTAGTATATTTTTGCGTGTTTCAAAGTTTCTTACGTCGTTGGCCGGAAATGGGAACAGTCCACTACTCCCCGCCACTTCTTCGAAGGTTCACTACTACGAAAAGATCTAAATTTTTCAACTCATGTGAAAGTCAAAGTATAAAAGTTTTATACTTTTACATGCAAAAATGAATGATACTTTGGTTATTAGATACACTGAGTGTTGTACCTATACCCAAAACAATTAACGCCCGGGTAGTTCATGCGCACGTAAGATTGCCCGTGTCATACGAACACGGAAAAATGAGAACGTTACTACATTTTAAAAAAATATGAAGTAGAAATATTGATGAATTGTTAACCACGATACATTCATCAAAGCCATATGTCAAGGTCGCATCATTTCACAGCGCGACTGAAAAGTTTAGGGCTGCTGCGCCTGAACCTTACCCACCGGAACCACGCTCACGGCCAGGTCGAAATGAAATGTAGTTAAGAAGCTACCCTGTCCGTGCCAGTCTCCACGAAGTCAGAGAGCCCCATTCAGTCTTTTTAAATTTAAAACCGTTGGTCGCCACAGCCTTGACCCGTGCCCCAGATGTTGTCCCTGCTTGAGAATGAATGGTTATTTTGATTAAAAATCACGATTGGCAGTGATTGGAACTGAGCTCATTAATAATGTAATCAATATATTAAGAACCTTTGGAGTAGTGGACATTCGGAGTAGCAAACCTTCGGAATAGCGGCATCTAAACTTGGAAATTTTTTCCATCAAGTTAGTTGCTCGCATGAAGTTTGTGAGGCTCTGCACCATTGACACTATTGACAAGAGAAGTCCTTCTTCATTGACCAAAGTTTTTATTGGCCAGTAAATCTACTTTTCTCAAAAAAATGTGAGCATGCTCGTCGGAGTTTTCTCAGAGCAAGAGAACACGGTTGCAGTTAATTTCTGGTTTAAGTTGAGCAACAGCGGAGCACTGCCTATTGAGTTAACTTACTGCCGACACGCATATCCACCAATCCACAATCGAAGTGGAAACTGGATGAACAACACATGCGCGTAACAGGGGGGGGGGGGGGNGTGGGCAAGAAGGTCCGCCCCAGAGAGACAAAAAGTGCAAGAAAATGGGACTAAATAATCACAAACGCGCACTTCACAGTGTTTTTTTTTTTAGTCCGCCCCCTCTTTTGTTAGCAAAAGGTCCACAACGTCAGGAATTCGAGCCCCCCCATTTTGAAGGCTGGGTGCAACACACATGTATTGAACGAGCACTCTTAATTCCGAATTTGAAAACGCCTGCCCTTTACCGTGCTATGCCAGCAAGCAATATCACGTAACAAACCTATTTTCTGCTTTTTAGTTTCTTGGTCGATTTTAAGACATTCACACCGCACTGTGAATTTTTGGGAGCTCTTTGGCTCCCAGCTGTATACTTAGCTACGTCACGTATAGACATTTACTTCTAAACTCCCTTGTTACCCTACTATGTAGCCGTCTCTTCTAATCATCTGCACGGCGATCCTGTCATCTACGCAAACACCGTGACTCGGGCGAAGTTGGTCGGGGACGGTCCGATGATTACGTGAAGCGCTTTGAATCAGAAGCAAATTCAAAATTATTACTAACTCAGTTATCATTGTAGTGAGTAGTACCAGTAGCTGCAACAAGTTTGTCGTCCATCTGTATCCGTATTTAACAGAAAGGCTGGGACTGAACCTTTTCCGCGGAGAGAGAGAGTGGCTACGGGCCTGGCAGGCTCGTAGCCAGCATTGCGCAGGGGGGTGGTTCGAATTTCTATTACGGTGGACCTTTGATATTTTGCGAACGTCGACACTGTAGAGTTATTGATAAGACCCTTGACGCAGCTTGACTAGTAGGGGGAAGGGAAATCTGTAAACACGACTCTCAGCTCTGTGTTCCCAAGATCACTTCACCCGTCACTAAGACATTCACACACCGCACTGCCAAATGGAATCTGGAAGAATTTTAGGGGGCCACGGTCCCGTGCTCGATCCCCTAAATCTGCCACTGCCTTCGACCAACTCTCCCCTCGACCCAGTTAACACAAGTTCGACTGGATCTGAACATAGAATAAGTGCTGACCTGCAGGACCAACGAGTCTGGCCGTAAGCTCGGCTGGCTTTTCTCCATTTTTGCAATTAAGAGAGTCGATTCGGCGAGTTTGAAATCCAAAAAGAGAAAAAAAACGCGACCAAATCAAATCAAAGACCTACCAACGTGACAAATGTGCGAGGAACCGACGAATATTGTAATTGCCTCAGTAGCAGTTTGAAAAAAACAAAGTGTTAACTACAATTAATAGTATCTAAACGTTACATGCAGTACATGTATGTAAACGAGTATACAACAGAAAGCAAATAATGAAAATGTGAAACTACAGGATTGTATGTCCATTCATGTTAACGTACTACCTCCCCAAGTTTAGTAGAACAGAGCCATTGGTAATCGCTCGCGGAACTACTTCCAGGACAACAATAACACGCTATTTCAGATCATGTTCTTATGCCCGTGACTTTCTGTGACCAGACTTAAGCCAGAGCAGGTTCGCGTGTAGGCAAGTCTTATGGGAAAGTCATTCAGCGACCTAATATGATTATGTGGGGTGCGGGTTGCGGGTTTTAGAACAATCCGACAGGGTAGCCTCCTAACTACATTTAATTTCCACGCGGTCCTGTGGGTGATTAGGGTGGGTGAGATTCGGCCGGGCAGGGAACAATGTAAGGCAAAGTTTTTCCTTGTTTGGTAGTGCCTCAAACACCCATTTTCTAACATAGAAATTATGTAGTCCCCGAGTTTAAATAAGGACGCCCTCCAACCATTATGTAGAGAGATTCAGGGTATGCACGCCCATGACGCAGATGTTTCACACTCGGGCTCAAACAAAACATGGGTGACCATGGCATGCATAAATAAACTACACTGCATGAAATGAAACCCAAATTTCTAATAATTTATTCTCTTTGTATCACAGCTCTACACACAGTTGTAAAAGTGGATTTCATGATGCCTGCCAAAGTTAGAACCAACAATTACATACATCTTGTCTCAAATATTCAATAGCTGAAGATGAAATTATTCTATCATTATGCACAAAAGGATTGGGTAATTATATACTACAG
The DNA here is from genome assembly GCA_002633005.1 of Phoronis australis. NCBI lineage: Eukaryota > Metazoa > Phoronida > Phoronidae > Phoronis > Phoronis australis. The sequence continues at coordinate 120,724 of NMRA01000114.1, read as the reverse complement.
CAAATCTCCACAATAAATAATATTGACTCCATTGGAATGTAATAGTAACATCAAATTCACGTTAGACTGATACATGCGCACTATAGTACACCAAGCTCATCAGGTATGCCCGTAGATGTCACTGCTGTTCAGTCAGTTGTCTTTGTGCTCTGTGTCTCTAAAGTTTCCAAAGGTACACTGGTAGTGAGTATGGCTTTCAGGTCCTAAAATAAAGAAGGAATGTGACTTCCAGGTAACAAAATAAACAAGAATTCAAAGTTATCGACAACGAACAAAGTCAGATCAGGTACGCATCGAGGGATGTGAACTAAAGTTATTCTAAAGTCAACCAACATGTTAAGAAAACGGTCACAGTGCATACTTTTGTTTGTACAATTAACTAGTCAACAAATAACAAAGACTTGCTAGTATTCATGCAGTAGTAATACCCTAATGTCAAAAATATGATTGTGCATTTCGTAGAGAAAATTACGATTTTTGCATTAGAGTGACGTCATATGGAATCCCCGCATATGGCAAGTGTCAAAATCTCATTAAGTTGCACCCCCACTTGTCAAATCCTAGAGGAGTCCTGTCCCAACGTCTGTCCCTCGTCAGACCCTGTGCGACCCAAAATGATATATGACCATGCCCATACCAGCTGTTTGTAGTTCTGACATGACACAACTAGGTCTTGTATGACAGGATGTTCCATCAAGACAGGGAACGGCACAGACTCCCCCTCCTCCTGGCCCAGCTCACTGTACACACCCATCAACCGCTCCTGGAAATACACAGCACAAAACTGTAATGATAGAAACAACAACAAACACAACAACAGTGTTCAACAAAGAACCTTCAAGTCTTTCCCATACAATTAGCACCACTGACCAGGTCAAGGGGAAAAATTATGTTTCTTTATTTTACAAGTCACCACGCTCATTGAATTTTGTGAAGTGCTGTCACAAGGAAATTAGGGCAAAATATCATCAATTTAAGACAAACAATGTTAAAACTGGCCTTTTTTAACTTTTCAATACAGATTTCTGCTATTATTGTACATGTCCACAATTTCTCTTTTTCTGGTGGAGCTATGGCAAAGAACCTGAAGTTCAATAAATATGTTATGAAAAAGCTGAAACTTGAACAAACCGATTCCTTTATGAGATACCTTTCAAACAACATATTAACTTCATCAAACAAAACACAATCGTATTCTTTTTCTAAAAACACAGCCAATGATGCTGGTGACAGGAAATGAAGCACAAACAAAACAAACGCTACGATACTCATAAATTTTGTTCTAAAATTTAAACACAAGACAACAGAATGCAATAATCTCTAGATTTCAGGTCAGCCAACTTGTACCAATCTTCTCTAGGCACTCACCATGGACATGGCGTTCTCGGGGTCAGAGGTCACACTGAAACGATGGCTGTCTCCTCGTGAACTCTCCCCATGATGCAACACCTGAGAAGGAGAAAGGACGCTTCAGAGGCTATTGCAGATGAGTAAATACCTAACGCCTGTTAACCAGGTCCTGAATAGCTCACTTGTAATAAAGCAGTATTTAAAATCTTCATTAAAGCAGAACACAAAATGTGGCTATTGGAGTAGAGAAAATGCAGATTAGCAAGGCACGTCTTCACCAACTTCAGATAGACTCTCCCATATGTCAATATACAACATTACAGGTAGAATAGACTTAGTTTCGAATGATACATTACTGACAGCCTATGACGATCACTCTGGTATGTGACGGAGTATTCGGTAACCGACTCAAAATTACCACTGCTGGTAGAAAGTTGCTTTTAAGGTTTTAGCAGTAGATGTATAATCAGTAACAACACAAAGCAAATTGGTTACATTCATTTGCTCAAGCATTTTCTGATTAAATTCTCTTGCAAAAATAAATAACAACAGAGAGGCGAATAACTGAGAGGAGAGACTGAGTGGCTGAAGAGGATTTTTGAGGACGATTCTGAGGGCCAGATGAATGCTAATAGGGGTATATTGTGAACTGTATTGTAATCCAGTAAATGACTAAAGGAATCAGACAAGACTATATTTCTCATCATGAAGGTGAATTCCGTCAACAGCAAAAAAGACTGGTCATAATTATTGTTTTAGTGGTAAAGGTCTAATCACAGAATGGCTTAGCCAACTAACTTTCATGTAGATTCCCCTTGTGTGCTCGGTCATTAGAGAAGGCTACTCTGACCATGAAACCAATTCTGCTCATCCCTCATGATGGGAACTCTGGGTTATTTTGTCTGATTTTGGCAAGCACTATAACTAAACTACTGTCTGCTACAATAACATCAGACATAATAACACAATAAAGCAAAGCTTATTAATACACTCAGGAACAGTAAAGGCTCTGTCAGTGTTCCCTGGACTGAGTGCTCTTTCATGACGCAACCTTTGCCTACCTTGTACAATGCTTCAATAGACACAGGGGCATTCCTACTGTCTTCTGGGATACTAGCTGGATCATCCACCATCACGCTGAAACAACGGACATGTAGCAAATATATTTGATAAATGGTCTCCACACAAGTTGAAATTCAACTGAAGGTGAACTACTTGTCAGACAACGAGAAGTAATACGAGCTTGCTGCAGCTTCTGAATCAATTGCTGAACAAAATTTTATGCTATCACCTCTGATCAAATGGAGCTTAACTTTTCAACTTAATGTAAATTATGAGCTTGACGTGGGTATAATCAGAAAAGTGGACTGTATGCACTATTATGTAAATTAAGAAATTCAATTTAACAGGCTGGAATCGGCAATTCGTGTAGAAACTTGAGCAGTGGTTGGCAAATTATCATTGTCCAAGCTATTGATGTAAAGAATTATAATCGGAGGTCATGATACTGAACTACCCTGCAGCCATTGGTTTAAGTCCCTTCAATTAAGCCAACGTTTTATTTGACTTGCACATTTAAACACTGTGCTCAGCTTACCACCCTGTGACTTTTGAGTTACCGACTTCAAGCACTCTGTGTGTAAACACAGACATTGCGGTAACAACAGTTTTAGTAGACCAAGTCAATAATTTCATCTATGACTCTTCAAGGGCTATAACTGTCTCTAGATCACTCCTCTAGCATGCTACTTGTCTAGATCCACAAGACTCACCTTGGCTCATCCTTGACTGTGAAAAAGTTTTCCACATCATGCGGCATGTGTTGTTCCGAGGCAACACTGAGGGCACGTAGGAATCCCTCCTCCGAGTCAGGAGAGACAGCAAAATACAGTAACTAAAACACAAAACAACAGGATATGACAGTGTCGCCTGAAGTAAGAATGTTATGTTTACATGAAATGCATAACTATTGCTTATCCCATGTTGCAAAGTCATTTACTAGACACTTGCACATTTGATACAACAGACAGCCATGTGGGTTACCGTGATTGAAGTAATGAAAAATCACATCCTGTAAACTTCGTTATTATAACATTTGGTTAAGATGTAAAAAACATTTAAATATTATCATTTTCCAAGCACAGCTTATTATATCTAAGGGATGGGGGTTTGAGTGAACAGCAAAATAATGTTTTTTTTAACATCATATAGTTAGCGCTTAAATGACCTACTTGCATACAGGTGCTGCACTATAGAAAGTTATTGCCACCCCAATACTGTAAACTGTGAAGACTTCACGTTCAGTAAAGTTAACAACAAGCATGTGAATGATAGCTTCTTACACACATGTAAATGATACGAGCCTATTCTCACTGATTTCCCACCAACCAACTAGCACTCACAGCCAGTCATCAGTTTCAGAACGGCCACACAGGTGACTATTATGTATTTTCTCATCTGCATTTAAAGAAACCTTCATCTAGATACGTTTACCAGATGGTAGAATGAAATTACTCTAGAGCACAAAAAGTGGGCCGAGTGGCCTACATATGTATGCTATACACACCATACTCTTATAGTCGAGCCTAGGGAAGTCTGTTGTGTTGTCGGCGAAGATGTCAAAGAAGGTCTTCTTCAGATTTTCTATCCTGTTGTAAGGGTAGGGGACTGAAGGGTCCTCAGGGGTCTCTGGTCGTTCAGGCCTGAACCACAGGTCAAGCTGAAACACAGGGATGGAATACTTTCAGCTATAAAATAATGTATACACAAACAGTTCACATGACAGGCAAATAATGGTGACCGATGCAACATAGAGTTTTTATGACTGAAACATTCCAGATTAAGTCCACCAACAATTCATTTCAACAAAACCAGTCCTCTGTATTTGAAATCTGTAACACTTTTCCAGAAAGTTTCAACCTTCATACAAAGCAACTAGGAAATAATCTAGCATATGTATTACACGTCATCAGTACAGGACAAAATTCAATGGTTAAACAAACTGTTTAGTAAATGTCCACATCACAAATTTGTCAGTACATCAAAAGTGGTATGGGTGCTATTCTAATTGTTTGCGACATTCACAGAAATGCAAGGTCTACAGACAAGGACATTATTCAACACCTAAATCTATATATCACTTACACTGTCGTATTGTTCACGTGTCACATATCCGACACACTTCTGGTCCATGTCCTTGAACTTGTCAAGCGTTTCCAGTAGCTCCCTCTGGGTGGGGATCGGCCATGGCTGTGAGGCGGCCAGGACAAACGACCTCCAGTTGATGTACTCCGAGTCTGGTGACAGGACAGAGACAATTTCTTGCAGCTGAAATGGTTTGCATTTGTGAACAAAGGCAGAGTCAGTTGATTTTGGGTGATAATATGTCATTTTCCAGGCGTGGATCTGTTGTATCAACATTATTCTTCCACCCTGTCATTTAGTGCATCTTGATGGGCAGATCTGGGATTCTGAACATATAAGGGTACACGTCACATGCTGCTGGGACAACACAATGGAAGGAAATCATATTTGTTGTTAATGGAATCGTTTATTAGGAGGATTCACTTCCCATAGAACTTTCCGCTTCCGTCTTTGTAACCTTAGGGTACATAAACCATGTGCCATGTTTAATGCTTAATCCAGGTGATAAGTGAAAAGTGTATTACTGCCATAAGAACCTCTCTCACTATCCTCATTAATAAGGAAGACTTAACAAAGCAATAATTTTTTTCTATGCATTGTCATTTTTTCTTAAAAGTACTTAACTCTGGCAATCCAATCGTTAAAAAAACACAGTTCTGAATATATCACCAGTCGAGACTAAAATAACAAAACTCAATTGGAGTAAACAATAATCTGTACACCCACGCCACATCATGCGGCCTCTATTGGACAGACAGTACATCACATTTCTCACCTGTTGTGACGATACATTCATCCATAAGTCAGGTAACAACTCCATACCGTGGGTAAGTGATGTGAATTCTTGGAATGTGTCAATGAATGCCTTAGTCGACATGACACCAGTAGGGGCACACAGTGTGAACTACAATTAGCACACAATCAGGAATTACTTAGACATTGCATAATCAGTATTATACAGAGAAATTACTCAAAAAGCAGTTTTTTAGCCTAGAATTACAAACTAGTTCCATACCTGAAGCTCAGAATATTAGTGAACTTTAACAATAAAACAAGTCTGTTCAGAAGTAATAGACACAGTAGTTTGCACCAATTGACAAAGACAAAACTACCCGACCAATAAAGCACCCCCTGCGTATTATTAAATTATCACTCCTAGGATAATCACTTATAACTTTCATTGAAAAATTTGAAAATGTAGGACTAGATCAAATTTGACAATATGCTTAGCATTATGATGAAGAGTAATCAATCAAATTAAATGTGCAAAAAGACAAACCTGGGAGAACATCAGGTTGCAACATCGTCGGCACAAATCCAGCAAATATTTTTTCAGTAATCTGCTTTTTAGAATCACAAACTACAATAACATGTGGTATTAAATGTTTATTGTAATGGACTCCCACGAGTGTGTCCAATCGCTTGCTGATGCCCCTAGGTGGTTTAGATTGAAACACCTACCTGTGCGTGCAGCTGATTGAGTTGTTCAACAGTGAACTGATCAGGCTGAGGCTGTTCCACAGGGTCTGGTCGAGGTATAGGGCTTGGAGTTTTCACTGCCTTAACGTCCTGTTGAGAGGCAAACTCATAAGTTTAATAAAGGGTTCAGGGACTTTACAATCTTAACATCCTAAAGAGAGATGGAATTGTTTAAGTACGGATCTACAGTGTAGGACTAGGGTACATGTTAGGATGTGGCCTGACTCTTGATCGTCTTTCCCAGGTATTTTACTGTTAGAGCTAAGATAAAGCGGTTGCCTAGATTTTAAGTCCTAGCGTGGCTGCTTTCAAGTCCCAAGGACAGAGGGAACATTCTATGCTTAATAGTAATTTGTTTTTTTAAAGTGTTTTTCCTCTAAAGAATAACACAAAAATGATACAACTACTGCCTCCAAAACAAAAACATTGTGTGCAGCTGAGTAGGACAGGGGTACAACTTTTGGCTGAAGTTTTTAAAACACACTAGACATAGACTTAGACAGGATTCTGTCAGACTCAAGTCAAATTTGGACAAATGCCTGGCCAGAATTATTTGGAACTTAAGTCAAAGTTTAATGTGAGATTACTCCACCTAGCCGCTCAATGCTTATCTGCGAACAATTAGTAACTTTCAATTTAGTGCACAGAGCAACATAACCAATTGATATTTTGTCACAATTAAGCACAAGTTGAAATGTGTTCAAGTCAAAACCAGGAAGCTAGTCAGTGTTGTGCGTTAAGCATTGAAACTTTGTTGAATTTCAACATTGTCTGTTTATTTTGAAACTTGTGTACAGTGGTTCTTGACTTCTCTCCCAATGTTTTACTGTTCAGCTAGTGTGCGATGATGGGACGATTTCAACTGCTTTCATAACATTTACACGCCAAAAGTAATTGGAAGAAATGCCGCAGACTTCCTCGTCATGAGGACTGACCATAAGATGACATATTATTTGAATTCACGATCAGTGACTGAAGCAATGTCGTTTAGTTGTTGATCGTGACAGACAAACGTAATTATGTCCGATTACTGTTAGTGCCTAGTTGACTCTGTGTGCAGTTGCTAGTGGATAATATTTATCAAATACTTTGTCACTGCCCATAAGACCATACACAGTTGGAACAGCAGTGAAACACATGCATGCAGCACCTGTCTACCAACAGGTGGCGTGAAAGTACTAGTCTATACATACAGTGTCCATCGTTCAGCAATGCAGTGCACACTACCCACTCTTGACAAATAACTGGTACATTCTAAAGTGAGACTGCATTGATTTCTAGAGGGTGACTGTCAGCTGAAATTACCTTAAACAGTGAGCATAGAACAGTATCCTTGTTGGCAAAAAGTAAAGTAACTATATTAACCTGATGATAATGTATTGCACAGAAATAAAATCTATATAGATCTGTGGACTATTATAACAAAACAACTGTGTTCACTTACGAAAGTAATATCAATCACATTTAAGTGATCATGTGACTTAAAACAAACAACACATTTTAGGCGCACAATCTAAATGGATTGGATAAAGACAGGGTTTCCTAGCGTGACACAGGGCATATCTCTGGAAGATGCAAGACCTTAACAAATTTATGCAAGTACAGAAAATAATGTTATTTGAAGAACGGTACAGTGTACACTATTTCAATATCAGTTCCAACATATCCCACCTGTGAGACTAAGAAGTCTTCCTGCTGCAGAGTAAGCTCTTCTGATATCTTCTCTCTCCTCTCAACGGAGTCTCGCATCACCTCGGACATGTAGTCAATACTGAAAGAGAGAAAAAAGGAGAATTGCATCACAAACACTGACAAAGTCAAACATTGTTGTATTCGTTCATCATCAGTAATAACATGCAGCAATACCATCAGGCGAAATATTGAAACTCAGAATGATGAAACATGAGCCATCATCAGACAGGTTACATAAGGTCGTCCTGAAATGGTTCCCTCAGGCCGCTAAGGTGACTTCACCCAAAACTACAAACATCTTCCCTTGTACAGATAAAAACACTTATGAGCTACAACACCATCTCACTGTATTACAAAATGGGTATTTTGCTTTGAGGTGGGAGGGCAGTCTTTCCCCATAGCCATCAATTAGGTGGCTCACATTTACCTATTTTGAAGACCTTGAAACGATCCCTTTCACATTTGTTTCAAATTGCCCTTGAGTATCAATGCAATTACTTAATTGTAATTACCTACAAAATTTAATGATCAACGGCTAAAACATGGCTTAGTGTCTCTCTAATTTATGCATTAGTCCTAACATATCCCACAAACCTCTCCATTTCCTTAAGGAAGCGCGCTCCCAGCCAATCATTCATGTCCTTGTATGCCTCCTCGCTCTTTCCCTTGAGGTCAGCCAGTACACCCATGGCGTGCACTTTGATCAACTCCAGCCGCACTTTGCATGAAGACTCTGACAGAAAAAACATGCTATGATCATGATAGGACAAGCATAATAACTAACATTTTAGTAAATCAGGCCATGTTGTACTCAAACTCTAGGAAACTTTAAATCAGAACCTACTAATTGAAAATAAAGATAATTTAGTGAGTGGTGACTAACACTGAACAAACTTAGATGTAACTAGAAAATTGGATCAGTAAAATAGTGTTTCTGGGAATGCCTGGAGTCCGCCCAAAGCATTATTTCTGTTCAGTTGGTTTCACAACAACCTGCCACAAAATTCTCAGGTTGGTAAGTTTGTGTGGCGGCAGAGGAGAATATGATATCCAGGACCTTGGTTATGACAATGCAATATGTACACAGTGACATGCATGAATGTTATGGCAATGCAATATGTACACAGTGACACGCATGAATGTTATGACAATGCAATATGTACACAGTGACATGCATGAATGTTATGACAATGCAATATGTACACAGTGACATGCATGAATGTTATGACAATGCAATATGTACACAGTGACATGCATGAATGTTATGACAATGCAATATGTACACAGTGACATGCATGATTGTTATGACAATGCAATATGTACACAGTGACACGCATGAATGTTATGACAATGCAATATGTACACAGTGACATGCATGATTGTCCAACACTGCTCCCACCATGCCTACCTTCCTCCATTATGGCGGCAAAATACTCCTCCCTCATCTTGTTCTTGATGGCTTTCTTAGCTTTTTCCTCCTCGGTCTCCTCCTCAACTGAAACAAAAAGTCATCATTGATAATAATTATGTACACAGCCCCAAGTGAGTAGAAATTGATGATAAGCGCAGAAAAAGTGGTTGCGTACTCTGATTGCCATCACGACGATAACATCACAGAAAATTCACAGATCACGCGGATTTCAAATGCAAATGCTAAGAGGTCATATTGCAGTTAAAAGCAGAACTCGGGACTTTGTAGAATATAGAAAAGGTAATATCAAGTTATGATGTACATGTCATCAAAGTCACAGTAAGTGCACCATAAATAGGTCAAGAGAGGTCCCAATAAGAGCACTATAAATAGGTCAACATATCAAACAAGAGAGGTCACAAAAAGTAACAAGTAATAGCAGATGACCATTGTGGTGCATATCATTATGAAACACAAACTGAAATTGAGGCAAAGTTAACAACACAGGATAATTAAACAAACACAAACTAAGACGGACTCTACTTGACTGTTTTTATGCAGCTGAGAACATAATTCTGGAATAAGGCAGAACCAATGGTTCACCACTCCTTGAAACCATGCCTGGTGCAAAAATGACCCACTGTGGCAAACCAACTTACTGAGCCAGGTTTCAACCAATATCCAACTGTCAGTTCCCTAAGCCCATAAATCTAATCTAATTAGAATAACAAACAAGTTTAAACCAGATTCACAACAGTCAAGAGGTCTTCAAGTTGACTAATTCAAAGGTTAGTTTTTGATGAAAAGATTAGGCTTATGGCAGCATATTTTCAAAAACAGTACATACTATATAGTACTTACTACATTATCATATCAGTCCAAAGTCAACCAGTCAATGACTACCAATTCATGCGTCCACTGGCATGCACAAACTCATTAATCCCAAGGTTTGTCCAAAGGAATGTTAAAACAAATTAGTTTTTGCATTTTAAAGGGCTGAAAGCTTTGGATTAATGGATCATAGACAAGGTCACAGTCAAAGCTTTTGAACCTTCCAACAGTACTTTGAACTGACATGACACTAAAAGTATCAGAACAAACAAGTTGAATTGCCCACAACTCACCAACGTGTATAGAGGCTTTGCGTTGTTTTGATTTACCACGACGCTTTTTCCGACCTAACAGAGAGACAGCAAAGACGTCCAACTGACAGACAGCAAAGAAGCAAGTAAAGAAGTAAAAAAGGAATGAGTAACGCACTCCAACCACATGTTTTGTGACAACATCTTATTTAAAACTGCACTACGGCACATCATAAAAGAAATGCTGCATGACAAGAATCTTAAACAACCTTTTCCACTTGTGTATTAAAGTAGTAATTTTCATTAAAAATATTTCTTAACTATTTGTGGATGGAGCACGCTGTAAAAGTCTTTTGGAAGATCAAGAGATGGTTCCAACAGTAGACCAACAGAAAGATAGAAATGAAACGAAGCAGCTCAGTGAAAGGGTTTTATACTAAGAACAACACGCAGGAGTTCCACCCGTTCTCACCAGGTGGAGGTGGCGTCGGCTCTGGAGCTGCTTTCTTGTCTTTTCCCTTCTTGGGGCTTGGGCTGCGACTCTTGCCCCCCTTGCCTTTCTTCCCCTTGCCCTTATTGGCTGCATTCTCACGTTCTCTCTCCCTCGCCAGCTCCTTCTCACGCTCAGCCTCTTCTTCAGCTTCACGCGCTGCCTGCTCTGTGGCAATCTGGAATACAATAAAATTAACCCTAATGTGACTAGCCACACCCAAGAACACAATTCAGTACACACAAACTAGGAATTTCAAAACAATTACATATAACTCACATAGCATGGTTTTGTGAAACTTGCTATAAAGAGAGCCTCACCTCAACCTCTGACGAACAAAGAATGTAGTGCAGAACCTGAGAACAGATTGTACTTAGATTTGTCTCATAATGGACGAATAAATTAAAGAAAAATATTTAATTTTTGAAGAGCTATCACTCATATAGCTGCAGCTCATCCTTAAAACTTAGCTGAAGCGATAACCATGAATCACTACTTACACAAAGCCTTTCTCTAGTCAGTATGTGGTAACACACAATACCTTTAAGAAAAGCTTGAATGAATCCTTTCATAGGGGGTTTAATCAAGGTGACGTTTTCCAGGAAATTTCCAAGCTCCACCCATAATTCCCAACCCAACCCCAATCCATCAGCAGCACAAGTACACCTGCATGACAGCCAATCAATACTTACAATGTTTGCACAGAAATTGCATCCACTGACATATGCATCATGCAATAGCTTGTCATCGGGGTCCATAGGGGGCAGCGGGCTCTCCACCTTCTCCTCTTGAGGGGGAGGGGCTCCCTTCTTCTTGTCTCCCTTTTTGTCAGCCTTCTTATCTTTGCCACCAGGAGGCGGTGCCGCTTGCGTGGTCATATCAGCAGAGCCTGGTCGCCGCGGCACAAGAGGAATCCTTGGTAAAGAAAATCTCAGAATAATGTTGGATACCCATAGATATTAACAACAAGAAAATGTGTAAGCACCCTCGGTGAATAACTAGTGGGACTGTGATAGAGGAGATGCAATCCATGTATTTTAAAAATGAGACTTGGATTGTATCAGGTCTGCGTAATGGTGTTCAAAGAAATTAAAATTCAATCTCCAAGTCTTCCATGTCTGAAGTGGACTTCATTGACTGGAGATGTAATTTAAAACAATCATTGCCTCAAACTTGCACTCAGCCTTGTTTTGACCCTCAGTTTTAGCCTTTGATGCCTGGTCACAAATGCACACCCAGGTTGCCAGTCACTGCCCCTTTACCAACAACACCCTTCTCAAAATATTACACACTTTTTCTTCTCTTCCTCTCCATCTGCGGGGGCTGGTGGTGGCGTGGGAGGGGCACTATCTGAATCTTTCTTGCCAGAACCTTTACGTTTCCTCTTGCCAGATGGTGTGCTAGACTTCGACTTGACCTCCTTGGGGGGAACAGGTGTGAGTGGCTCCTCCTTTTGTTGAATAGTACTGGTGGACTCACTCGCTACACTCTTGGCTGGAGACCCAGGTCGCTCAGTAGGGGGCAGCTGTGACGGAAAGGAGATTGAGTCAAGTTGGATACAAGAACATATACATCCCCATGTTGGTCGATATGAATCCATTGCATAGTGATAAGAAATCATCCTAAATTATCTTCAAGTTAATTCATGATAAATCTTGCATGAAAAGTTACACCAGCCATTGAATTCTTATCATATCATAACAAATAATAGAGATATGGATTCATATCAAAATGTCAATAAATTCTGATCAATCAAAAAAATGTGAAGTGTACGGTAACATGGCATTCAACAGTGAGTCAAAGCAGTTGTCTCAAGCTGATTATAGAATTGTGGACACTGAGATGCATTCAAAATCTAAAAGTCAGACTAGTATTGTGTAACAAGAATAGAGTAGTGTCAGGTCTTACTAATTTGAGGCTGGTATGACCATATTTACAAAAACTCATTACCAGTTATGAGAAGTGACTGGACAACAACTATGAGAGTTGAATTGCCAGAGATGGTACACAAACACCTCCAATTCTCACTACTTTCTGTTGCCTAAACCAAGAAAATCAGCAGCCAGCATCATACAAATGACTAGCCTAAACGAACGTCCCAATGTATAGCTGATTCGAAAGTCATTGCAAAAGAGCAATGTCATGCAACACAGTTGTTTTTCATTTATTTTTTTAAACTAAATTTTGCAAACCCAGTGTAATATGAAGCTTGATTCAGCTCAGACCATTGGTAACCTGCTTATTAATCAATAAACCAGCTTACAAGGGAAATTTACAAAATACAAAGAGCAATGCTATGAATATAATGATTTTTATTGATATCAACTTATTGATCCAACATAGTAAAATGTAAATTACACCTGTTGTCTACTCTCAACAAAAATTAACTCTGAAACAGAAAATCTATCAACTGACTTCCTTGTATAATTATAGTTATGCATTCCGTTATGTGTAAGTTGGTATCACATTACTAGCAATGCAAGGTTTTCATTAAAAAAGACCTGCCCCCTTTTGTCACTTACATCTATCAGTGCTATTCTGGTATCACATTACTAGCAATGCAAGGTTTACATTAAAAAAGACCTGCCCCCTTTTGCCACTTACATCTATCAGTGCTATTCTGGCATAGTCCTCAACCAGTTCATCAGGTATGTGACCTTCCATTCCTTTGTAATAATCCTTCAACAACCTCACTGTGTCTTGGAACCTGTCTGTCTCAGCCTAGTAAGGGTGTAAACAGTGCAATCTAAAGATATTGCAAACCACATTCAGCCTTCAAAACATTATAACACCCGCATTCTTTGTTTGGATTCAAATTGATTACATTTAAAAATCACCTAGAATTCAACAGGCGGGGGAGGGGATGTTGGGGGGAGTGGTACTGCCTTCGGGTGACAGAAACGTCCCCAGCATGACACGCAACCTAATAACAATAATCTTCGTTCATATCAAGACAAGAAATCAGTCTTAATCTTAGTAAGGAACAAGATGAGACTTATAAGTGGTCAAAAGCAAAAGCCATTTTTTCACACAAGGCAGAGGTTAACAAGTCAAAATAAAATCCAAATCTCCTGACTGTACTTTTTGCCTGTAGTCACAAACAAAATGTTTCTTAAACATTGTTTGACAGTAGCTTAACATTAATTCAAGACAGAGAAAGAAATATCAATAAAGAAAACAAGAAAACAATGAAACAGCTTTCTAGTAATTGCAAGATAAAACAACTCCCATGTGCTTGTGTGTCAATTACTTTAAATTAATAATAATTATGTTTTGTTAGATGAAGCTTGATCAATCTTAAAGTTGCGTCGGCACCTTATTTCAATTTTTCCTCAACTTTGAATTTCCTGGCTTTGTTACTAATCAGTCCTCAGTAATCTTGAAAAAAAAAACAGCAAGACAAAGCAAGCTTATAAGGGAACCTTGAAAAAGCATGCTGGGCCAGTCACCTTTTCAACACTGACTTGCAAGCTTGGAAAACCTGTTTCCTCTTGCTAACCATTGCAAGTTTGAATAAGAATGCTGGCCAGTAAGCTCAAGCAAGGCAAATAGAGATCAAAATAACATATCCCATGTCCTGTTTGCATCTGACAAGATTGCTCCCATGGTACACACTAATTAGTATTAAGATAAAAATGTCTGCTATCATGGCTTTAACCTTGAACAAGATAGAAAAAAAAAATTAATGAGTAATACTGGCCAAGCTTTAATAATATTCATTTGTCTAACGTTTGCAGCTGCTGCATTTACAGTCACTTAGTGGGCTTGGAATTTTGAGAACCATTTTTCTCCACCGAATAACAGGCATCAAACTAGTTCTCAAAATCCGGGACCTGTAACTGAACAGTAAGTAATTTTTGTATCAAGTCAGTTGAACACTGGGTTCCAAATAACCCATATCAATACAGCTGTAGACGGCAGCACTGTACCCTGTTACTTGCAGTGCTTCAGACTGCTATCCGTGGGATGAACAAAAAATCATACCTGCATTAGCGTTATGTAATGGTTAGACAGCACCCCCATTCTATCCTCCAGCCACCCGTCGTTCATAATATCCGACCTCTCTTTCTCTGCCTGCTCCTTCCGATCATCGCACACCGTCCACAGCCGTTCACGCAAGTCATCAATACGCTGGTGCAGCTCCGACTGAGTCTCTGCGTCCTCGCGCATGTCATCGGCAATCTCGTTGTAACTCTGTCAGAAATAAAAAAGAAGAAGATTGTAGACCTTTGATGTGGAATGAAACACGTTATATTCTATATTCTAAGCTGAGGGTAGTTATTGTCTTCACAAAATTATTTGTGAAGCTGACTGGCTATACAGAATCTACTGCCTTAATACTGCCTTGCAAATTCACTGTAGTTGTGCAATGTAGTGAGGAATAATATACTTTGCATTATTAGGCTATATCAAAGGAAGAAAACGAAGACAGCATTTAATTTAGGCATAAATCAAATTAAAGCTTGTTTCACTATGTGAATCTGAATGTAAAATTAAAACGAGACTCAAAATTTTACATGCAATCTAGAGAAAATCAGAACACAATATTTTTATAACAAAAATGAGCACTTGTTGATCCATCTACCTGCCTATCTCAGAGCAGTGAGGGTAGAGAGCATCATATTTTACATTTAACATTTTCAAGTCCGGCCATTTCACTTCTCTGAAGATGCTTTTTTACAGAAAACACAAAATGTCTTTACTGAGAATACACAGCCATCAAAATAACATGCAACTGCTAAACCTTGAGTCAAGTCTCTAGCTCCTCAGCTATGGCGTTATATATGTGAATTTTTTATAGTGTATATAAAAAATTTGAATAAATAAAAAATGGCTTCAAGTGTTTGATGCAAAATTCCTGGGTGAGCAGCCTGCGGACATCTAATGCAGCATGTATCAGACCACTTGAACTATTTTCTCATGTTTCCAACCAGTCTTGTGTACATTAAGAAAGTCAGATGCCATAGTATTTTTGTCACATTGTTTCTTACGAGCAGACACAATATTTGCTCCAAAGTTAAAGACATTCACCTTTTGCCATTGTGAGACGAACTCTTGCTTGGTGTCTGGTCGACGTAAGTAGGCTAGGTAATCTTTCCTGGAATTAGTAAATTACATAACTCGTGAGTTAGCTAAAGATGTCAGCAGCTAATAGTACACACCAAAAAAGGCAAATTAAATAACAATGTTTTCTGTCATGACAGATAATGATCAAGTTGAAGAGATACAGACATGTGATGGTTCAGCATAAGTCTAGACCGTAACTGTAATCTCTTCTTGTGATAATTTCATGCCTTGTAACTTTCCCTGGTCATAACCAACAGCTGCTATGATGGCGACCACTTCATTTGACCTCTGTCATCATAATACAGGCATATGACAACAGTATGACAGAAAAATATTTCGATTTATCAGTGTCACTGGAATTACAACACCTCACTCATAGGCACCCACTCCGAGTTCAGCTATTAGAAACCATAGGTAATAAACAATTAATAGCTGCGGAGCAAGGACCATAAACTCCTTGATAGGCTGTGTTTAGTTACAGTCCACCTGGAACAGTTGTATGACTAAGAGCACGGTTCACAAACAACTGCTTTCTCTGACCTTGTATGTCAATTTTAAAAGGCTTAACTTTATACAAAAAACAACTGATATTTCCGATTAAACTTTGTTCCAGAATGTTGTAACCAAAGGATTCTTAATTAAAACAAATTTCAATCAAGCAACATAGTTTGAAACAACTACTTAAATCACTTCAAAGTACATGTTAATTAATTAATTTTGAGCAGTATCAGCTGATGAGCTCACTGGAAATGAGTGTTTGAGGAACCCAGGGCCCACAGTAAGGAAATTATCGCCAATGGTAGTTAGCTGGCTATTTTCATTCTACATCGGATGTTGCTCTGATTATGAGTAGGGCAATGCCATGCTGTACCCAGGCATGATTGATAATACATCCACTCAACTTCGAGACAAAGTTGAGGTCAATTTCATGAAAAGTGAATTAAGACCTAAGACAGCAATTTGGACTTAAAGTCCAACTATTTCTTATAAATAATCAAATCACCCTTTTAGAAAAAGAACAAATTATATGAGATACACCCATAACTGAGTGATGACAGAGTGTACAAATTACTTCCAAGCAGTGATACGCTAACAACTGCATGGCTGATGAAAACTTTATTTGTTAATTATGAAGTGGGTCACAGGCCTATTTCACAGTGCATAACAGTAACTAGAAATTAAGGCAACCAAGGTTTCAACAAACGCACACACACACACTCACACACCCACACACCCATGCACACACCCACACACACACCCACACACACACACACACATACACATACACACACACACACACACATATTAAAACTGACCAACCCAACGCCTACCTGATTTTGAAAAAGTATCGTATGATGTTTTCCCGTTCCTCTCTAACATTGCTGAAGATGTCCTTGCTGCTATCCACGTAGGTGTTCTCCACGGCCTCCCAGTGGGGGGCAAGGATCTCAGCCAGCTCCTGTGACAGAAGAATGCATGCACTGTGACTGAGAGTTTGAGAGAAAGGTCAAAATTGGGATTGGCTTCCACCATGGTATGTGTCATCACAAAATTGGCTGACAGTGGACACTTGCTGTTTGGCTGTCACTTGTAGGTGAATCAAGGGACAGGGATGAGATCATGGTTATATCATTATACCACAATGAAAGCAAAATTCAGTTGCTTGATACATTTCTGAATCAAATGAAATTATCTAATAAAGGTTTCTAATCCATAACAATGCTTCAATAAACAGACTGACAAGCCAATTTAACAAGAAAAGCAGCATAAAAAACTGCATCTAGAATATATTGCATCAAACAAATTAGATTTTGCACATTTAGTAAGTTAGGTAGCATTGAGTATGACTTGCCCTTTCAAACAAGTAGCAATATATCACAGACAGCAGGTTCTCTGTTTTTTTCCTCTTTAAGACCACTCAACCCATCTCAATTGGATGGAAGAGTCATCAAGTCAAAATTATGTAAATGAATTGAAAGCAACATTTTACAAAAAAAGCTGACAAACATTTACGAATTCAAATCAAATCCAAGCTAAAACTATTTGCCAAATGAAAGAAATTTGTCCTGACTGCTACCCTCATTATTAGTGAAATGAAAATGTGTTGGACAACCATGCAGTCTCATAACAGGAGATTACACACAATCACCAGTACTCACAGGGTCAATTGGCTCATCAACATACTCCCAGAGTTCTGAGCCGGGGGCAGGAGGTGGAGTACCCGGGGGTTCAGGTTCGGGCTCGGGCTCAGGCTCCGGAGTCTTTGACTTCTTCCCTGAACGGCTGCGTCCTCGCTTTGGAGAGTTTGCTGGAAATGACCATGTAACACATTTCTGGGAGGGACCATACAACCATTGTCACGATATACACAGGATGACTGGTTTGTTAACAAAAAATACTATCTGGTATGGTTTTTTGGTAATTTGATTTAGTCGCAATGGGAGTCAGTCACTTGATATCGTTTTCTTTGAAACATTACCATCTTTAGAAATTGATTTACTCTTCATTTGAACTATCTAGAAATTAGCATTCGCAAACTGCTAAGTCATTTACAATGGTCCTGAATCTTAAGAACCAGTTAAACCCACTGAAAAACAGGCATCAAACTGTTCTTCAAAATACCGGACAACAAAGCGGCTACTGCCTAGTTATCTGGTACACAGACAATACATTTATGACAAATCAATATGTCAGAGTAGAACAGTATGCAGTAACCACACTGCCTTTAACGTCTGCTCACCCAACTTCCATATAATCAGGGTCAAAGTTCGCATAATGTTGGAAACTGAGTGGCAAAATAAATAGAATGAACTAAAAACACAAGCTATTATTAGTAGATAACAAAAACAAGCTGCCATGTTTAGTGAAACAAAAAATCATCAGCTTGCTCAGTATTGGCTTGGTAAGCATGCATACTATAGTTTACCTTTGAGTAGGCCTAAAATAGAAATTGACATGAACAGGAGAAGCTACGTCAGAGAAACGGTTAACTTTTAGTACATGTGCTATGTGTTTCAAAAAAAAAAAATTTTATTCAACAATTTAGTACCCAGACTAATAATTACCACAGTAATACAGCATGTTCACATGTTGTTAGGTTATGGTGTATAAGATTAGGAATTTCTTGCATTTACTCGTCAGAAAATATGATCTAAAATGTACTTTCAATTCGTTATGTTCCATTTTGATTTATATGTGTTTTGGAATTTTATGCCATGTTCCAACTAAAATTAACAGACTTTGACAACATTATACAACAACTGCTTTGTGCCAATCAGACTAAAACAGCAGCCCTTATTGTGTGAAAAAACATATTACGTGCTACAAAAACGCGTGTGGTAGAAAATGTAAAATTAATGATCAAATCATTCAGTGAACAGTAACATTTAAATTCTGCACACCTCGGCTAGATTTGGGAGTTCCTTTCTTGCTGTCCTTCTTAGGGCTTGGACTTTTATCGCCTCCTTTTGGTGACTTTCCTCGTTCTTTGCCTTTGGGAGACTTTCCGCGACCCGAGCCTTTCGACGAAGATCTGGACTTGCCTGATCCTGCATAATACAAGATTAGTGCACTTTGAACAACTGCTCAAAGAGAATACAATGCTCTCTGTATGTAAAGAAGTTTTGTTAACGAGAAATGAAATGTGTCACAATACAGTTTCTGTGGATAAAAAGAAAATGATTATGAGAAAAGGTTTTCAGGAGAAAAGGGAATGGTAGGGTGATACAGTCTGTGGAACAAGATTTTTTTAATTTGAAGCTAATTTTAACTGACATACACGAAACTCAAGGCTCAGTTGATGCTAATTTTAGATTTGCTAAATGTAAATTTTACTACAAAAACACTCAGACAAAGAAGCCATTTAGACATAGTTACTCAGGGAACACTGCCCCTTCATTTTCAAAAGCAACGCATAATGAGGATAAACCAAATACCTGATCTAGAGCGCTTCTTGGGCGTGGATGGTTTATCCTCTTCCTTGGGTGGTTCAGGAGGAGGTGGGGGCTCCTCTATAACAGGGGGTTCAGGAGGCTTCTCTGGTTCAGTTTCTATGGTAATACTTTCTTCCACAGGTGGGCCCTTCAGCTGTAAGGTACATCAAACAAAATATAGTTTACAAATAGTCTGATTAAAATGAGACACCTTAGGCTGACTCTTCTCATCATTCTCGTCATGAAGATTGAACACTAAGATGTTTGACCATAAGCAATTTTGCACTTGACCAGACAATCGGGTCATCGAACAGGGAACTGGGCTGGCAAGCTAGCTGTGTATGACTGCATGTCAGGATAAACAAGCAGGAAGCACTCCTTTAAAAAAGTTGGGCCAGATAACGTAATTTGTTCTCTGAGCATGAAACAAAAAACGTAAGCACTCCATCACTGAGACATAATCTTGCAGACAATCTTCAGACATCTAGAGTGAGTCATTTACGCTAAAGAGTTAAAAATATTCCCATTGTGAAACAATCCCTATCAGATAGCCTATCGTCTTCTCCTGACTAAACCTCTGCTGTAACGCCCCATAATAACCTACCCTCTGCAACGTATCCTCCAATACTTTTTCTGTCTCCAGATAAACTGTTTCTGGCGGCAAAGAGGCATCTACTTTCTGAAGGGTGCCAAACCGTGTGAACCACTTCTCCAGTTTGGGCCAGGCATCCAGGAAGCCGGTGACACGGTGCTGGGCCTGTTCCATGTCATGGGCGGGGTCTTCCACGGCGACGACCTTCTCGACCTTGTTCACACCTGTCGCAGCACCATCTGGTGGGGGATTGAACTCTTGCTGGTATTCCTGGTCAGCTTGAACTTGTTCTTGGAAAGCAAGAGAAAGACGTTCAATGTGTGGTACGATGGGACAAATTATGAGCAGTTGCCTTGGTTACATTACATGCCTGAAGTAATCAGACAAAATTTTGTTTCTTCATCACTGTGGTTAATAGCTGCCATGATGGCTGAGAACACATCATGAGTCATTATTTCAGCTACCAAGACTTGACAATCCGCCTGCATACAGTAATCATGGTGGCAAATTTCAAGTCTCCTTTTGTGATCATTTTTGGTGTGTCTTCCTTTACAATAAGATGAAGATGATCTGAAATTGACCCCACCACTACTATTTAAGAACTAAATTGTTAAAAGACAACTTAATAATGCTAGCTTTAGCAATATCCAATAAGTGAAAACAAAGTCCATGCTTACTTGTCCTACCAGCTGACCTCTTCAGACAAATCTCATCAGGGATGTCGAATAGAATGACCACATCAATACCAGACTTGTTTTCCACCTTCTCAGATGATGGACGTGGGTCAGGGGCCAACTGCGATTTCCTCATGCGACCTTTGGAGTCACGCGGGGCCTTCACTGCCTCTTGCCTCTCAAGATCAAGGCCACTCAATGCCTTCTCCAGCATCTTGGCCTGTGCGTACGTGGTAGGGTAGCCATCCATTACCCACCCAGTACCCTCTGGGAGACATCTGAAATAATTTGTGAAGGTAAGTTATAGTATATGAAATGCCTTTTAAGGCTTAAAAGCATTACAACACTTAATCTTTACTGTCAGAGAGGTCCAAGAAAGAATGGGGTACATTGTTGCTGGTTGAGACTAAACATAAAATCTATTATAATTACTCAACATCGCATAATGCAACGGACATGCATCAAAAGCAACATGCACTGTGTATGACTATGAATATCAACTGCATCCACATTTAATGCAATTGAATGCATGTTGCACAGCGCTAAGAACTCAACTCAGTAGGGTCATTCGGTGTGATTGAATGGAATTAGAAGCCACCATCTTAAGATTAAAATCAAATTTTATCTCCCACTGTATGTGAGTATTGTGAGAATCCATATTTTAAGAACTTTTACATGACAGCCTCCATATTACTGCATTTACTCGATGGCTTCCGCATATTACTGATTTATATTAATTTACTACTTCCATGGATTGCACTGCAGTTGTATTTTTCTGATGGCCTGCATCAGTTGCTGTATTGTATCCTGATAGTCTGCATAAGACACCTGCATTGAATTTACCTGATGACCTCCACAGATTGTAGTCCATCTTGTATTAACCAGATGGCCTCTACATAGATTGCTTTAATGTATTTTCATGATGTCCTGTGTAGATTACTTTTTATGTATTACCTGAATATTTCCATGACTGGTTGTATTGTCCGATTGCCTAGTGCATAAGTTGTACTGAATTTACCTTCCACACATTACTGGAGTGTATTTACCAGATGACCTCCATAGATTCCTGTAACTGATGGCTTTCAATGATTGCATTTAGCATCACGCTTAATTACCTGATGGCTTCCACCATAATATCAATGACAATCTGGTCATCGACGGGCTTGCCTTTCTTCAGTAGTTTGGTTGCCTTGGAACCAAGCTTGGCGCGGGCACTAAGCTGAAGGAAGCAAGAAGACATGACTGGTACAAGAAGGTAATACTATGTGTACAGACATATGATGAGAGTAAAGTAGAGGTTGTCCAATTTAAATGAATGTCAAACACAGTACTAAAATTACCAATTCACAGTGTTTCGATATTTTCAGGATCGACAATATTGTCGCAGATACCAACAATGTAACCAACTGTGTTCAGCAACCACAACCATGTTCATTTTGAAGTTAGCATAGAACTTCTTTGGTAAATTTTACAAACTGAATTCACTAGGCGTCCTATGCTGAATAAAATTTAATTGCTACATGTATACTGGGGCTTCCAAAAGACTCGACCAACAGGCTTTGGTTCACATCTAGGCACCTTTGGGAGCATTGCATGTGCATGCT
Organism: Phoronis australis; assembly: GCA_002633005.1. Classification (NCBI taxonomy): domain Eukaryota; kingdom Metazoa; phylum Phoronida; family Phoronidae; genus Phoronis; species Phoronis australis. Next base: position 98,207 of record NMRA01000114.1, on the reverse strand, counting down.
TGGTATGCCCACAAAGTGCCAGAATGTGAATAAGAAATCAATATGTTCTTCATGAAAGATAATCTTAGTCAAGCTGATCATTTATCAATGGATGTGTCGTCGTACTTCTTTTACTGAGTTGCAAAGCTGTTAACAAAGTGAAACTTCCCACCTACAATTACAATATGACCTTAGAATCTTATGGCTGCATGGGGGCACTGCCAATGGTAATTCAAGTACTTTCCAAAAGACCCCACCTGGCCTCTTTTTGGACACACAGTCATTACTGCACAGTAAACTGAACATGTCTGAAAGATACTTGGTATCATGTGTACAATCATATCAACACCACAGCAGTGTGTCTGTACATGATGACACAGCAACACACAATGTTGTAGTGTACATACTATAAAGTGACACATAGACCAACACACATAGAGGATATATAGAATAATGTACACGGAGATGGAGAAATGCCACACTTTCAGGGCAGATCTATGTGTTACTCTAAAGCTGTAGAATGTATAATGACATATATATCTTAGTACTCTGAGAGTGCGCCTAAACTATCACAACCGCAGCCGCAGTCTGTATGGTCATTCAACATTGCCACCTGGTGCGGTTTGAGCGTGGAGATCACACAAGGTCAGAGGCAGGGCATGGCTTTTGAACAATCAATGAACTGTGCTTGATCTTCTGTAGAGACTGAGAGTTGCCCAATCTCTAACTTGTTTTAATCAAAGCTGCCACAATGAATTGTTGAAGAACTGGTTTCTCATTACTCCTAACTCAGATGATTAGAAAGATTTAATTGACAGTTCAATATTGCTTGAGATCATGCATCGTACATGAAATGTGACAAATAGCAAATCTGCATGATCGTCACTTTAAATAATGTGAAATAAACAAATAATTAATTAAGTTATTAATCAAACTGGAGTAAAAAGAATTGTCTCGAGGGCATCAATTTCAAAATTAATTAGTATTGAGAGAAGTAACCTGGAATTGAATTGTAGAGGTAAAATTTTGAAAACCAGCTTGATTTTTGAAGCATATCATGACTCATAAATTTTCTAAATTTTCTTATCATCAATTTTTGAAGTGGTGATTGGCCCGCTTAGCTTTTTGGATAAAAAGAAAGAAAAACAGTCTTGACTTCTCTATACGGACAAAATGAGCAGCAGAGAATGCATTTCGCTAGACATAAAGGTTCTGTACAACATGCTAAAATGTTCTGTAGCAGTTAGTTCCACTATCTAAAATGTTAAGAATTTCAAGGCTTAACACTACTTTGAATCCCATGCCATGCCTAGCTGACTAGCGCATCTTCACACAAATTTCCCACCATCAATTTCAGTAGGCAACAGCTCATGACCACACAAACAATTGCAAAGCAAGCAGCTCAAAGCTCAGCAGATAACATCTTGGACATAATTCTGATATTTCAGGGCCACCGCAGATGGAGATCGGCTATGAGCCAATTACGCTGTCCTCAAAGGAATGATAGCTTAGCTGACACCTTATGTCAAGGTGCGAAAATATGACAATAACTGAACGAAGTAGTTCTTAGGTAAATAAATTCAATTGTTTACGCCTTGATGTGACCAGTCAGCTTAGTACTCAGTTATAGTTCATTTGAGGCAAACAGCTCAGCTGATAGCTCTCTGTCAGCGGTGGCTTTTAGGTAGCGAGAGAGTCAGTAGGAATGCAGACTGTTTACATAATGCTTATGACTGCCACAGTGTCAAGTTCAATTTCAGAGCAGTCAAAGGGTCTTGCAAAAATTCAGACACCTCAGTGTGAATATGGACAGCATCTGATTTCTGTTATTTTGTTCAGGAAAAAATTTGGCGTCGAGGTGTTTCTGGTTTGTGACCAAGTCATTTTAAACCCTGCGCCTCAAAAGTCAGGTGCGTTGGGTAAAAAGAAGGATCCCGATTCATTGCAGCTGGCATAAGGTTACTGCCACTTATGAAAATAAGGGCAACAAAAAACATCAAATTGCCCCCATCAATTTTCAAGAAAACGCAGACCAGAACCAGTTAATAATCTATTTCTGGCCGCAGATATTTCTTTTATCATTATAGTAAAGTTTCATTGATTAATTCAGACAAAGAATTTACTAATAATTCACCATCTTTTTCCTTTTCAAAGTCTTACTAAGCTTTATATTTACTATATTCCTCAGAATGACCCAAATTTTACTGGGCAAAATTACCACATTCCTCTGAATGATCCAAATTTTACGAGGCACAAAAAACTAACAAGAACTCAAGCGTTCTTCATAACTTGTTCTTGTTTGACAAATGTTACAAAATAAAGTTCGAAATTTCCTCGAAGCTGTGTCCTTAATTGGAGAATCTTGACCATGATGTAATAACCCAATGACCATGAACACACAAATTCTGACTCGTTCATCGATTACTGTTATGCAGAGTAAGCCAATTAGTAGCAGAAGCAGTAGCAGTAGCAACATTAGAATGAGGGAAACTAGAACCAGGGTACACTGTGACAACAACCACCACCACCACCACCGCTGAATGCTGGGATAGGGGCAAAGGGCAGGGGCAGGGTTCATGAACACAAATTACAACAACCACATGCAGTCGTGAATGAACTTATGAGTAAACCAAATGAAAATTACACAAATCAAAACTAAACCTAAATGAGAGTCGTACAAGCAGCACTTGTTGCTAGAAAGCAATGATGTTGGTTGGACAATGAATTTTAAGAAGTGAATTTTTACTAATATTTACTTCAAAGCTGTTAATCAGGAAGCCGCTGGTGGATTTTCACAAGAAAATTAAAATTTGAAACAAATTTGTTGACATTATATAAACTGTCACATCAATGATGTTCTTAAATTTTGTTCTAACGTTTTATCTGATTGGCTTTATGCATGTAAAGGACCTTTTAGAGCCTCTTCCAGTCACTTAATGGTAAGCTTAGAAAGCTCTTTTGCCTTTTGAATTCGGCTACGAAATGACTTAATGAATTTTGTGCGTGTCCTTATCTTCATCTATCTTAATTTGTAACTAACAGTCATCACTAAGCTTATGCTTCAAAACTGCCGCTAATTGAGAAGGAGAGAATGACGGATTCAGGATCTGGGGGAGGGATGAGGGTGAGAGAGGGTGATGAGAAGGTTGTCAGGCAATGTACCTGTGGTTTTGGTGTTCCCTTATTCTTGGACGACTTCTTAGAGGAAGCAACACTCCCGCGTGATCCGGGTGCAACATCTGACTTTGAACGAGGCAACAAGTCCTGTTGAGATGGCCCTGGAACAGAAGAAAACAAGGGAGGTAAGGAGTTATCAGTGGCAGTGATTAGATTATGATTTTACAAACTTAAGGTGAACATCATTATTATTTCTAGCAGGACACTACATTTTAGCCAAGATTGAGCCAAGATCTGATCACCATTCGAGTCCGACTTTAATGGGTGATTTGATCAGATTTTAAGAGGATAAGAATTCACTGGAAAAGAACTAGACTATAACACAGCTGGTAACTACTGCATTGCCACTCAACTAGATATTAAATCAGAGTTAATAAATTATGAAACCAGGTAGAATCTTACATAATATGATGCCGGCACATATCTCTCTGTCCAAAACTTACCTAATGTGGAAATAGCCGACTCTACAATTTACTGAGTCAGAGTGTTACAAAACACTGACAAAAGCCAAACAATTTAGTTTTCAGTCATTCACCCCATGCTACAATCCTGTTTCCTCACACCTACACAACAGAGCACCAGCTGATGTTACAGTATTTAAGAAGGGGTCATAAAACTCACCAGGTCATAATTCTTAGACCCAACATGCAGACACATAGTTCACGACATAATTGAGGCATCATTTGGTATAACAGACATGACCAGTCAGCTCAATGGGGAACACTTAATATTATGGTGTCATTGCGTAAGCATGCATTAGGGAACTTGTACTTTTGTTCAGAGATCAAACAAAAGTGAATTTCCAACCGTCTCAGACCCATCATGCAAATCAAACTCATCTAATCCACACCAGCTATGCCCTGAAGAGTCACAACCCCAAAATGCAACCCCACCCTTCTACCCACCACTGCTTACCTAAACCAAACACCATTCTTACCTTTCTCATTGCCAACATCTTTCTTCTCAGTGTTGTCAATCTCCTCCACTGTTTTATTGTCAGCCATCTTATTGTCGTCCACCTTGTTTTCCTGGGAAGCACTCTCCTTGTTGTTGTTGCCATCGGCAACAGTCTGACTGACCACAATCTCCGGGGTGACTGATGTAGCAGAAGCATCTGCCACCTTAAGAACTGTCGCTTCCTCTGAAGGCTTCACATCCAACTCAGACTCCTATAGATGAGTTACAATAAATCACAAGAAGCTGACCCGCTTGATTTTAAAGTTACATTGAGCCCCACTTTCAATTGGTAAAATTATTATTACTTTGAGACATCCCGCTTCACAGAATGGAGACGTTAGTTCAATTTTTTACGACTGCGAAATATTAAAAAATAACCAGGTCATGGAAAAATTATCATTTCTTGTTTTCTGTATTGATCATGGTTAACTGTGGTGAGAATGAACATTGAATGAATAGGCCTTTAATAAATTGCTTAACTTTTGTTTTATCTCACTTTGAAATTGGCCATGATTTTAGACCCACCTAATTCATGCACAATTAGATTTAATTACAGAGTAAAACACAAATAGGCAACAAAAAGAACCACCTGAAACTATACTGAAGAGGGACAATACTACTTTTTGCTGCACAACTGCACTCTAGATGAGGGCCCAGGGTTTAATGTTTTACTGATCGAAATGAACTCAATTTTTTTCATTTTCCGTTTTACTTGAATACGAACTCACACTTCACACCTGAGTTCTAGTTACAAACTCGAGTACAAACTTTAGATTTTGAGTTCAGACTCTAACTTAGAGTTTCAATGCTGGGGTCATCAAGTGCAAAACAGGATAACATATAAACTCGAGCACAGAATTATAAACAATTTTCTCGAGTTAATTTGTATTCAATTAGAATGGAAAATGTCAAAAATATTGTCGAGTGTGATTTCAAGTGAAATACAAGCAAGAGTCACCATAACAATAGAGCCACCATGACAACAGAGTCACCATAACAATTACAGAGTCACCATAACAACAGTCAACATAACCAAAGAGTTACTACAACAACAGAGTCACCACATGAGCTCTCACCTCAGGAGCTAACTCTCCATTGTTGAAAGCTTCAATAGCTTCGTTGACCAGGACATCAGCAGACAACACTTGTAATCGGTGAGCTGAAAAGGAAATTAAATATTTTACAATATTTCTTTTTGCATGGACAAGTAATTGGTGGATAGTAGCTGCATGAATACAAATTATACATAGAAGTTTTATGCTCAGAAAGAAATTTCGAAGTCATACTGCCACAAAAGCATTTAAATAGCATTAAAATGCGTAATTTCTTAGCCATCAGTATATTGCTGAGTTAATTCCAGTCTTCCACAAGGCACACATAGGGGTAGCAAATCCACCTCTTCCACAATTCACATACTGTAGTTTCCAAGAAAGTTTCGACGAAATTTGTCTGGCTATGTCAAAGTTATAATGGTAAAAAGTTAAAGCAGAATGACGTCAAACGAAAATAATTTGAAAATTAACAGAGGATGCTTTTAAAATTTGCTTCAAAACTTTTGAACGAGAAAAAACAATAATAAAAATGTTGTAACCAAAATTACTATCATGATTCTTTTTTGATGCACTACAACAATTTCTCATCTTAAGCAATTGTTTGAAGGAAATAATCACTGCTTGTGACAAAATTTAGTAGACAAGTACTCACAGCTAGCAAGAAATGATGTTTTGTGCATGAGAAATATGAGAACATTAATTTTGTTTCATGCAACGCATGCATAAAGAAGACTGTCTATTCTGGTATAGTGTACACTATAATTGTAATTGATATTGCACAATATCAACCTAGCCAGGTCAAATAGGGGAGATTTAAACTGTTTCAACTGATATTTTCACATTGACTTGTGCAAATGGCTGGGTAATGTTGCAGTCTAATTAAACTATTACCTAATCTAAACTGTCTTCCTTAAAGAATATTAAACCAATCCTTTCTGTCAAAAAGACACGATTTGATCTAGACCAATTACTGTAGTGGTCTTGTCTTCTTTTACACTCAGTTAAGACGTTATCCCTGAGCTCAAGAAGAACTGACAATGTGTTATTTCACCGGACCAAACTCATAAAGTGTGAGGTCTCGTTGGGCTGAAAAACTTTTGTTATAATTACAAACAGTCAAAACTTTCTAAGCCGAGAAATAACACCTATTTTGATCAAGGAAATATTTGAGACCAGTCTTGTACCAATTTGACAGAAAGTACAAGTTTAACAATGCTTTAAGTACAAACTGAAACCATGGAGTGTCACACACCATTGAAGTTCAAGAACAAGTTGTCAGCTGTCTCCTTCAAGGGATGTCCTTTTGAGCAACAACGATTTCAAAACAGACAACATCAGTAAACTACAGAACGCTGTCTAAAGGCAAGCACTTTTATATCGACAAGGAGTCTTGTACAAAAATTTTAACTGAATTAAGCAAACTTTTCCAAAAATGCAAAAAAGTTAGGTAAACGATGGCTGGAAAAGTGATCAAGACATGAAAAAGTAATATGGAAGCAAGAAACCCGCAATCAAAACATGACTTTAATATTCAATAATTAAAGCTGCTAAATTCAAACAATGATGGAAACTGTAAAAGAATGAGACGAGCACAAGTGTGAAGCTGAGTAGTGTATAATATCTTTTCAATAATTTTGTCCTTATTTAATTATGCATGTATTTTTCTTACATGACCTAATATCATTCTAGAGCTACCATTTTAACAGCCCTGTTAACGAAGCATCATTCACCAGTCAGACTTACCCTCGGCTAGTCTTTCAACACACGACGTCTTCCCACTGAATACTTTACCCAGGACGCAAGCCTTGATGGGGAATGGCGGGAACTCTGGTGGTGCAGGGGGAGGCTGGAACATGGTGAATGCGTAATCTATACAGAAACAACACAAGCGAGTACGGGACCACACCAGGAAACTGGAGTCATGCACTTCTGTAGGTAGATCTATGGAATCAAAGTCCTTAGGTAAATCTAGAAAATATGTGAGCATCAAGCTATCGACTACTTTGGAGCCTACTATGCTAAATGCACGCTATGTAAGGACATAAGGGGAAGTGCAAAAGAGAGAAAAGAGATTGAAATCATGGTTAATATTATATTGCAAGACTTGAAAACAATTTGAGCTTTAATAAATCTCACTGAACTCTTCTGATAAAATTTTCGAAAATACCAGTCAGGATTTTGAATTCATAATGAGCAAAATGATACTTCCATAAAACAAAATCTCTCCACTAAATAACTGGTTATTATTTAATAATTTATAATTTACACAAACCATTTAAAGGAATTATTCATTTAATCCTTTAGTTATGATTTGTAGTTATGTGACTGTCACAAAACCTTTTACAAGAAGCATGTTCCCACTTACAATTTCAAACAGTCTGTGGCCCACGGCAGCAAATTCATCAAGTCCATGCTTTCTATTTTGACACACTATTCAGCCAAATGTCAGCAATTCAAAACAAAATAAGTTTACGATAACTTACAGAGGGAGGGTGCACGATATTCAGAAGCCTCTGTACAATGTGACCAACGATGGGGTTACTTCTGGGAGGTCCTGTTACTTCACAGCCTTCTGGTGGCAGCCATTCACCAATCATATTCTAGAAGAGGTAATTACCAGATCCAATCAATACTGCATAACAAAATATCATTTATACTGCACTCCATACTTCTTGAAAGTGACACCTAGTAAACCATTTATTTGGTGTATACAGTGCAAACCAAAAGTATTCAAACAAAATGACCCAGAATTCGCCATCATGACAGCTGCGCAGAAGCCAAATTCTCCGTAATAGCAGTCGTCCCTCATAACGGAGAATGAAGGGTAATGAAAAAGAAGTTAGTAAAGGTGATTACGCATTTTTGTTGAATTATCCATCACCAAGGATGCAGTATTTTAACATTGTCCAGGTGTAAATGCCAAAAAGTTGAAGGCAATGAAAGTAATGTTCTAATGATTTGAGAATGAATAATGTTTCAAATCAACTATCATCATGAGTGCTTTCCTTTCCATTACAGTCAATAGAATAACACAACTAACTAAATAACATATCGAACATTCACATTGAAGTGCATATTGTCCAGTAAGTAACTGCAAGCTATTATACATAAGCTACTAAGGCCCATTTCCTAACCCACCATTTCGAATGATCCATACCAGTTGGGATTCGAGTAGCACAAATCGAAGACATTGCTACCTTACATTAATATGATTATCTTCTTGTGTTTGAAGGCTGGGCAACAGAGGTGACTGTGAATGATAAGCTTGAATGAGTCATGCAATATCATTCGTGACTCCAAGTTACTCTCGCTCTGACACTGTCACACTAACTCTGCTAGAGTCTCACATCACAATGGCCCCCGCAGTCGTCACCCCTATGACCCATATTTCACCCTGTTCACACACCTTGTACTCCATAAAGTCGCCCTCGTTCAACAGTTCTTGCCTTTCCTTCTCTAGCACCTGTGCTGGGGTCAGTCCTTCCTCGGTCACTTCAGTCTCCGAAATGACCAACGGCTCATCATAGAGAGGTTTACCTGCCAGAAACAAGTCTGTCCACTCTCGCATCAACTTAGGTGGAAGCAACCTGTCAAATCAAATAAGGGTATAGCTTGAGGTTTCAACTAGTAGTGCTGGAACTAGGATTTCAAAATTTTCAGTCGCAAGATTCTGAGCACTAAAAATTTGAGTCCTTTTCAATTTCATGGAATCCTCTTTCAATTTATCTGATATGCAACGGCTCACTGGATTTTGCTTCCCTTTCGATTTCAACGCATAACATAAAAGGGACATGCACTAACACCAACACTGAAAAGGCTTTAGGCAAATTTGAAGAATAACTTTTCACAACTAACCATCATTATTAAACTGATCTCAGTTAAAGATCTTGTCTAAGATTAGATTTGATTTCTGGGGTTAGGGGGTAGAGTTGAAAGTCTGTAGTTGCACAGGATTGAGTTTGGTATTATGTAAAATGATCCACAAGCCGGCAAAACCAGCTTATTCAGATCCTGATCTCAAGCAGCGGGAAACTGCCAGTTATCTCACACCAACAAAACCCATCCAATCTAAGTAAGGAACAAGCCAAGACCAATGTTATGACCATAAACAGTCCAAATCAAAGGTAAGGTTCTTCACAGAGGGGAGGGTGAATTACATCTGAACCTTTTGAGTTTATCATAGACAACAGCTTTACACAGCTCCTGACAGATAGAAACAATCAAGATGTCCAGGAACTTGTCACATACAATGCCATGCCTAATCGTATCTACAGATACTGTGAACTTCAGAAAACCAAATGTTCTTAATAATAGTGATTCTAAAATAGACCAATCACATTGCACATCGACACTGGACATGTAATTTGTTATAAGCTTTGAGTCATTCTTGAGTGAAGTTTAAAAGTCATAACCCCAGTGTTTGTTTTGTTTCATTCAGCAAAAATCTATGGCCATTTAAAATTAAACTGTATCTGTTATCCTTTAGCCCAGTGTCCCCACCTGTTGGTCAGCTCGCGATATTCTCCAATCTTGGTGGTGAAGTCAAGTATCTGTGTTAGAATGTCGCCGCACATGTCGTAGTGTCGACGATAACGTGCCTCCGCTCTCTGCGCCGCGATCTGGTCGTGCAGCTCTCGGTCCATCTTGGTCTGCTCAAGGTACTCCAGCTTAGCTAGACGTGCCATTTCCTGGGGGTAACCACGGACAGAAACTGAAGATTTGACAGACCTTAGCTGCACCATAGTTCACGAGTACTTCAATATCAAAAGGAGGATTACCTCCACATGTCCACGCATTCGCCAAAATTCCATAAACTGTACAGCTGTAATGCATAGCTTTTTCGTAGTTACAGCATTCAGTGAAATGCAATTCATATCCTTAATGGGACTTTGTACGCACCAAAAATCACAACTAATTCCAAGAATGTAAAGAACACTCTGGAGCATTGTTTAAGTGAAATACAAGGCACAGCCCCAGCTCGATGCTTTGCTTATATCTGAACTGGATTCTATCTAATTTTGAAGTGTAATACAGATAAACCATGAGTACTAGACATCTAACAGTTTTTAATTAATACTTAATTTTGTATCCTACTAACTATGAACTTAAGCCAAATGTCTTCGACGTAATGCTCAAGAACATTAAATGACTTACACAGACGAGTCCCGACTTCGAGATCTGAGCTACAAACATAATTACTGCAAATTCGAGATTTCACATCTCAAAAAAGGATCTCAACCCAGAACCCAGAAGTCCTACAAGTACTCTTAGTACTTTCTCTCTCCCAATATAACAATTTAAAGACCCTGTCCTCACACCAACTACCCTCATCATTCACTTACAGACTCCCTGTTAAGGGCTTCCTCAAAGTCCTTCAATCTCCTCTCTTCATACTGTTTCTCCCGCAGTAGCCTGTTCCGTCGTATGACCTCTTTCTCCTGCCTCGCCTGCAGTAGCTGCACTGCAATCCTACGCTCCTGCTGTGACTGGCGCATCAGCCGATTCACCAACATTTCTTCGCGTCTCGCTTCCTGTTTACAGCGAACAAAAATAAGATGATCTCTTTACTAACAGTGATACGTGACTGTGTTACATGTTCCTACTACCGGATGGTATCCCGATTTATGATAACAAAGAATTTTGGCTCTAAGTTTTATGCAAATATCTTGAACAAGAGCGATTGCATAAAAACAACTAGAACTTGCACATACTCTAAACTCACTCACAACTTCCAACAACAGTCAACAATAAACAGTCGAAGAACCAAGCTACCTAAACTCACCAACAGATGTCCTTACCTCCTGTGCCTCGTGAGCTTTCATCTGATCCACTAACACCTTTCGTCGACGTTTCTCCCGCTCTGCCCGTGCTGCCGCATCCTCATTCAGCCTCTTTCTGATCTTGCCAATGTAGTCATCGTTGGAGCTGGGCTTGATCAAGTCCAGAGGGTTCATCGGCAAGGCCTCTTTCTCTTCCTCCTCCTCCTCTAGGACACTGAAAGAAAACTTTCTGGAATTAAAAACTACGTTCCATAATTGTTCCTTCTTCGAATTTGTGAAGGACATTTTCTTAACCTCTTAGCATGTTGTTCACAAGATGATGGATAGGTTGTGTTGCAATGCTCCAAGATGACAGTTTCCAATGCCCACCACTCATAATGGCAGCCAATTCAATACCAAATGGAAGTACATTCTACCATTTTTGTTACCTCATAGCCATCCACTTCATGATTATAGATATACTCCTCGAACAACACGATGAACACACTATGGATTTCCCTACACAGTTGATCAACAAAGGAATAACTATACTAATAACAGCAGCACAGCAAAGTTACAGTCAGTTTAACGGCAGCATCTTGAAATACTCACAAACACACTTCACAAGAATAAATGACAATGTTCTCACTTTCCATAACAGAGTTTCTCACTCATACAATGATGGACAACTTAATCGATCAAAACCTGCACGTAGAACAGTACACCTTGACTATAAGTGGTCGTAACTGAACAGAGAGGAACATCACAGACCTTTGACGTCCTTGTGGTCAGAAAAAGAGAATAATCAAGAACAATATGGCAGCAGACTCACCCATCATCCTCCTCCTCCTCCACACCAAATGGTTTGGACGGAGGCAAGATGGTCTTCATCCTCTCCTCAAACTTTTCCAGAGCTAGACGAGTTTGCTGAAATGGGAGGCATGTTTTGAAACAGAAATAAATGCACAGACACTAGTATCATTTGTAAATTTCTGTTTTTCCTTTTTAGCTGTTTAATTTCGACATATCAGACAAATTCATTTCAGTATAAGGATTCGTTAAAGTGAGAAACCATAAAATACCAATTAACCACCCAATTATCTTTAAACAACTGAACAACTCTATGGTACAGGTCCATTTCCAACCTCTTGCTTTAGGAACATCAAAGTGAAAGAAATCCGAACACCAGTTAAAATATCTGCTTCTTCTATAGAAAACATCGTGGGGTAAAATGAGAGGTCGGACAAGACCATGTTAGTGGGTTCAAAGGTCACACAGCAAATCCTGTCAATTTCTTAAAGATTGATTTAGCTGCACTTGCATTCAAAAGCAATGAAAGACTGACTTTCAGTGCAATCAGTTAGCACTAAAAGCAGTCTCATGTTTATCTGATTTTGTTCCATCCCCAAAACTGGCTGCGTTAACTTCATTGCAGTGGAAATTAGTATCAGGGTTCTATGATCAAATGGTGTGACACCATTTCAGTAAAGATTACACAAAATGGTCATTCAAGGAAACATGTTGATCAGGTGGGACTTACTGTGGGGTGTTTGTATCACGGATTAAGGTGGGAAAATTTTACGTTTCACATCCACACAAACATTACATTCAGAATGAGGGTGTGGAACACTCAGTTGTGATGGACGAGACGGTATCAACAAGAGAACATGTCAGCTAATTAAGGCTACAAGTTCTTACAAGGAATAATCTCATCAATGTGGGGGATAATACACGCGGGTATGCAGTTACATTCTGTTTACAGGGGGATACAATAATACCTCACTGATACGTTGTCTGCGTTCGAAGTCCGTGCTCTAGTACAGATAGTCAAGACTAAATCTCAGTGGAAATAATTGATATCAGTTCTCAAAATTTAAGAATCAAGTTGCTGTAATCATATTTTCTTGACCAACTTCCCACCCATAATAAATGTAACTAGTACATACATTGCCCAGACAATGCTTTAAACACCAGTCTTATCCTTGAATAAAGGCCCCATTCGAGTTTTTACATCTCAATGAAAGAACTTGCATTTCATTGATTTATATTTGATACTAGCAAAATCTAATTATTTTTTGACAATTACGTTAATGTCTCAAGTAAAGTGTAACGAGACTATATACACTTGTCGACCAACTGCTGATTAAGACCACTCACTGGCATGAAATTGGTCTCAAATTGTTCATTAAGTCAAAATAGATGTGATTTTAGGTCTGAAAAGAATTGACATTTCATTGCTGGTTGAGAACAAACTTTACAAGTTAACTTGTTACAAAGTTTCAGGTCATTCACATGACATAGTCTCAAGAAGCAATAACGACTTGTCAGTTCTTCGCAAAACCAAAAGTCACTTCTCACATGAGTAAGGAACATGTTGAGACCAATTGAACAGTCAGAGGCAAGTGGTCTAAATCAAAAGTTCATTTTTTAGTTGGAACACTGGTTCATTGATGGTTAAGATAATAGGGTGTCCCTACAAATGAATGAGTTACAGACACAAAAAGTTCATTAAGCTAATGATTACTTGAGGATAATATAACGGAGAAAAATGTGTTTATTCATTGACAATAACTACAAAGATGTGACATGGAAACACCATGGTCTACATTGATCAGCATATGGCAGAGGACACTACTCCAGACCAAAAATGAGGTCTGGATTAAAACAAATAGCATCGACTACAGTACAATTATTTGGGACATGATATAGAAGTGAAGAAAAATTTTGATTTTCTCATTTTATCATAAACAAAATGAAAACTGTTTGCACAATCTCTGCTAGAGCTTGGCACCATCAGACATTCACAAACATTAGAAGCCTTTTGAAAAAATTTCCATTTCTGTTATAATTATTCTTGTGCAAAATCAGTCAGATTTTAACGTACATGCAGCAATTAAGGCACAACAATGTATTAAGTTCTCAACAGGGTTTGCCAGTAAATCCGACTCACCTCAGCTTCAAGCCTTTGTCTAGCTTCTTTGCGGGCTGCCATGGCTTTTATTGTGTGGCTAGGTGGGGGCTTGGGAATGTGAACTTGGGCCGCCCTAGAATAACAATATGTGAATGAAGATCAGTCCCACTATTACATTGCCAAAGCTAACAACATACCATGCGAAAGGTAATAGTACAATGCCCTTCGTAACAAAATCCTTTAACACACTATAATGCTTAATTGATATAATAAGTTATTTCAATCAATTATAACCACATTTTCGGTTATTATTAAGACGGCAGCGGGACCTCAATTTTAAGCGTCATCGTCAGAGCCCACTGTATTCGGTTTGAAGTTGATGCATATCCTTGTAAAGATGGCAAAGTTATTCAGCAACATTTCATGAAGGGCAAGACCCTAGGAAGGAAGTCATTTAAGTATTAACCAAGTCTGCCTAAATGCCTGCACCACATGAACTAGATATCACCATTTCAAAAGAGTGTTCATATTTAATTTTTCATCCAAAGGTGATTTGATTGGAGGCAAGTGATGATCTCTTCTTTAATTAGGGTGTAGGCATTTCTCAGTTAGCTCATGGAAATGCTTAAGCAACTCATGAAGCCCCTTAGATCCACCTAAGGTCCATTCTCCTATATGTTGATTCCGCATTCCTTGAACACCCCTTTCTTAAAGTCTATGTCTTATATACTGCCACCCTCAGTGCTTTTCCTGGCATCAGATATCAGACTCTGGGTCAAAGTTCAACTCACTGGATCTTGGCCATGACTTCTGTCTGCCGTGCACGGGCCTGCCTAGACCTATCAATCAAAGCCTGTCTCTGCGCCTGTTTCTCTTCACGAAGTCTCTCCTGCTCTTCAAATCTCTGTTTGAATGCAATGCTCTCCATCTGTACCTGTTTCTCGTGGAACCTTCCAATGAGAGACTTGAGATTGTCATCCGTCTGTCTAGGCGTCAAACGCTTCAGTCTCTATAAAAAGATATAATTAAGTTGCTAATCAATACAGTTTTGTTTATCCTTGCTCCGCCTTTTCCCCTCAGAAACTGGTAGGCGTGTAGGTATGTTTTATTTTTTGACATTTCACAATGAGTGGCATGATTGCATTAGAGACAAGAATTGTTTGTGTTTTCAATTCATCACCAGAGTTTTAGTCGAGATTGATGCTGTCTTGAGCCAGACACATACTTTGGGGCCGGTCATGTGACAGAAAGAAATCTAATTTTGCATTTATGCTTGACCAGACTTTCCATCCAACTGCAAGTGAAAGTAGGTAGTGAGACTTTTGATAGGAAAAAGAAAACGCAAAAATAGCACGCTGGCCACGAAACTTCTCAAGCAAGCAAAAAGACATTCAGGTGAGTTTGCACAACTGCTAGAATTTCATTCTGCCTGTATGACATGCATTCTGACTTATACATAAAAGTGTTGTACACTATAGACAAAGTTGTGGTCAACTTCACACCTGATAACAGAAAAACAATGAACTCACATTGAAATGTCAAAATAAGTTCACTTGTTACAATTGGCTATAACACTCTGACATAGATCTATTAGTCTCACCTCTCTGTAAATGTAACTTTCAATGCCTTCCAATTTCACTGGGGCCGCTGGCCTCATTGTTTCCATGGCAGTCGAGGTGAGATTGGCCTTGATCTTCTTGTTGATGGCAATGAACATCTGGTAGAGTAGAGTTGTAGCCACACCCTGCTCCTCCGTCATGATCCCACGGGCGACGTTTGTATCGAACGGCACCCCCAACAGATGTAATTTGGGTTCAAGCCGGGTGAAATTGTTGAGTTTGGAGTCAGCCGTCCTGGAAGGTGGAGGCAAATATCATGTGACAAACACAGAATAGTCCAAAGTCCACTCATTACAAGTAGTAGTAGACAAGGCATTTTAAAGACCACAATGAAGATATAGGTAGAAAGTACATCTAATAACTCTCGCACATTAACTAGTGTTGACTTTGCATTCAATACCTTACTCTGGTAGGGTATCAACTCCTACTTTCCCCACATTAGGTGTCACCAAAACCAGTCATTGAATGAAATAGCTCTGGCACATTGAATTATTGAGATTGTTTACACTAATACGCGCAATAGTGATTCTCTATCAACAAGAACCTTCCGTCAGTGTTACCAAAATATGAATCTAATGCACTACAACTTAGTTTTTAAAGACAACCAATGGCTTTAGATATGGTAGTAACACCTCACAGAAAGTCCCCTGTGTAGCTACTGGTTGTATACTTACTTGCTCTGTGAAAATTGGTCAAAATCATCCTGCATCTGATACAGATGGAGCACCTCTCCCAGTAGGTAACCAGTGGCAAACTCTTTGGCAAATGCATTCTGGTCTGAAAGCATAGCATACTGGCGTTAAGATGAGAATTGAATCTTCACGGAAACCGCTTGAATGTATAATGCGTAGGACTCAACCCCACATGACAGAGGGAACATGTTCCTGTTTCACTGACCTTAACTGGTTTATTTTGCAAATTGTATCTTTTTGTCATACTACATACTACATCAGAAAAGAGTTATAGGAGTATGAACAACACAGCTCTGATTGCAGGCTATTTCGAAAAGAGGGTTCCCAATAATCCAGGGCGTCCATGATTCAAAAAGTTTGATAACGGAAGTATTTGTTCGAGTTGGAAGGAATTAAACACACCGCCAACCTCCTAAGGTGTCCCTCTATACGCAAAAGGTATTTATAACAGCGTGACTTTGATGCTTTAGTCGGTGCGAGGCATAATTTGCCGAAAAGCTTCCGGCGTACAGAGCGCCGATAGGAGCTGCATCGCCTCTGGTTCGTGCCAACAGAGGCGATGGTCATTGCCTACAACCATCCTACAACGTAAGTTGAAGACCTGTATGCGAGATAACCCTGGTGTTCACCTTCCTGGTGGCACACCTGTTCCGTAAGAAAAGGGGGAATATTGCAGATGTAGGAGTACGAAAATAGTCAGCTGCATGCCAAACATTGTGAAAATGAAACCTTTCTACTCGAATCCTGCAGCAAGTCTGAGACCCGAGCGAACAGTAACAGTTTGGAGATCCTGGACCCCATGGACGAAGAGCAAAAGAAACAATTTAAAGAAATATGCAAGGGACACAAACTCACCAATCTTTTTAGAAAGTTTGACTTCATCGTTCAGCCACCTCACCAAAATATCAGTCATTTTAACTCGTCAAAATATCAAGAACTCATTCACATTTGTCAAAGAAAGCAAAAATCCAACATGGCAGATTGTCATAGAAACGTTGGACTTACCGCTTTTATCTCAGCGTATTTGATTGGTCGTTTCACAGCACTATGTATCAGAGCTGCTCATTGGTTATTGTCGTAACAAGGTTGTATGCGCTGCCATCTTCTGGACATAGCATTGACTTCCTTGGCAAGTTCATTTATTGAAGACTGAGAACTTTTTTAACCAATTGTCGTTAGTTCATGCAAGCCCCCCATTTGGCGAAGTGGACAGAAAGATCCGTCTCAGAGAAACAAAACGTCCGAGAAAACGAGACAAAAGTCCACAAGAATTTTGTGCGAATGCACAACTCATAGCTCTGGCTAAACATAGGTCGCAGCCCCCCGGCGGGCCGGGGGACGGCGGTTCCCAGTCCGCCGGGTTTCCACTAGTAAAAAGTCCACATACTCGTTACTGAAAACTCGAGCCCCCCTATATTTTAGGCTAGGTGCGCGCATGTAGCTGATTCCGGAGCCAATTTCTTCCTGCAATTGCCACTAAAGCTATATACACGTCACACTGACACTATCTGGCTCATGATCGCTCTTCGCGGGAATCTCGGACTCGACCCTCGGGTCCAGTCCTCGGCCGCCGGGCCCCGGCGCACTGCAGCACCGGGATCCCCGGCGTTCCTGGAGCCCAGCAGTCGTTGCGTGTATCTTCTTGAGTCAATTTTCCTCTACCAGTGTCATTCGTACGCGCCTCGTGGCAAGTCAGTAACCGGCTATTTTACTGAGATCCCTTTCGCCTTTTAAGGCAGTCTCCGGTGCACTGACGGTTTCAGCTTAGTCGTCATGACGTCATCCAGTCACTGACTCATCATGACCCATGACGCACCCGCGGCGCCGGCTGCCTCACACTCACAAAATCATTTTCAGTCCCGGCGCAGATATGAGTCCTGTATGTATACAATCTCCTAGTTGCAAATAGGGCCTGAGTTGGTGTCCGCAACTGAACCGTTACCGACCGCAACGGGGTTGCGGTGGCTGGAATCACAAGATTCGGTCCAAAACGAATCCTACACAACGCAAAAACAAGATATTGAACACAAAAATAAAGCCAGTTACACCTGTTATGATGAGGTCAGAACTGATCGAAAGGAGCTCAGCTGATGGTGAGAGCGGTTGGAGTGCAGGCCAGGGCATCACTGACCCCTGCTGCGCACTTACAGCGGGTTAATTGCATTCTTATCTCTGTGCCTATGCTTGGCCAAATTAGTTAGGAACACGACATGTAGGTTAAAAATTGTCAAATGTTGTTAAGAACGCCTGCTTCTGTGGCGAAATATCTTGATGACTGCAAATCACGTACGGCGGAACCGTGGTTATGGCGTGTGCTTGGGCGAATAACATTGCATGCAGGCAAAAGGGTGAGCAAGCGAAGTGCAATCTTTAATGCAAATGTCACATTTGCAAATAAGTGACGGTCACTTATTTGCATGCGTACAAGCAGCCTGAAACGGGAGGGGGGGGGGGAATTTTCGGAGAATGTGGACCTTTTACTAAAAACAAAGACGTGCGTCCGCGCAATATTCACGGCCTGCCTTTCTAGTGGACTTTTGCATCGTTTTTTCCTACTTCTTGTTTCACTGAGGCAGACCTTTTTGCCAAATTCGACAAACGGGGATTCGTTTAATTCTTGCATTACACATTATAGTAAGGAGCAACAAGCGCATCTTTGAAAGTACATTAACGCCTATAGTGGCGAATTCAAACACCAGCCTATACAGCTACAGTTTTATTGCCAAGTCCTCAGCTGAGCGATATCTCACATCAAAAAATCAACTCGAGAATTAATCAGTTGCATGGCAAATACAAATTTGTACCGACTCAGATCATTCTGTGTGATTGGTTAAATGCGTGGATACCAAACCTGGTTTTGGCCTATTAACATATATTGAAACGGCTTTTCCATTCAGTTCTCTGAAACAAAATGATACTATGTGTAATCCTCGACAAACTGAAGACGAACAGACCGAAATTTGCTCCTTTCGCACGGGCATACAAACGTGTTTAGCGAAGTTTACGGCAACAGTGTGGGAAATACCACCCACCAAGGACCATAATGTCCAATCTGTGACATGAGTGTGAGTTTTTAGTTGATTCCTGTCTTTAACTTATAGAAGATTTACGCCAATAATGCAATAACAGGTGACAGAACGAGGATTGGCGGAAATCTTCAAAACTGAGAGTTTAGTATCCACGGCCGAGTCGGTGCGCTGAACGCGGCGTTGTGGACTGTAAAACGGATTTGTCCCCTCAGTGCCTTTCACTCAGGCGTCAGACCAGTCGCCTTGATCGAGGTTTAAAAACTTTAAAAATTGACATAAATGAGTCGAAACCTCAAGTCGAAGACAATGCGGGCCACTGATGCGCCATTTTCGATTTTACAGTTTTCAAAGGCCCATCTGCCGGTTTCACTTCCCGCTGTCCTTGCCAATAGACTGAGATGAGAGTTGGCACACTTACGAAGCTGGTGATAACTTTTGGACCACCAGATATAGCCCAGAGTTCAGAAGCTTACCTGTAAATGAGATTCGTCACTTTTTACGCTCTACAAATATACTTTTTGCAATGATTAAGCTAAATCAAATCCTGTCAATTTACTTGGCCAGTAAAAAATCGTACGTTGACAACCTGCTGGTACAAAATACAGTTATGTTTTCTCAGAGTCAAAAAGGCTACAACTTCTTTGGTCAGGTGACCTATATATTTTCCATACTTAAAAAAATATTGAAGGTAACTGAAGTTAGAACATTGTTTCCACATATATTGACTAGCACTACTTTATTTCATCAATCAAAATATAAATCGATTTGGCGATTTCGTGACTAAGTTCTCCTGCCTGCATCTACGGCATCTAAATAGCATGTTTACTGAACGGCTTATAAGGTCTGAGCAACCCCAGTAACAAATTCTAAAGTCGACTTTCCTAAGTAGATGTTCTTTCTGGGTACAGAAATCTAATCCGTTCACAGTAAAGAAAATTATCAGGCCGATTTCATGAGAGTAAAAGGCCTAATTCGATTTTCGTTTTTAGCCAGATGCTATATAGCCGGGGTAAAATCCAGTTTTGAGTCGAGTCCGGGTGAGTCGGGGCGATGTACAGGACCCTGGTGCCATTCTAGTCATGAACTGAGTCTTTCTACTCACTCGTGATCCGCAAATTAATTTCAATTATTGTTGTAAAGTATTTTAAAGATTTGATTTATAAACTGTTCACTACTCTGTCCATGTACCACGTATTTAGGTTTACATAGTTTTCTAATTGGCTACATAGCGTGTAGCGTTTAAGGATTTGTTTTATCTATAACCTATCGCTGAAGCTGCAACTGACCCTCCCCCCGTTGAGAGTTTGTCAAAAAGCCGCAGCACAACCGCTGTTTTTTTACCAAATACCACTGATAATATTTAATTCGAAGTACGTTGATTTGTGTTAATTTTGTCTCATTTTGGGTTCTCATAACAATTAAGACAGCTGTGCGACGCTAACAAGGATTTCCAGAAATGACGAGATTAATTCCCGCTGGTACTAAAACCGAGTGGGTTTGCATTCCTCTTATCTTCCAGAAACAACGTTAATTTTTGATTACTTTTGATTGAGCGTAAACCTAAGTTTTTAGATGTGCAAGAATGGTTCCATTATTAGAGTAATTTGAACCGAGTGAGTCCCTCGCTGAGTTCGAGTGAACTCGGTCATTCGCCGCATAAACTCGGAATTACTAAACTGCCAAATCCACTTGAAATCAAAAAAACTTTGTAATCATCATAAGTGATAACATTTCCAATGTTTTCAGTGTTAAGCTAGTGTTGCTGGTAGTTACTCCTTATTTCCGAAATTCACTGACTGTTAAGTGAAATTGCCACTGAGGTGGTATCTGAAGGTGACGCAGTTCAGTAGCCGGGAAAGGCGAGCACCCTGGTCTCGCAGATTTTTGCCAAAAAATAAATTAGCAAAAGAAAAACACAAGCACGTAAGAAAATCGAACCAAATTTATGAAAAAGTTCTGGAAAACTATTAAAGTGTTGTCTGAGAAAACTTTTGAAGTGTTGTCTGATTCACGACAACTTTTGGCATTTTAGTCATCTTCACGCCGATTGTATCCCTACAAGTTGCATTTGACGACAGGCTAGTCCAGTAGTCAAGGCACTATGACCGTCAGGAAAATTCCGCTACAGGCAATTTATTAACAAATTTCTAACCAAAAAATTAGAACGCCACTGACGACGTTGCTTTGGATGATCAGTGGACTACCAAGAAGTTGGTGGGCAATTCCACACCACAGTATTTGGTTGGTATAGCGGCTTTAGGTAGCTACAATCGTACCATTATGATAAACACACCATATCGTATTGTTGTTCAAAATCTGCATCACGTGATACCAAATTCCTGGAAAACGCAGTTTCTCTTTTCATTTCAAGTGTTCCCGACTAAGTAAACACTAGTGACCTAAAAACTGTATTGATTAGAAATTCAAACCCTTATCGAGTTAGAATTGCATTATGATGACTGCATACTGCCGCACCACGGTTACTGTTGGCATGTCCTTGAAAACAAATAAATAGCTGGTGGGGCTTTAAGAAAAAATAGATCTAAAAGTATTGTCCACAAAAAACACAAAGAAATCAGCGTCCATACATTAGAATATATTTTAGTACGTGAGTAGACTGTTAACACCGCGTTTCCTTTTGTGCCTCTCGAGAGTATCATTCACTGAGTTAAGAATTTTAAGTCAGAGTTCAAGTTACATTTCATTAGTCTTCTAACAAATGAAGAGTAAGGCATCTAGTAATAGGGAGCAAATTATTGCGCAATACAAAAAACAGGGCAGGTAGTTCGCCGCACGAAACACGTGAAACCAAATGTTTTATTTATCAACCTGACTCGAGGGTTTAGCACTGGGGACCATTGGGATATGAGCCCACGACCTCGAGTACAGAAAACGGAACAATTAGCTTACTACGTCACACTGCCTAATCAAATAGCTTATTCGTTATCCGGTCGACCCGGGATTTTTTCTGATGTGTCTGTCACCTTTGTTACTGTTGTGACTAGAATAGCTATTGCCCTAACATACCAGGAGCTCAAGAGAAGTGAGTTACGTCCAAAGTTGTTCTTATTAGTAATCGACTATATTTTCGTAGCACTAACATTGGTTTATAGGTCTTATGACTGTGAGATGAAGTGAAAATGGCAACTGATGTTTAATTGTTGTTGTTTGACCGAAGTGTTTATTGCAAGGGAGTACTCTGAAGTAGACTATACACCTGTAAGCAAAGAGCAGATCAGCTTAGGTTAGGCTTAACATGAGGTATTTTAATACAATCATAACAGTTACTCTTACCTCATGAGAGTGTATTGGGTTGCGTTTGGAGGAATTGCAGTGGTTTCGTGGATTCTTCTTCATTCTTGCCGATGTATACCTGTTGATTTGACTATCGGACAAGAAAATGGCCGACAAGAGCTCTTTGGTCTTCTCGATATAAGGCAAAGGAATGAAAAGCGTGACAATCTATAGCTTGTGACAGTTTTAAGTATAAGCGCATCTAGAGTCACGTACATGCCTGGGGCCTGATGCAATGCCAATTTAGGCGATTTACGAATAAATTAAATGTTTTCGTTCTAGTTAACTGAATGCCTCTGGGACTGGGGAAACACTAGTTTCCCTCGCGAAAATTGTGCTGAACTTGAGTTTGGATGCTTAAGAGTTTGTTACCTGCACATTTCTGTTCCAGTCATGTCTAACAACGACAACCAGGTATTCAACTTCGATTACGTTCTGTTATTCCACGAAGATGACATGGACGGCGTCGAGGCATTCCGCACGGAACTGTCGAACAAACGCTTAAATGGGAGTTTTTATAACGACCCAACATGTGCTCCGGACACATGCGTGTATGAAATGGAAAAGATTGAATATTTGTTGCACAACAGTCGCGTGTGTTTGGTATACATGAGCGAAAGCCTGTGCAATGTGTTGGAAAAGAAATTGAAGCACGTATTGTACACAGCTTTGGATAAATGTTTGTCAGAAAAGTCTTATCATAAAAAATTGAAACCGTACTACCCGGAGACAAAAAACGTACTGGAACAAAAGGGACACAGGCTGGATTCATTAGGAGCGATCTCTGGTTTAGAGAGACAGAGTAGCTACTACAATCAACATCTACAACAGACGTTCAGTTCATCAGGCTTTACCATGGACGAACAGGATGCAATAGGTAACACAATTAAAGTTCCTCTGGCGAAAAAAGAAGCACTTAAATGGATGTCACTAATCTCCGTTTATGAAATTGGTCTCAAACTGCTAGTTTATCAAATTTGAGAAGATTTTGGATCTTTGAAAGAACTAACATTTCGTACTACTTGGCACTGCTTGCCATTTTAGGCGCTGAGCTTGATCTTCATGAGAAATGAACTTTCAATTCCTTACAAATGACAATCTCTTAATTCTTTGCACACGACGTGTGACTGACGCCTTCGTTGTCTTGAGTAGAATAGACAAATCCCACAGACACCCAGAAGAGAAGTGAGCTTTCTCCACAGAAATGCTTGTCTGTACTTATCAAATTCACTTTAGTTCTACACATAGGTTTATACAAGTATTGTAAGCCTGTGGTAATGCGGTGGAATGACAAAATGACACCTGGTTTTCGTTATTGTGTGATCTTCGTGCGTTGTGCAAGGCAACACCTCAATTTAGACTAACTAATTAATTTGATCTTAGATTTGGCATACATGAGATTTATATTTAATACATTTTTAACTATACGTACACCATATGAGAGCGTAATGAGTTGTGTGGTTGGAAAGGTGTTTAGCAGAGGTGTTCAATATCAATATATGCTGTCGATGCATTACCTATTTTTTGAATGGCCGATAGTAGCTTTCTGGTCTAATCGATATAAGGCAAAGGAATGGCAATCTATATAGCTAGTGAAACATTACTGTCTAGAATCACGTAATGGACTTGATACGTGCCACTTCGTTCCGAAACATTGCTTAAGGTAAAGGACGATTTGGAAAGCACTAGTTTCTTACCCGTAAACTACTGTGTTGAAATCAGTTTGAATACTCGTTCACCGTGGAGGGACAGAACGCATTAGGCAACATAAGCAATGTTTCTCTGACGATGAAACTATGCACTCAGTAAATGGATTTACCCTGTTTTGATCTACGGACAGCAGTTAGATCACTCAAACTCATTCAATTTAAGCCGCTATAACCCCGTCTTCCATCACAGAAAACAACTTTGATTTGAACCACTTTTCCTTATCGTTATAACATTTATCTCAAATCGTTCCTTGGTGAAATTTGAGCTGATTTCAAGACTTCAAAAAATTGACAGTGCATTATTGCTTGAAACTAGGCTCTAAAAGTGAGCTTGTCCCGGCGTCACATTTTATGCGTCAGTCTTTTTAGAAAACCCTTAGGAATCTGAGCTGTCGTTCTCGAGTAATCAATAGCTCAGCTCATACAGTACATAGGTCCAGAAACGTTTGCTGTAATAAAACAGCGTACATGTTATACGTACCGTCAGAACGAGCCAACGACAGAGATTTGATCATAGACATCTATGTCTATGGATTTGATGTTCTCAGGCTACCTTCGTCTTCGCCGCTTACCTCACGCACTGCATGCTGCGAGGACTTACACATCGTGGGTTGTGCTGGTGAAAGTGAAGCCCGTATTATTACGCTCGTAACTGTGAGCGAGACTTCGCTTGTGTTTCAACCTAGGCGGTTAGCTTCTCGTCTTCGCAGTCTGTCAGAACGCGATTGAGTCATTCAAACGTAGGTTCATGCGGATTTAGTATAAAATAACGGTCCCACGGTTTTAAAACAAGAGAAACTTTGGACTCACGACTCACTTCAACTATCAGCAACCCATAAGCAACAAGGATACACATTCCCTCCATTCAATCCATCTTCCAGTAGTATCTTGCGGGTTCTGTGGAGGGAAGGTGCTGATTCAGCAGTATATAAAGTACTTTAACCAACATCCAAACACTTCTTCTTTAGGAATTTACAGGTAGACAGCACCTCCAGCATCGTTTTATAGGCTTTGAGGAAGAATTTACTTAGACGCACAATGTCTTAATTAACGTATTGAGTTCTTTCTATTACGAGCTAAAACCTACTGAGAGGTAGCCTACAGGGATCCTCAGTGTATCGTCTACCTCAAGTTGTGTAGCTTCATCTTGAAATTTTTATCGTTCTGCTTCACAGATTTAGACATTTGTGACAACTGGCCAATACAAGCAAGAGATGTCAGCACAGAATCTTTTGAACCACAAAGAGTCGATCCAGTATTTGAAAATGAACATAAAGAACGGCCGCCAGGTGGGTTGGGCCTCCCAACTAGGGCATATATTGTTCCCCTGGGCGCCATTGTCTTTTGCTTTACGTTCCCTGAGTCACTACAACTCATAAAACCTACTTCCTATCTGCTCTGGTGATAAGCTCGTACTAAATGAGCGACACTGATGCAAGTCTAATCCTACAGACAGTGCACTTGTCTTTGTTTTACACTGCTTATGTGAGTTAAGATAGTTCAGAGTAATAACAAAATAGTAAACAAACGGTGGTTCATGAATTCCCTACAGCCTTTTGAAATGCGGAAGTAACGACACCTAATAGATTTGTCAAATCACACGACGTTCAAGCGAAGGAAGACAATACTACTAGGAACTTGACTACATTTTTACTTGTTTAAAGCCGAATGCGCGGAGGAGGCCGAACGAGGTTAACCTATGAACGGTTACAAGCGAAAGCGCACGGCGTTGAATAATACATATTGCGTGCATATGGTTTCAAGGTATAGACCTATCTGAAAAGTTATTCGCGTATTCATTGACAAAGAGAAAACGGTGCTAAACTGATTTGCAGAGAGTGGGGACCTGAGTCGTCTGGTCGTCAGACAAGATTCTAAGCACCGACTAAACACTGACCACCACGAAGAAAAATAATTTAGGAAGTGACCATATGACGCGATGGAGGACGCTAGGCTTTAGATAACACATCGTCTCGCTGTTGATGCTGCACACAGTAGATGCAGTCGATGGCCCTTTAACGGTGTTTCTGTGGTTCTAATGGAACTGCACAGCCGATTTCAATACTTTTTGATAAATAAAATCAAGTATATCAAACAGTGTGTTTGGGAAAATTACCTGTGAATGTAATTGTCTTCCTTTCATTTTTACCTAAATATTCAAGTTATAGGTCACAATACCAAAAAAAATTGTGACCTTAAGTTTAGGCTCTGTGTATCACGTTGCGGCTCATAGTCTCGCTTTCGTATTCTTTATGTATATTAATAAGATCCCTTAGAGACTGGTCCCTAATAATTCTTTAGAAATTAGTTGCACATTGTACAAGGTGTCCTGATTCACACCTCAGTCTTCCTTCTACTTATGAAATCGAAAAAACTGGGCAGGATGCAACACGCTAATATTCTATTGCAAGTGTTCGCCAAGATTCAAATTATGATTTTCCCCAGAGCTCAAACCTGCTAAGGTTAATGCTGCGCAGAGCGAAAATAATGATACAACCCCCTCAATCGCTACCAATGTCGTGACGCACCCCACCACCCCGGTTGCCACCAGTCTCAGTCCCTACGTTATCGACAATAGTTATGTTAAGCCCCCAAACTCCAGTCCCCACAGTTGCTCCACCTGTTGATTGTCACCAGTTTTCTTTCGTCCCCAACTGTTTATATCGCCCCCCAGTCGTCACCAGTTTTTGCTGGCCCCGCTTTTGTTTGCACCAATCACTCCCCATCCGGTCGCTTTTTTCTTGTCTCAGCGTCGCCCCTATCGTGGTTCCGCCATCTGAGGGAACCGCCAACGCCGTCACTGCTGAGCTTAGTGAGTTACGACATTAACCTGAAATTCTATGTAAAACTGTTAGTCAGACTAGCAAGGGATTGGCTTGATCTGTTGATTACAGTATGTCGAAACACAAAGACAATGAACAATTCAGCAAATTTTACAGTAGCATTAAAAGTATGGCCTTTAAACAAGCTACGGGAACATTTTAACCAGTTGTGCAAGAGAGGTCACACTTGGTTCAATGTGGTTTTTTGTCAACGGCCATATAGCCATGACGAGTTTTGCTATACTGCTGGGTGCTGGGTGAGGTAATTTCTCGATGTTGCTTTTTCTTTTGCAGGTGACGAAACCAGTTCTCAGTTGCCAATGCGCTGGATAGTAGGGACACTTGTCCTGTTGTCTGGGGTGATAATCGCTGGCTTTCGATTACTGAAATCGTCTTAGTCAGAGATCTATTTTATTAAAAGTAGTGCGCAGCGAAGAGTTTGGAAATCGAGCCGCAAACAATACCCATGATGATTTTTATTCCGTAGCACAATGCGACCACTTAAGCCGTGCCACAATACAGGGGATACCGTGTTAGTTTGGTCCCAGGGCAGGAGTTCATAAACTGGCTAAAATGCATTGTCGGTGTAACTTATTGTCTAAAATCACGTGTGATTTTTACGGTTATGGTTGATCCAAAATAGATGACTTCTAAAAGTACACATCACACTAGGTGGCAAAAGATCAATTTCTCCTCTTGGTAGCAAATTTCTTGTTTCTATTTCAGTTCATTTCTTGTAAGATGATTTGGATGTAACTAGGACAGTTGTGTGTCAGTGTAGGTTGGTAAAGCAACGTGCTTCAAATACTTAGTCATTTATATTCTTGAACCCTATAAAGATATGTCTCGCGATATTTTCTGCAATCTTGGCAGTGACATTTTAGTAAGGGCATGCTTGGCCAACTCGTTGAACGCACACTTTGGCATAAGAAAAGTTGTAATCTTTTTGTTGTTTCAATTAAAGACTACAGTTGTACTGTTATGCTCAATTGCTCATAATTCTTAAAAATTTCAATATACCTAAGTGCACGTATGTAGTACACGTCAAAAGTCAGATAAAATACGGTTTCCCTGTCATGACGGGTCATTGCAGCTATTTTGATGGTAAACTGGCGCTTATCTGCCGTCACAACTGGAAATTCCGGGTCATCTGTTAATTTTGGTGTGTTCTGTACACTCATGCAACATACGCTTGCACAGACACACGCATCGATTATCAGAGCCAACAATGTGAAAAAATGACCACTTTTTGATAAAAGAATGAAACCCTTTTAAAATTGGTTCTTTAGCATATATATGAATAAAAAAGATTTATCCAAAGCTGTGTTTATGGTAACATTCGTCATATTGGGTTCAAAGATCGCTTCCTCTTTCTCAGAAATTGTTTATTTGGGCTTTTAAAAATCTATACATATCCATCTTTTAGGAAAAATGTACTCGGATGTAATTGAAATTAAACTATTGTACAAAGCAGGAAAATATTCCATTTGCAATATTTAAACCCAAAAAACATTATGAACTTTTTTTATTTTAAGTTTCATCTTCGTTCTTAACTTAGCCTACAAATGGTATCAACGTGGACAATTTCATGGTCTTTTAAGACCATGAAATTGTCCAAAAAACTTTAAAGTCACTTTTCATGAAACGCACCCAAGGGGCCTGTTTCATGATAATTGACTAAGTAAAATAAACAGAAATTTGATTTTCGGCTCCGTACAATTATTTTTGAAAAATAGTTGAGCTAAAGTGCAAAGTCTCTTGGTTATCATAACTTCTAGTTACTGATATAATTTTAATAAATTATTTCTAATCTGATACGTTACATGGCTAAACCTTTATTCAGCTACTGTAAGAAAAAAAAATCTGTCTTCAGTCTTAAGTCCCTCTCATTCAAATGACCACTCGGCAGTAGCCGGACTCGTGTTCTGGACGAGCTGACGTTCTAAAACTAACTGTTGAAGTATTTTCAGAAGTCGGACAGTTGATGTTTTAACTCTTGAGTGAGGCATCACCTCTCCCAATTAATGCTATGAGAGAAACAAACTTATGCTGTAGACACTTGCTTCGGGAATCACTTTACTTTGCGGGGTAGATATAAAAAAGGAGATAACCAGACCAGAGAACCCAGTTGTGTGTCTGTGGTCACTCGCGGTACATATCACAGTGTTACCTTGGAGCGAATCTCAAGCATCGAGAACAGAGGAATGTGGGTTAATTGGCTAAGGACCTTCATCACACGGTGAGTGTGCAAGCAACTTCTACTGTGGACATTTATTCTGAAGAATCACGGTACTCTGCCGCGTCTCAAGTGGAAGTGAGATGATCATACACAAGAGCAAGCAGTTGCGCCTGTGGCAGTTATCTGTTGGCAGTCACGTGGATCAAAAGCCCAGTACCAAGGAATAAGGAGTTTAGCCTACCTGGCTACAAAAGTTTGTCTGAACCTTTGTTGTCGTTACCTTCGCTACAGGATTCTATACATGGTTTGTGCAAGTAGCTTTTAAAGCGAAAACTTGGTCTGGGGATTCGGTGGAACCTACTGTTACGGACAGAAGTGAAAGAGTGATGTTCAAACATTCCCTGTGGAATCACTCATCCATCTGTGTAGAAGATTAAGGGTGAGATGACCAGGTAAGCGGAAGCAGCGGTGACTGTGGACAGTATCTTGGTCTAAATGGCAAGTGTCATTAGCAATACAACGTAGCCTAGCTGAAGGGCTAAAGAATTCAGCAACCTTTCCCAAGAAGGGTATAATAACTAAATAAAAGATTGCACTTGTTTTTAAGCCAGGTCAAAACGACGGCTTTTGGCCAAATCACGTGACCAAATGATCATAAGTCTGAAAAGGTTTTTGAACCAACCGGGACTCCGACCAGGGACGTTTTGCTAACCGTGTAGACACTTTAACACTTTCAGCACCATCGGTCGAGCATAGAAATTCAATCAGAGTACAGTGGGGATACCGCCCATAAACTTGTGAGTGTCTAATAAGTATATACATGTATTTAACCGGCGTGGAAATATAAATTGGATGATTGGGTTTAAGATTCAATTCATGCAATTTTAATGGTTAATCAGAAGGCTGTTCTACACACTATCAAGGCGTTTTTCACCTACAGGAAGCTTTTGAAGTGTGTTGTATTCTACCTGATCTGACACAATAAAAGGGTCATCCGTCGAAGATCGTCTAGTTTCCGTAACCGGCGTGTCATTTGATTTTTTCCCTTTGAAGTTTTGAAAGACTTTCTTCAGCGACGGCGTCTTGCTTGACAATCGCTTGCTTGCTTTGCTAGACCTTGGAGAAGACGACTTCTCCGGTGACCGTCTGCCCCCTTTAATAAACGGCTTGTCAGTTTTAGTCATTATCATCGTCATCCGTCGTTCAAATTCTCTGTCGTACAGAGAGGTGTTGTCTTCACCTTCATCGTCACAGTCCTCTTGATTCAGGCTTTTTTCATCCTCGTCTTCGTCATCTATTTCATAAATCCTCGTGATGAGCTTTCTTCTTAGGTAAACTACAAGAACACCGAAACACTGTCCTGTGGGAAGCGCTGCGAAGATAAGAATGATAGAAAGTGCAATCGTCGGCTCAAGTTGTTGAAAGTCATAGAGAACTGACAACCGGTTTTTACCGTAGTGATCGGTGCCGCCGTTCAGCAGGTACACCGTGGAAAACGTGAGATACGACAACGCAAACGCTTCAGCAAACCAGAGGTGTTGCACGTATATCGGATACGATACAAGAAACATCTCAATCAGCAATAAAACGAAAGTGATCGCGATACGGTGGTAATGTGGAAAATAGAAGACGGCGCCTGGTCTTTTACCGATATCTATGCTGAGGAATGCCGAGATGCCAATCAAATTGACCCCAATGTTGATGCATACGTTGAGAAGAGCCCATTTTATTTTATTGTACCACTTAAGAGGTCCGAAAGAGGCACTTTGAAATGAACGGTAAAAAGAACGTGACGAGTTTGTAGTTTTCTCTCCCTTTCCTGAGGACTGATTAGTGCTGTCGTATGATTTCTTCGATTGCCAACTGTTTCGCAAGTGGCGTTCATTATCGATAGGAACATTCGTGCTAATTGTACTAAGTGTTCCAGGGTCCACCTGAGATTGTCGTCTGATCTTATTATCGTGCAGTTGTGTCGCAAAAGCAAGAGTGAAGTACGTCGTTGCTAGGATACTCTGCCAAGTGTCCCAATATATGAAGTATTTCCAGGCGTCCCTCGAGGGTAATTCGAAAAAGATAATAAAAAGATACGGTCCAGCTAGAAGAAGAACAATTTCGTACAACGCGACAACTCCACGAAAAATCAGAAGACACTTGTGGTTGTTGCTAGGCCAGGCACAGCGAACAAATTCCTCATTAGTCCCTTCAAAGTAAAACAAAAACTTCTGTCCGCAGGTCTCGTCAAAGCAGTGCATCTTTGTGATATTTTCAAGTACGTTTCCTGGCCTGAAAACAAGTAACACATGCAATGAGAAGGAATAGCTTGCCAAATTCTTGAATTTCGAGTGCTTGGACGCTGAACTTGGAAATACTGTGTGTAAATTGATAGGCTTTTGGGTCTACTAGCTCTCAATCCTCCAACCTAAATCATTCTAGTTCGGTGAATATCAACCGGAGACGTTTTTTCTGGTCAAGAAAAGAAAACCCACCAGGAATCTATACACGTTACAAAGGTGATCTTGTCGCACGACACTTAGGTTAAAATGACGTCACTCTAACTGAAGAAGAAAACAGTGCAAATGGAAATACATATTTTTGTTCGTTTTGCATTTGATTACTGACGCTTTACTTTTTAACAATTTTACAAACAATTATGTGGAATTGAGTTTTACTAATCTTGAATGAAATTTTACAAATTTTATTCTAAAGGTAAGGGCTATATTTTAAGCAAGTGTGCTGAGCTCTAGCGTTTTTACGTAACATTTCATTCGCGATTTTCAGTACACGATCACAACAAGCTCTCTTCAACACGTTGGAAAATCCAGGAATAGTATCATTCCAGCTCACGTTCAAAGCGGCGTGATCCTCATCTCCCGTCACAACTACAAACTTTTGAATTACATGAATTACCGTTAAGCATTTGTTAGCAAATTATTCCTGTCAAGATAGGTGCGATATCTGGACATATTGTTAAGATCTAGTGATAGTGGTGTCATTTTATTTGACGACCATAGTCTCGAGCAGCCACGAGCTACCAAATCCTTGAGAGACCAAAATGCCACTCTCATCTGAATGAGAGGCAAGCTGAAACCTATTTGACAACGCAAGTTCATTGCCGCTTTCAAGATCAGGCGCTTGCTTTTGTAACTACTTTTCATTATCAGTTTGCAATACCATCTTAAAAACATACCTGTTCAACAGTAGGAGATACTGCAATTTGGCTTAGGTGCATTTGGCGTTACAAACTTACTACAGTAATATTTCGAAAACGAAATCACGAATCCTGACGTCACAGAGTATACGTCGTCATCAAATGCCGGATTCGTTTTCAGCCGCGCCGTCAGATTCGTTGTTTACTCAGTACATTTTTTATAAAACGTGTCATCGGAATGTTTTGCACTGTCGTTCTCCAAACAATATATACTTTTTTCTATTTTATGGAGAGGAGAATAGATGTTGACAACGAACGTGACTAGAGAGCATTGCCATCGACTCCTCAGTAAAGGCCAGCACCAGAGGGCGTCAACACTGTGTTGGTAGGGATCTACACATACGCTTGATTACCACCCAGCCAAGCACAGCGATTGATTAGATTGCCATGCAACGGGCCATGTAAAAAACAACACAACCACTCTTATGTTAACAAAATCAGAATAAAATGTTCGCTTTAAACAAGAAAATCCAGCCACAAATAACATGTTGTCTACAAAAACGTAAAGTTCGAATTTTCGATCTTTTTGTTATCTAATTTTTCCGCAATCATATTAAACGTACAGTAATTTGTCTTTGTGACATAACTTCAAGAAAATTAAAAAGTTAAATAGGCCAAAAATTTTGGTTATTTATTATACATTTGTGTTTAATAATTAAGTCAACTTTAAACAAGAACCATTTTCTTGATGTCTGTTAGAACTGAGCGTGTTCTATTGGTCTCCGATAGAGTATCTGTCGCCATACATTGCGCAACCATGCGCCATAGACCCTATTCACGCCGACAGGAGGCGCGTTCCAAAACGAGGCTCGCTACGATGGCTCTGTTAGCTTATCGGCATAGGAGTCTGTGTTTCAGTCCGTGTTGTTCCCCGAACGGCTAGAAAAAATACGGACACGCTTCACAATCTCTAAAGACGTTTAGATTCGGAAGCGTTGGGTCGTTGCCATACGTCGACGAAGCAAAATATGTCCGTGTAAAATAAATGTTTTCGAAAAGTTAGATCATATTTTGTCGCGTCTCGGTCAGTTGTCAAGCATCATAATAACGACCGGAGAAGTGGCCGGCCAGGTTGTATTTTCATGACAACGAATTTAGGGGGGGGGGCCTAAAATTATATCAGATCCCATTTTTGAGTTCGGGTGCGAATTGCTGACTAGCACACGTGCGCAACCAGGGGGTCTTGGGGGTGAATAAACAACGCATAGGCGCTGAATGGATGAACCCCGTTTACCGTTTTTTTTGAGTCAACAGGTCCGCAAACCCAAGAATTCAAGACCCCTGCTTCCCCAGATTTTAGGCTGGGTGCGCGCATCTGCCGAAATGCTGCTTATTCCTGTGCCTGTCTCTCCTCTAATTCAAAATCCTGGATCCGCCCCTGCTACGGGTTGAAACATTATAATTTTTCTTTCCAAAAAGGACAGAGCCCTCAATCCCTCAAATTTAGTGCCCAATATCGGCCCTATTCCCCTCGAGGCACAAAAATTCCCCTAGTGAAAAATCTCTCTGAGTTCACATAACCTGTAACCAAACAGGTGACAATTTTAAGAGCACAAAAGGCTACTTTAAAATGAGACAGAGCCTATCTTATGAGAGCTTGCAACAGGGCGGGGGTGCTATTGATGGTGATCGGGAGGTAGACTGTTCCCGCCCTCACTCGGCGAAAAAATCGCCTCTCAGTAGGCACTAGCACCCGAGTTTCCCCTCGGATGAACGAGGTTTCTGCAGAAACATGATAACTATGATTTCATTGTCCAGCTAACTGAAATTGAGTTCTAAAACGAGGTTACGTTTTATACGAACGAATTAGGTGTTTTAATTTTAAAATTCAACTTGGTCCAAATTGATACTTGAAATCTAACACATGAAATAGACCGTACGAATTATTACAACCACGAAAGCAGAATTGATGGTCAAATAATTTTTATTTTCAATTACGAGTCTGGTTTATTATTTTAATAAAAAATATATTTAATAACATCAATTATTCTTTCAGATCAATGACAAATCAACTGTTAGTCCCAGGGAGTGCATAAGATCAGGCTATGCTTGATTTTAATATTCTTGATCAACAAATTAAACCAGATGTGACTAATTGCACATGACAGCCACCATTGTCGAATATGTCTTCAACTCGTCAATAATAGGAGCAGATGACCTGGTCCGCGTAGAAAGTATTTTGATCAACAATTTACAAGAAAAAAGTAACCCTGCATTCAGCATAATACCAAATCCGTAACACTACGATCGCCGCAATTTGGTCATATTTACTTTTCATGTTTCGAACCTAGTTTAACGAGAAAAATTAAACCCTCTCGTCAGACAACTCTTTGACGCCTTAACTTGTTCTCTAGTGTAATTTTCTACGTCTGTGTGGTTTAATTGTTGACACATTATTAAAATTCAATATCCAGGTTGGACTCGAAAGACCGGCTATTTAACTCACGCAATGTCTACTTTCGCTTTGTTTATCGCAGTGAGCCTCGCTTTGGATTTTAATGTCTGCCGCGTGAATAGAGTCTATGGTACAGTTCAGCACTTACGTTAAAAAAAACGAATATGTATCACTACGCACTGCAAATTCACAGACTTCCGATAATCGAAACGGAATTTCAGCAAAAGTAATGACAGTTCGAATTTCCAAGCATCACCCTCTCATGCCTGAGTTCCGACCTTACGTGAGTTCCCTACTAAGAACCGTTCTCGTCGCCAAAATGTCACGTTTGTTACCACATTTTACGGAGACATAAACAACGAGGTTTCTTTCTTAGACTGTATTGTCAGGAACTACTACCTACGGTGACATCTATCGGGCAACATACATAACAAGGGGGAAGGGAAATTTGTATACACAACGATGTCTCTCAGTTCTATGTTCTTGAGATGAGACGGAATTAGTAGGACTAATAACAGAGATGAGGATGCCGTGACGGCTCGCCGGTTCCCCGCGTGCCGCTAGGTGGTAGCCAACAGGCAGGTAGCAGGCAGTAGCACGCGCTTTATCACTGGTTGATGCAACCTCGACAGTCATTGGTTAGCTTTACAACGAAGTGAGAAAATGGCGGACTATGGACGATTTTTAGCTTTGTCCGTGCAAGTGGCGTAGCAGCAACTATTTTGTTTCTGCAGTAGGCCTAATGTTTAATAGCCTCGTGCTCAGAAGCACATGTACAACAAAGACGCCGTCATCTGGTAGATTTTACCAGTGTGTTATTCATACTGTATCAATACAGCCTCCCGTTCAGTAACGCTAGGACCTCGCTAAAAAGCACGACTTCGCGTGAGATATTGCCGTGTATCTTAAATAAGAACACGTGACCTTGACTAGATTTTAGCTAGGTCCTAGCGTAGGTCCTAGCGTCTACTGAACGCACGCCAGGACAGTAAGCCTNTACAAGCCCTCGTAATGATTCAACTCCGCAGTGTTGTCTTGTATATTTATTCAAACTTGAGGGGCACCTACATGTAGTGGTCAGAGGAGCTCTTCAACAGTCACATTTGATTAATATGATTCAGGGTAATCTCATTGGGATTTGTCAATCATTGTTTCGGATTTCAGTGCATTCACAAGTTGTTGAATATAATTACTGTCATGAATCAGATGCATCTCAAATAATCTTGCTGATGACATATTGGCTCAAGTGATATACAAGTTGATTTTGCGGTAAGTCGCAACGAGATTAAAAAGTTTTGTGCGTTCAACATGGGATGAAAAAAATAATTTCTGACTATTCAATTCACATTTTGTAACGTGATGCAAGACGTGAAGACTTAAACCTATAGCAAAACAACCTGTATATTATACGCTCATCCATATTAGGGACATTAATGAAATTTCCTTTAAAAGCAACATTGAAATGAATGAGTGGGGAACGGGCATCAAGACGGGGGAATATCGGGAAAAAGAAAATCAAGAAGAGGGAACGAGATTCAAAGAAACATCGTGACGGGATATTATAGGGAACGGGAAGAAGCAGAACGGTCCTCATTGAGATTACGAATCGAGCCGCATAATCTGTTTTCTGACTCAGTGTTTGTGTAACCGTCAGCATCAACCGCCAAACCGAGAGTACCGACTCGGAGTTGGCAAAATAACATGTAAGTTCTCAATTTTCATTTTGCCTAACACATTACATATGGGATTTCGTAATCTCATATTTTTCCAAGGAGGTGAAAGTTAGCTGTTCTTGTGCGAACATCAGCCATACTGCTAGTCATGGGACTTCAAATTGAAGACTGATTACTTGATGTCACAACAATCACAAGGTGTTAATAATTACATGTATTAGAGGATCTCAAATAATCAATTGACGCCAGGCTAAGACTGACTTGCTGACGGCATCTGAGCTCAAGAAACTGAGAAAGGCTATTGCTTTCAGAATGCAAAAAGCTAGAATAGGCTGCAAGGACAATACCATTTTCTGACGATTCAAGTCACAATTTACACCCCCCGTAACAGAGTGATGCATGATGTGGAGACTTCAATCTATCTCAATACGCACTGTACAGTATATCAAATAATATATTTTGAGAAACATTGAACTCTGTAACGACATGCCACAGAGTTTCACTTCATGTTTAATCTTAATAAGGCCACATCTGGGCCCGGTCTCTAATCTTTGTACTCGAAACGAACTCGAAACTATTTTTGGCAATTTCTCTGCTCATTTTGTGCGAACTTAAGATAATTGGTTATCAGACTGTGCTCGAATACATTATAGTTTATGCATAGGAGTTTCTAGTTCAAGTTTGCCCTTGAAGACCCTTATATTCGTGCTACAAAATCGAGTAAAAACTCGAAATTTCGAGTTCAAACTCGAACTTATTGCTTTAATATTGGGTTTACAAACAGTGAACTAAGGGAAATAAATTATCTACGTAAGTTATTGTGTACTCGCGCATAGAATAATAGACACTTATCTTGAGTTCGCCCAAAAGTAGAGTAGAAAATGACAAACCTAATTTCCAGTTCCATTTCGAGTAAAAAGATTGGAGACCGGGCCCTGGTCTCCAAATATACATGTAAGACCGGTCTGTATTTCCGTTGAGTTTATTTTCAATCTAACATCCCCTGTAATGTTACTATTTAAACACGTGTTGCAAATGTTACAAAGGACAGAATTCCATCTTAGTCTAAATGAATAGCTTCTGTGTGACTTTTCATTTTATTTCACTAGTTGGAATTCATGGTGTGCGCTGACTGACAAGTCCCAAATCGATGAGTGAACAAGGTAAGACGGCCAACAGATTTCGAAGCAGCAAAACTATAGATCGGGATTGCTGTGCACATTTATTTCCAAAATTACAATCTAGTTCGTTCGAAGATTGTGATCGATATTTATTGTTTACATTTGAGACACGTAATCATCCCTTTACCTGGAAATGAAATTATGCTCAAGAACAGAGGAACAGCCAACTCTCGAAAATTATCGAAGATTACCATATTGGCTAAACCATATTGTTAAGGAAAATTGTCCCCTCTTAACTAAAGAAGCGTTGTTTGGTTTGTCTGAATCCTTTAAAAAGTTTTAGTATATAATAAAATAATGTCGATAAAATAGACTTCGTCAGTACACGGTATCGGATTTTGTCATGCATGAAAAATTCGTAAAAGACCCGCAGGTTCTTCATCTATTGTACTTACACACACTTTGCACCAGGACAAGGAGGTTCCCTTTCATGACACGTAGACATTATGTTCCTACACGGCCAAGTGCAGCGCTTACAGGTCGTTTCTGCCGCCACAACACTGAGCAGGCCTGGAAATAATGAATACAGTGTACATGTATGTAAACAAACGTCNCCATCTTAGTCTAAATGAATAGCTTCTGTGTGACTTTTCATTTTATTTCACTAGTTGGAATTCATGGTGTGCGCTGGCAAATCCCAAATCGATGAGTGAACAAGGTACGACGGCCAACACATTTCGAAGCAGCAAAACTTTAGATCGGGATTGCTGTGCACATTTATTTCCAAGATAACAATCTAGTTCGTTCGAAGATTGTGATCGATATTTCTTGTTTACATTTGAGACACGTAACCATCCCTTTACCTGGAAAGGAAATTATGCTCAAGAACAGAGGAACAGCCAACTCTCGAAAATTATCGAAGGTTAACATATTGGCTAAACCATATTGTTAAGGAAAATTGTCCCCTCTTAATTAAAGAAGCGTTGT
The DNA here is from genome assembly GCA_002633005.1 of Phoronis australis. NCBI lineage: Eukaryota > Metazoa > Phoronida > Phoronidae > Phoronis > Phoronis australis. The sequence goes on along the minus strand of NMRA01000114.1, from coordinate 59,644 downwards.
TTGGTTTGTCTGACACCTCTAACAAGTGTTAGTATACAATTAAATAATGTCGATAAAATAGACTTCGTCAGTACACGGTATCGGATTTTGTAATGCATGCAAAAATCGTAAAAGACCCGCAGGTTCTTCATGTATTGTACTTACACACACTTTGCACCCGGACAAGGAGGTTCCCGTCTATGACACGTAGATATTATGTTCCGACACGGCCAAGTGCAGCGCTTACAGGTCGTTTCCGCCGCCACAACACTAAGCAGGCCTGGAAATAATGATTATGTAAACAAACGTCACATCCGAGATGCTCTGTCTACATGTGGATGTACTGAGTTGCAGTTCCGTGTCGCCCAAATTCCCTCCCACTTCGCAATGCCGAGACCAGAACGTAAAGCGACGGTTCAGTTAAGTTGTTATACAAGTGTATGCGTCCATGGGACGTCTAAAAGTGTTCGATGCATCTTTGAGAGAACAGCAGTATCAACGTTTTTAAAACCTTTCTATCATGGGCCGTTGGGGGGAAAGTGTCGCCGGAAAAATACGAACGTAATTATGTACAATACGCCGTTATTTACGCCGTTATTTAAGCCGTTAATTACGCCGTAAAATTACGAGCGTAATTCAATTCTTTGCGGCGTAAAATTACGCTCGTAATTTAGTGTTTACTCTTAGCCAATGCCGTTCGGTTTTACAACTCACTGTCGCGCGAGTTCGTGTAAATACTTCTTCACTGACCGGTTACGTGTCTGGGAGCGGTGAATCATGGCGGATCAAATCGCTGCTGAAATGTCGGCGATTGTGCAAGAACGACCTCCTCAGCAACAGTCCAGTGAGAGAGCGTCCTCCAGTGCAGCAGCTGCCACTTTCAGGCACTCGTAAGTTTGTCATTTGGACTATTCTCAACTACTGAACTAGTTTACATGCATG
>NMRA01000114.1:2342-41040 GCA_002633005.1 Phoronis australis | reverse complement strand
TTATGTTTAACATGGTATGGCCAAAGTTTTGGCTTATTTTGTCGCTTCGATCAGTGGAATCGCCGCTAAAAACCCGAAAGTGCATGTGAGAAAACGATAATTTTCGACCAAGCCTTTCATGTGCGGTTAGTTGCCGATAGACCCAACAGATGTCAGTATAATCAAGATTGAAATATAGAATTTTGAATAAAATTAGGCAAAATTTTGTATTTAACATGGGGTCGCCGAAAATTGCCAATTTTGGCCTTTTGATATCAGTTTATCGTCATAGACTATCCATTAGTGGGTCTAGTTAATTCGAAGTTTTTGGTTAAATCACTGATAATATTCACACCAGTATACTAATAAACGTTTTCTCTATATATAACAGTTTGGTTCCAATGCTTAAGTAGTGCGTACAACAGGGATTAGCCCTTGACCGGCCCAGCCCGAGGAGCAGGATTCAGCTCTAGGCCAAAGTAGCTATGTGCGGAAAACTCAGTCACCTGAGGTGTTTACGATCCACTTCAGAGAAAAAAAAAACTCGTTGTATCTAACAATAATTTGTTTCCGAGTACTTTGGGCATGGTTTAAAATTGAAAGGGGTCATTACAAGCTGAATTTATGAGAATTGTATTGTTGCATTGCGAACTGAAAACTATTGACGGGTAGTGGGAGATAAGGCAACGAGTAAGGACAGCTTTGATTTGCTTACGAGTAGTGACTCATGATATTGGCCAGACATCTGTAATGATATGTTTTGTCTTTCCTTTTCAACTGAATATATTTGAACTTTGGTAATTTTGGGCTACAAAATGTAGAACAACCTTCCTGGTGCTTCTCTCAAGTAGACACGCGGAGTGTGAAGCGCTAACTGGTCCATAAGCGATGACCTAGTTTACGCAGAGAACCTGGCGGATGACCTAGTTTACGAATTGCTGGTAATGCAAGTGAAGGTGGCCCCGAGGCCGAGGGGTTCTTAGGATTTTCGCTGGGTCCTCGAGCACTTATTTTTTCATCGTCACCTTTACAAATTCCCATATCATGAACGTACGATTCTCTGTTGAAAAGCATCACCTCTTGTCTCTGTCGTATCGTTTTAGTCAAATAGTACAAAAACACTCATCGATTCCAGAAGGAACGTCGTTTAGCGGCAGTGTATTTGCCTCTGATATCTCGTTCGATTGTCGGGTATCACGTGACTTTTCGCATAAGGGCGGAGCTTGCGATAGGTCAATTTGGCGAATAGACTTAGCCCTACCATCGCTAATGGCGAGCTCTCGAGCGGCTAGTGCAAGCCTAGATTTATATAACGAAACTTTCTTCTAGAACGACCACATGTTTCCAACTGTAAACAAATTACGTCAAGCGTCATCAGTAACCCGACCCCATGGTTCACTGTCTTAGAATGTTCTCTAATATCCAATTGTAGTCGTAAACAACTTTCACATTCAAGTGCTATCTACTAGTAAACAAATGGTTAACAGGAAAATATTATCTATAGATCCAAAACTACTGTCGGTCTACTCTTGACATTGGCTAACTTTGGAACATCTTATCTAATAAATGGCTGAATTTACAGCAAATGTTCACATACTACCTGTATGTTTTACATGTATGTACAACTGCAACAGGTTTTTGTGTTTTAATAATTAATATTTATACCAAATGGAATTTGGTCATGTTGTCGATTTCGTATTGCTAAGAATAAATCTATATTTTTGTTAATTTAACTACTAAAAGGTACAGTTATGTAACCAAATTAATAGCAGGTTTTAGTTAAGTCAGAAATAAAATTTTACAGGACTTCCACTTCCTGAAATAAATACGTTTATTGACTCATATTTGGCAAAACATAGAGAATGACGGAGAAGCTCCAACTTAACGTGAAGAGTTTATTTGAGGAATCAGATTTTAAAAAGTTTGACAATTACACTCAAAGGAAAAGTCTCATTTCAGGACAAAATTAGTTGTTATTGGTGGTACAACAAGAAGATTTGCCGGTCCTTAGTCGTGTTTGATGAACAATAATTATCACCATAGCATCAGAATGATCATATACACGCATGTAATTGATTTATTCTGCAATAAGTTAAACTTCCAACTTTTCAAACTTGTATTTGAACTTTACATTTCGTCCAATGATTGAAATGCGTGGTTAACAGACAGGAAGGATAGAGAGAGTGGGGAGGGAGTTAGGGAGAGAGGGAAGGGGAGAGAAGGAGGGGAAGAGAGGAAGGGAGGAGGGGGAGGGAATGAGAGATAGGGAGAGTCCAGTGTTACTTGAACACCCAGCCCTTTGGTCACATTAGTCACTTAGTTAACAAGGACAACGTACTTTATAGTCCTTGCAGTTCGTGCACTAGTTTCTAGACATATAAAATTACAAAATTAAGTTTTGAAATCGCGTCACTGTTATAACGGAAAATGTCTTATTATATTAGCAAATAAAATATACGGTAAAACTGGTTTGCTTATATGGCATCGATAAGGGTCACATTCATATCAGAACGGTATTAGCTGGTAAGCTTTACAGCACAATTTACCAATATAATTTTATTTGAATCCAACGCGGCAGCTGAAGGCTGATGTGTAGTAAGAGAATTTAGCCAGTCGTTGTAGATAATTATTTGTTTACAAATAAAATGGTGTAAAATATATAGTGTCCACGTCTCTGTGAACGTCTAAAACACTGACAGTTTCTTGTTCTACACGTCTTCTAGAGTTCATCGAGGACTCGCTGTTGTTGACAACTCAACATTTATCCCAACTACGACAGTACATGAGTGTTCCAGAGAAGACATATCGATTGCTTTACCGAGCCACACGTGATGGCATGGCGGCCTCCAAGTTTCACAGCCTTTGTGACAAGCAAGGGTCTACCATCACCATAGGACGCGAGGCTACAAAAGGCACCGTGTACGGCGGATACAGAGCTACAGTTTGGAGAGGACTTAACGACTTTATGGCCGATAAAAACGCCTTCATATTCCGCCTATGTGGCTCTGAATGCACCAATGCAAAACAATCGCAGTCATCATCGTTCCAAAATTACGCCGTTCTTGATAGCGCAAGCTATGGTCCAGCATTTGGTAGCGGCTTTGACTTGTTTTTCTTCTCCGGCTATAGTTATTACAACAGTACACTTAAGCAGTTTTCCTCCGGTGGGTACTGCTATGGCCGGAGCTACATCGGAGGGTCACTTGGTTGTGGATTTCTTGCCAAATGGGTGGATATAGAAGTGTACAGCCTCGTAGGTAAGACTGTAGACTGAAATTAAAATTTCGTTAGCCTTTAGGGCACATTACACATTTTCTATGTTTGATGTTGTTGTCATTAGTCGTGTCATGTTTGTATTGATTTCGTTTTGTGGTATGGCTCACGTAAAAATTTTGTCTACCTTTTAAGGAGGACCTGACGTTGTGTTTGAATGTGTGTTAATTGTTATTGTGTTTGTTCTCCATCTTTCATCGTTCTAGCTGTTGGACGTTTCTTTTGTGAGATGGTGACCACATTCTCAACAAAGTCGTAGTTGTATAAGTTATGCCAAATTAATGTCAACCATTATCTCTTTTCAGAATTTATAGAAGACTCTAAACTCTTGACACTTAGACATCTCACACAGTTGCGAAAGTACATGCGTGTACCAGGCAAAAGTTTGAAGTTGGTGTACCGTGCAACGCGAGACGGCATGTCGGGACCAGCTTTTCATTGGAGTGCCGACAATCTTGGCGCCACGATAACTATTGCTAGGGACGCGACCACCGGCACAGTCTTCGGCGGGTATACGTCCAGGTCTTGGAACAAAAATAGCAATGGCTTAACTGTTGACACTAGAGCTTTCCTGTTCCGCTTGTGTGGGTCAGGGTGCACCAGTGCAAAGTTTAATCTTATGTCAACTCGAAGTGCGTATGCTGTCTACGATCATTCAAACTATGGAGCCACGTTTGGTGGCGGCCACGACCTGATGTTTTTTTCTGGATCATACAACTACAACACATTATCGAAATACTTTGCTACAAATGGCTATTGCTCTGCGACTGACAACACGTATGATGGGGGTTCAGTTGGCTGTGGATCAAACGTTACGTGGGTCGACATGGAAACATACAGCATTGAAGGTAAATTTCACATAGTGACGGTAACTGCCCACTGCTTCAGGCGAAAAATTAAACCTCAAATTGTGTTCAAAACATGCCGGGTTTTGGCATTTGTGGCTTAAATCGTGCATGAAGTCCATCCTCTTCTGACCAAAAAGTGAAAAACAAATATCATTTTCCAAATAAACGTAATTTAAATTATATATTTAAGGAGATGGCTATGATAGCATGGAAACAACTAAGTATTACAATTTAAGCCACATCTTGTCCGAAACTATAAACCGACACACCAAGAAGCCATATTAATTGTTTTCATTCACGATTCACGATTGCAGTTTCACCTGTGTCTTTTAAGTCCATTGCCTGTAAGTTTCTCATGCCCTTACCGGGAACTTGTTTTCTTCGTGATTTAATTGTTTAACTGTGAGCGGCGTGATCGTACTTCCACTCATGATAATACGGGCTTGCGGTGTAGTGTAGATTTTGAATTTTGAAATCATTATACTGGTTGTTTTTGTTTTGCCCGAGTAAAGTACCAAGCAAATACCGTGTTCCAAGATAAGAGAAAATTCACTTCCGTTCAGTGACAGAGATTAGTTTGTACATCTAAGGATCGCTATTTATACAAATAATCAGAAGCTGATCAGGTGGGCTCATTTGACAAATCACCTGGAACCATTTTTATGTTTCAGTCATATGTAGTTAAAACCGAGATGATAAGAGGTAGATACCTGTCTCAAGGGTCTAGCAGGGTGCTACGGTGGAACCTGAACTTAAGTCTTGAGTAAAGAAGGAGGATAATTACTCCACTAGGCCAAACTGCATCCTATAAAGGATGGCAATTACAGTGTACTTGTAACATTGATTCCCAGCCTATGAGATCATGGTTGTTATGGTAATGATTTTTTCATCGCTTTAACGATTTCAGAGTACATAGAAGACTCGAACCTTTTATCTTCCCAACAACTGACACAGCTAAGGCAATACATACCAGGCAGGAAGATGAAGTTACTCTACCGCGCCACAATCGACGGAATGTCAAGCACCGCCTTTCATTTCATTTGTGACAGGCAAGGTCCCACACTCACCGTAGGACGCGAGGCTACCAAAGGCACGGTCTATGTCGGATATGCATCTAGATCTTGGAGGCAATCCAATGGGTATGCTTCCGACAGCAACGCCTTCCTTCTACGTCTCTGTGGCCCGGAGTGTACCAGTAGGAGATTTAACCAGATATCAGATAAACACCAGTTTGCTGTTTACGATCATGCACTCTACGGACCCACATTTGGTCGTGGTAACGACTTGATGTTCTTCAATGGACCGTATGCCTACAACACAGCATCTAAGTACTTTGCTACCAATGGTAACTGCTCCAGGAGCGATGACACGTACGACGGGGGGTCATTGGGTTGTGGGAGAAGTGTCAAATGGACGGATGTTGAGGTGTATGGCGTGGAGGGTAAGACATAGCCGGTGACAATGGAGCTTCAAGAATTCGAGCTTATGTGAACGCATTTGTGCTATTTTTCTCAGATAACACGTCAGCAGTTGCTCCGAGCATTTTCGTAAAACAAAAGTTCTGTTTATTTGCGTTGCTTTGATTCCGTCTCTGTTGAGAAACGCGACTTTCATATTCCACGTTATACCTTATAACTAACTTTGCCAGTAATGTTAGGGTTCAGAAACGATATCTTGCAACTCAGTAGTTTGATAATAGTTAACCCCAAAACGTTTATACAATAGGTTATGATTGAAAAGTTGCTGAATTTTGTTCAATGGGGATTTAGAACGCAAGCGGATTTCTGGGGATGCTCGAATCCCCATAATTATGGACATGCCATACTTTTCTAAAAACGAGAGGGTTGCAAAGCCGGCAACTAACGTGCATGGAGCAGAGTAAGCTCGAATGAAGTGCTAGCTTGTGGCGACCAACAGTCCAGAGTTCAATTTTGCCCAAACGATTATTCAAGTGAGATTTCTACTGGAATGTGGTTCGCCTCACATACAATGTACATCCATGCAATTACCTATCGTTTGGACTTCTTAGTCAATACCAGACATCGACGACTTAACCATTTCCGTCACGTCGTCCAGCAACGAAACATCTGGTTAGCTGGTCGCCACTTTGGTTTTGTGTAATTTTATCTGTAAACCCAGGGCCGCAGGAAGCGGAGAAGCGTTTTCAGGCGTCAGGATTAGAGCGTGGCAAACGGCACAAGAATGGGGACGGGGACAGCCAGAAAAGAAAGGCTGCTAAATACCGTAAGAGAGAAAATTGAAGAGATCATTTAACAGCTCTATATCAGTGCATGGTTTACCTTTTGATGACCGTGGCCAGGACATTGTCGTTAGAGTCTCCATTTTTGCAGCACAGGTCGTTAAACGCACTTGAGAACGTGCACGAGAAAATTTGTTAATCGACGCTTTTGCGGAGTGTATTTATTTGCGAATGCAAAACCGTATTTTTGGGAAGACCCTCTCCGGCAAAGGATAATGGAGACACCAGTTGCTTTATTTTTTTTCTCGGAATTGTACGTCACTTGAGAAAAAAAGGTGACCCGACAGATAACATCAATTGCTGCGGATTTCGTAAATACATGGATTTTAATATTTAGGAGCCCCGCCCTGGAAGGAGTCCATTGATGACATTCAAGTGGCCCCCTTTTATGTTTTTATTGACAAATGCTTAAGGGGCCGCTCACAAAGAGAGGGCCCAATGTTGGAATCGATTACCTCTATTTTCCTGTGCCGTCTTGTGACTGCACGACGTCAGAATGAATTTTCATTTTCCAAGCTTAATGATGTTATGCCTTTCGTCTTAAGGTGTCCCTTTTCAGACGGTACCCTCTCTCGGTGGTGCAGTTCGAGAGAAATGTCTCTTTGTCCCTCTATACACGTCAATCCAATACTACCAAGTATTCACGAAGGAAGTTGATATTACAAATTCATAAAAAATATTCGTGCACATCACAGCAGTATCAAAACAACCTAAAATGTGAAAAAATACAATAGGATTGACAGCCATATCGAACGAGTGGAATTTTGAAAAACGTGAAGACCACCATTTGTGAATTACACAAAAGGAATACTTAAGATGGTTTGTTACAGAATAATGTTACTGTTTCCCATAGTAACACAAGAATAGTATCCGTTTTGTGGATGGTCATTATGAGTTGTTTGTAAGGAATTCCCACTTGTGTAAAACACTGCTGTCTAGGCTACTATTTGTGATGACCGTGTACAAGCCGAAAGTGGTACTCAAAGAACTCTCGCAATCATAAACAAAGATTTCACCTTTTTGTTGTCAGCCGAATTCAAGTTTAGCTTGTGAAGAGTTATAGGTACCTCTGAAATGAGAAAAGATACACCTTAATACGAATGGCTCATCTCCCAGGTTTACCGATCAAAAGTCTGTGAGCCTGCCTGAAAAAATGCTGTTTTGATAAACAACATCATTGGTTTCTGATTTTCCTGTTTATGTATCTACGAAAATCGACTGATTTTAGATGATTTTTTGACAATTAGAAGCGATTCTTTTAAGAAATGGCGATGCTTCAATGAACTTATTTGCAGGCTGGGAAAATTCAATCTATCATCAGATTCCCAAATAGCAAAGTACACTAAGCTATTTTGTATAATCTGAAATTAGACTCAAGGACATTGATTAATGTTGGACAGCTCTAAAAACTGTACCAAAATGTTCTCGAAATTCAAGTGACAATAAATTTCTTGTCGACTTAGATTAATGGTTTAAATTCACAAACCGTTGATCAAAAAGAAGTTTAAATCCTTAAATTAATGAAATTTAACGCATTGGAAAGGTTTTCTTTGCACTTCTTTACTGTTTTTTTTTTGGTTTCCAGTAGAGTGGTGTAACGAATTTTTGTTCCTCAAAACCGAATTGTTTGCTTGCTCCGATTCCCGTGCATACATGTACTACGCAGATAAAGAACGTCATGACTGACTAACCCACGACAACTATGATGTAAGCATGCAGTACGCGCGCGAAGAATCTCCGAGATCCACGGGAACTCAACTCCAGGCGTTGACGTGTGTACATTTTTGAGGCCTACTCTGTATAATTTTTCCCAGGCACCAGAAACTGGACTACCAGTCGTGTTTCAACGAGAGATTTTGAAATAACCCCAAAGGCATTTTACCAGGGACCCTGGGACCTCACCCTTTCAAATATCTCCTTCAAAGAATAACCATAATAAAATAAAGTTTTCCCGAAACTGGATCACAGTGAAACGAATCTTGACTGATAGCGAGCGCAGACGGATAGGTACGAACTGAGCTGCCTTTCTCAAGTGAATCACAGCTGAGCTGACCAACAACTACCTCAAGTTCAACGGGAGTTTCGTATTTCCACAATGTTAGATCTTAGCTACAGTTACTTGAGGCATCTCCCAGCTACCTGTCAGTGCACTGGTCCTAGGCCCATTCTTACTCTCCGTGAAACTCTGTTGCTTCATGGTTACTCAACTGTTGATGGCTGCACCCCTCGGGATTGCCCCCACCTAGGGTGGACGGTGCAGGGAGTGGTCGGCGGAGGTGGTGGCGATGGAAGGGGTGTAGATTGAAGAAGTCCAAATGGTTGTGCCCCCTCCCTGAAGCCTTTATAAGGAATCGGTGATTTTGCGATGAAATCACGACAGTTCAATAGATTGTGCACTTTTATGGCTCTAGTCAAATGTGTTTACTCCAAGATAACGATCCTACAAAATGCGACGAACGTGAATTCACGTTATTGCAACGGTCTCAAGGCAATCTCAAAATTCATGCAAGTCTTTAGTTTCATACTTGTCTCAGTTCGTCAAAATCCAACATTTATTTCCTCTGCTTTTTCCTAGTCACATAATGCTCGTTGTTGTGTTTAATAAAATGCACATTGTCGTACTTTTATACATATATATTGGACTATCCTTTTCACGTTTACATTGTATTTCAGAGTCCATCGAGAGTTCAAAACTGTTGTCCGATAAGCAGGTGTCTCAAATCCGCCAGTACTTACCGAATAGTGCGTTCAAATTGCTTTACCGTGCGACCGGTGATGGTATGGTGAGCTCAGTTTTCCACCAACTATGTAACAATAAAGGTCCCACTCTCACCATTGGTCGCGAAGCTACGAACGGCACCGTCTATGGGGGTTACGCATTTGAGTCTTGGGGGGATGGTGAAAGCTATGGACAAGACAGCAGTGCTTTTTTGTTTCGCTTATGTGCATCGGAATGCAGCAGTAAACGATTTAACCAGACGTCATCAAACAGCAGGCATGCACTTTATCACTATTGGAAATACGGACCGACGTTTGGTGGTGGCCATGACCTGATGTTCTTCAACGGATCCTCCAACTACACCGCAACATCTAAGTACTTTGCCACCAATGGTTACTGCTCTGAAAGAGATCACACATACAGCGGGGGATCATTGGGTTGTGGGAGAAGTGTCAAATGGTCAGACATCGAGGTGTACTCTGTTACATACGCAGGTGACGTAATCTTGTCAGCATTATGTTGCTTCTTTAGTGGAGCACCTGCAACACTTGCTCCCCTAAATCCCGTTTGTCTGCCCCCCCTCAAGGAATTGTTTTAAGTTCATCAATAAAATTCAATGGTTAATGTTAGGGTTAGGGTTATCTGTTGTGTCACTCGACGAATTTCTACTGGTCACAAAATCATTAAACCTGAAAGCCTATGCTGCGTGCATGTCGTGAAGAGCCCCCATTTACAACTATGTTATTTTCATCACACACCTATTCCAATGTTGATTTGAAAACGTCTTTGATTTCACGTTACATACAGAATGAAACAGGCTGGAAATGAAAATGTCTGACGTTTTTTTTTATTGTCGGCAGGTGCTAGTTTGTCCACGTGGACGGAATGGGGTTACTGCAGTAAAAGTTGCGGAGGAGGAATTCAATCAAGAACACGGTCGTGTAAAAATTCTCTGAGTGTGAATGAGTTCCAGAACTGTTCAGGTGCCTCAGTGATGACACGGCAATGCAAAAAGCAGAGTTGTGCAGGTACCCTTAATTATTACACACTCATATTTGTTGTCCTGTTAACCGGGCGCCAATCGCATGGGGTGAAACATCACATAGAAAGATTTAATCCTGATATGGCATTCCAGTTTCTCGATTACCGTTTTAATTATTCGATGTACGCGTACAGGGACAGCAAAGTAAACCCGATCTTTCACAGTTAGTTGAAATATTTACGTATCTCGTGTCCTTTTTGAAACCTTGGACTCTTTACATATCTGGGCTGAATTCGGAAAATGGCAAGATACAACAGTAAGGACATGACTTGGATCTATTTACACGATTGTTGACATTTCCGGTTCGTGTTTTTCGGTTGATGTTGTCCCATTGCATCCCAGTGAAAGCAAGTAACGAAGATGAGATGCATGCATGCCAAGAATTGTAGGATGGCATTTGGCTTACCTAACAATTGAGCTTCTCAGGGTGCTGGTTTGAAAAGAATGTTGCACAAACAGCCGAATAATGAGAGGCATTGTATGAAAACATAGCCACATTTCGTCTCCGATTTTCAAACTTCCAAAATTCAAATATAAAACTTTTCACGAACTATTCAATGCCGTTTAAAAACTTTAAAAGGAACATTTAAAATTATTTTTGTCTCCCCAGTGTATTTATGGTGGGTCTGATTATCTAGGAAACTATAACATCAGAAGCCTGTGACTTGTAGGTGCGATGTAATTGGTTACAAGTGAATTGTGTCCTTGGTTACTGCGGCAGATTTCGCGGTACCCAAACGGGTCTAGTTGCCCAATCTTGACCGGTGAGGGTATAAACGCAGGATTGTTTTCCTATAACCATTTGCGACTTGAAAAACAAGCTTTAGGATTCATATAATGGCAAACCATCGCTAGCTCCCAATGGTCGGGATCCAGATTTATTCGACGACCATTTTGGAAACTTTTGTAATGTGTTTTCGATAAGTTTCAGTTGCATCCACAGGCAGCCCTGGCGTACGAAACGACACTCAAGGTACGTGCCGACATAGTCTGGGTTGCCTTCATGAAATGATCATGTCTTGTGACTTGAATGTACTTGAATAGCGTTTAAAGTATTCTGTTCAATTGTTTAATGATCTTGAACAAATATGTTGCGCGTATGATCTGAGATTGTGTTTAATTTTTCACATGGGGCCTCCTTCCTGCTCTAACGTATTCGCTCCTATTTAGGTGAATATATTTGTGGGAACAACGGAGTGCGAGTGACGTTTCCTGCACGTATGTCAAACGGAATGACGTATCAGCAAGCCTTCATCAAGGGATTTCCTGGCGACTCAAGCTGTTCTACATCTGACGACGGAAGTGGAAGTTTCGTCCTTGACATTACTAATCTTCCCAAATGCAACATTACGGCAAATGTAAGTGGGATAATGAGAATAAAGGACAGCATTTAAGGAAATACAACGATGGTTTTAATTATGACGTTGAAACTAATACTGTGCTCAGTGCATACCGGGCTCTCTTACAATGAAACTATTATCTTGGCACACCCATGGCAGATATTGTAATTTTTTTGTAATCTATTATTTAAATGTCTGGAAAGTTAATTGTCCCTATGTTTTTCAATCAAGTTCGTTTGTCGCCGCGTATTTGGCATTTGGCCTTTAGATGTGTCTCTCTAGTGAGCAGGATTTCTTGTGAAAATTAGCTTATAAGACTAAATTACGACTAGCCTTTACAACAAATATGGATAACGAGCAGGCGCTGCGGATGATAAGAGAAGCCCCCGGGCAGGTGTTCCGTTCACATAAGTTACTGGCGGTGCCGTAAATACATGTATAGCGAGGTGCAAGCTACGTCAATACTATACATTATTTCCTTACAGACAAACGGTGAGGTGAGCTTCCAAGTAAGACTACAGCTACTACTGGGCTTTGACAGTCCTGAAGACGGCTACGTCAACATTTCCTGTAATACCAAGGGTGATCCGATTTCTCACAGCCTTTCAGCGGAATTAGGAGTGTTTGCGTAAGTGACAAGCTAGTAAACTAGAGGCTGTGTGTTCAAGCATTGATGTCTTTCAGCAACACTGAGTACATCTACGATAGCCACTTCCTAACTTTTATCTTTCTACCATTCATCTTGTCATATTGTTGAAAAATTTATGCGCATTTTGAAAAATAAATCATAGTTAATCTTATAGTTAAAATATTCAGATTAGAAGCGATTTCAGGGGCCTGAAATTTAATTTTTGTACTGGAAATCATCTCGAATTTATTTTTGGAAATTTCTCTGCTACTTTTGCGCGAACTCAAGTAGGTGGTAATCAAACTGTGCTCGGATACATATAGATTATTACATGGCGAAGTCGTTGTCCCCCGTTATCTAAAACCCGAGTGGATTTTGGAGAATTATCGTAACTACTGTCTATGTCAGAGGCCCGAGGTCGGAGGTCGTGACCTTTTAAGAAAAGTCGACGAGGTTTTTTGGCAAATAATGCTTTTACCAATTGAAAATTTAAACAAAATAGAAATAATAAAGTGAATCTATAAATTACGGTTTAGCATCTATTATAGCTTACTATACATTTTATCAAGCTAAGCTTGGACCGGGAAAATATCGGGTGCTAAAGTAGTTTACCACTAGTAACTGAGTACAATGCTCAGGTCAAAGGATCTCGACGACATGATACCCCCATTCAAATTGGAGATCGGTGATTTACAAATGAGAGAACGCGAGAGAAAAATTTCACTGAATTAAAATATAGTTTTTATGGAAATTATGCGTCTTATTTTCATAGCGTATAAATGACGGTACAATGCACTTTGCTGAACATGCGATTGTTACGCGTGCTCATTTAAGTATTCTATTTTCACTTTCGATGACGTCAGCCGCTGAGTGGTGTAGTAGTAAAGCCGGCGACACCAAAGTCTTGAGGCCCGGGTTCGAAATCGGCCTCGGTTTCCCGCCAAAATGATATCTCACTAGTGAGATAACTAAATGGGTTATTGCACGGTTGTATTTGCTATTCGAAGCTAATATTGTGGTATAAATTATAGTTATGAGTTACCAGCCCAAGTATGCACTTGATGACCCTGATATTCGTGCTACAAACTCGAGTAATGTTGGGTTTATCAACTGCAATATGGGACTAAAATATTATTCACTTTAGTCGTTATGTACTCAAGTACAGAATAAAAGACAATTACTTTGAGTTCGCACAAAAGTAGAGTTGAAAATGCTAAACATAATTTCGAGTAAAAAGATTAAAACTGGGGTCCCGATCTTGACAAGATGTGACAATACGTTATTGCTGGAGGCCTGTGAGACGTGATAACTTTCGATTTTCCACGGCGTGTCATTTATATGTCGGGTATGGTTACAAGCAGTGATCGATTATCTGGTTTTCTAATCTGAAGAATTTTATAACAGTAAGGGGTCTACTATACATGTACAAGGGTCAGCCTAAGTAAAATTGTGACTCACAGATGTCACCCATATCCAAACGCGTGTTCCGTTGAAACGAGTTAATTCAGCGATGTGGAGCGGCCTACATTTATTTAAAACATATGCCAACATCAACAGCCGAATGCGTTAAACCCCAATTTCAACCAGCAAAGCCTTATTAAAATAAGAAAACGTCCCCGTTTGAGTATACTAACTGACACCGCGGCGGATAACTGACTGAAAACCTACCGGAAGTACTGAGGAGTGCAAGAAAGGTAAATGCAAGACGGTGTTACCATAATCGCAAGGCATCTCAGAGAGACTGCAGAATGAAACACAATACGGGCGCAGGTTTACTCTTTGGCAACACTCTACGGGATCCACTAGTGTTCCCCAAGGATATACATAACCCTGAACCAAAGTGTAGTGTTGTTTATCAGCTGGATAGTTTTTCTTGTGAGGCTTCCTGTATTGGAGAGTCTGGTCATCAGTTAAAAGCCCGTATTGAGGAGCAGAATTCTGTGAGGACCGGCTCGTTGTCTTCAGCCCAAGAACACGACCTTATTTACTGGCTGCTAATCTGCTGGCATTTTGAACAGTTAGACGAGGTACATTCCTACAAAGATCAGGAAAGCTGTCTTCATCTGGCACCATGCCCCCTCTCAGTACCAAAAGAGACTATGTCATAGAATTACTATGTGTACATAACCGGGTATTAGCCGCTACGACTGCGCCCCCTAGGTGCAGTTTACGCAATTGAATATTCTGTCGAAAGTTCCCGTGTTCTTGTTTAATGAATGTACCGGTACAATTTAACCATACCCGTTCAGGAGGACTGGAAACGTAGCCCACGGGAAACTAGGTTGCAAGCTCGTTTAATAAATATCGGTAGATAGGCGTATCCACGGTGTTTTTTGTTTTTCTTTCTTATCGTAAAAATAGTTGTAAGCATTCATCGGAAACCTGCATTTGGGTGCCAAAGGTACGATAGCCGTGCTACATGTATTGGGATATCCAAGAACGACCCAACAAAGGAAAACAATGGTAGTGTCCCATAGGAAATATCTATACGACGCGCTCACGCGCGTTCTATGGTTCTCCGATTGTGAACAATAGCTTGCTACCTCTATATTTTGTTATTTGGCATGGGAAATAGCATGCATTTTGAATCAATTGAAAGTACACGTAGAAACTGTCTGCTGCTAGGTATCAGATCCATGACTTTAGTAGCCGCCATTTTGCAAACTTTGTTAGCTATTTCTGATACCTGGAGACAAGGTATTCCAGAATCAGGGCGCAATCACACAACATGTTACCTGAAAATTGTACCAAGTAATTGCTCTGATTTACGTAGTTGTTGGTTACAGCAAATGGAGAGATCTCAACGCTGAAAGAGCTGCGCCGCCGTCATCTTCTCTGCATGCCTACATCGGTGGACAACCGATCTCACTAGCGACACTGGGAGTACGATTCCAATTGTGTGCGGAGCCCAAATTTAGTGACGATAATCGTATGTATCTGCGCTGTGAAAAACGAGTACACGGTGTTGTGTAATCACGAAAACACTTATTAATGTGCCCCAATGACATTTTTATAACACCCATAATGTATTCTTAATTTGTCATTATTGTTGTCTCTTTATTAGTCATCACAATCGAGTAATACCGAAGACTGACATCACAACAACATTGTTTTGATAGGTTAAATATTTTTGAGCCGTTTCGTTCCCTTGCAACTAACAATTTGACCTTCACATCACACCCTAATTTGGTTCTCTTCGTCACTGTTGCGTTTCTACCTTATGTCCTGCGAGCAACTTGTTTATTTGCATGGCAAGCCATATAGCCACAAGACCACAATTCACTGGCCTGCAAACCATTTTATTTCAGCATACAAGGGCGCTATAGTAGTAGACGTTGTAACCATAGATGCTTCTGGTAAGAAGTTTTACATCATTAAAGAAGGGTAAGTTTAACCAAAGTAATAACTGCAGAACTATCACAAGAAAACAAATCGTGTTGATAATTTTGTAAAACACTTGTAGTTTGAAGATATTTTTGATTTACCCAGTTTGGAAGACTTAACTTAACCACTGAAATTTTTAATAAACCTTTAATTGATCCAGTATATAAGCAGAGCACTTTAGTTTTGCCATGCCTTTGGTTTATAGATTTCGGGTATTTGGTCGATGCACCAGTCACTATTCATTGTTCTAACTTTTCAGATGCAAATCCAACACCATTACTCAAGTGGGTCCCAGTTTCCCCACAACCGATCCCTCGAGCAAAGCCATGTGCGTTGACATGACAACGTTCAGGTTTTATGGCCAAACCTCCGCCATTTATGAAGTCACTGTAGAGTTTTCGCGAGAAACCAAAAATCAGGTAATATTTATTCCTAAAACCATATTACCGAACTTAAACATGGAGAAATCTAGATGACTCACTAGAGCTTACTTGTAATTTATGTGATTAAGCATTTGGTAAATTTTAAGCGCCGCTGTTTCAGACGAACGGAAACACGTGTAGCACAGTTAGACGTAAACGAAGGTCTGCAGACGGTGAATATGTCAGAGAGGTATTAGAGATGGAGTTACAAGTCTCCAACGAAGGTAAATTAATTTAGACATACATGTACTTTTAGTTCTGTAGTATTTTTCCAAATGTTACATAACACCGTATTTCAGAATAGCTGATCAGACTCATATGAAACTTTCATAAAATGAACTTGCTTTCATGTTCTCAAAACAAAATCAGGAATTGTTTTCCAAATGTTCCAGTTTTGCATATGAGGTTACCAAAAAGGCGTTTAGGATTTTAATGAAAAGTTCAATATTGTAAACGACGAAAACGAAGTGATAACTTCGAAACTCTAACCATGTTCTTGGGATTCAGTCTTGGACATTCATATAGTAAAATGAAATTTTATAACGTGTCCTCATTAAGATTATGTAAGACCAAAGAAAAATGTCCACATTTGGTTTATCATACGAGAATTAAAATGCTATTCTTTGTCTTTGGTTCTCTAAGCCGGTGATCGAAAATATTTTTAAAATGTTCCCCTTTGCATGAAAGGCTATTAAAAAGGGACCTAAAATACTTTCCTTGGAAAAGTTTCGACGTTGCACGTAAAGTTTGATCGGATACGTTGTATGTAGCTACAGTTAAGTAGATACACGTATTTGGTTAAATGTGCATACTTGTCGAATTAGTCCTGCATGACATTAAATCACTTTGCGTTAGTCTCCATTTGTTCCGTATTCGGATTCGACGTGATTTAGGGTTTACACAGAATAGACGTTTCGTTATTTCTGACACCCCGAGCGCAGTCTCAAAAAGCAACGAGCTTTCATCCCTTCGGCGAATATTTTCTAATCAGTATAAGGAGCAAACTAAAACCCATTTTATAGTGATAAATTATCAAAGTCAAAAGTTCAATTTAAAGCCGCTTTACTTACACCAAGCTGTGTAAACGCATGGTTTGGGCCTAATGTCACTGTAAGTTCTTTTCTTGCAGACGGATTGCCCGAAAACAAAGACCAATACAAGGAGGACTTCAAAACCGACGTCTGTAGAGGATATGTTAACATCACTGTGTTCTATGCTGTGGTGTCAGTTCTTGCTTTCCTTTTGTTGCTGGTCATTTGCTTGGCGGGCTTTTTTGCCAAACGTAATGTCACTTACCGAGAATACAAAGACTGAAGATCGATGCAATGAAGTGCTGCTACTAATTTAGCTACCGCAGGCATTTTCTAAGCCAAGTCAAATATCACAAGCTCTCGCTAAGTTAATATTTTTAAAAATAAGTCAACCAGCATGCGCTAGTTGTCACGTGCATCGTGGCGGAACTATGTTTACTTTGAAATGTTCAACTCACAATATCAATTCCGTCTCAGCTTGTCATTGATGTGAAGCTAATAAGAAATGCATAGAGTTCACTATCAATTTCACGAGTTTTCAAAATAAACTCATCAGACTTCAACTCTGCCAAACGCGGATACACTTCGTTCCGGAATCATTTGCCAATTTAGGCTGAATTTTGTGCCAACAAAAAGCTTTGTGTTAATTTTTTTCTCGGAGTTTAATGTGACGGTTTGCGCCTAGCCATTTTTTATTTATGCAATGGCCTTGCTCAGTAATTTGTCCTATTTCGACTCCACAAGGTGGATGGAGCACCACCTGTCAAAATTTTGTGACGATTTAGATAAAATTAGACGGATTCTTGTCGAAAAAATGATAATTATGATGCAGAATTATGGGCCGAGGGTCAAAATCGACGTTGTCTTCTTAATTTTGAAAACTACTGAATGAATATTATTTATGACATCGGCATTTTTATGAAGGGATAATGTATCTGGGATGCGACGCTCATCTGTTAAATCAGGGGTCGCATTCATCAATAGTCGTAACTTCTGTTTTACTGCGCTCGCACTTCAATAAGTTGGCATGTGAAGACGGTGGCGAAGTAACTTAACATCAGCTCCAACGTCTCACTCTTGTACAATCGTAGGGTCGGGTTTGCACCAACGTGCAACGACCGGACTTGTGACCTTTGGCTTTGATTAAACGGCACAAAACAACTTACAAGACAACGTGTATGAGCTTTAGATCTTCTAAGCCCAGACTATCTCACGATGCACGTGTAACGCAGCTCAAGCTCACGAGTTCTTACTCTAGCATTTATAGGAGGTGAAATGACATTTCATATCATGCGCATAATCACCGTGGTATAACGTCTCGAAAGTGCGTTTCAGTTGCTCTACAAGAGGACATTTCCTCCCTACGTACGGCCTAAATATGAATAACACGAAACGGGCTTATTGCCACTGGCAAATTGGTCTCGAAACTCTACTTGACTAAGGAACACCTTGCTTTTGGCCATCAAATCGAACTGAATTTTCGCCATACTTTGAAATGAATCAGCCAAATGTTTGTAGGTCAATATTGTAGAAATTGTTGACTTGTTGTCTCTGTTTTACTCATAGATGTCTTGGATGTGGTGTTTGGGAAAGAAAATTATTTTCCGATATGCTATGAAAAGATTTAAGACGTGCATTGAGCGGCAACATTGCTTAAATAAAATTTGCACCCGTCTCTTTATAGTCAAACATTCAAACCCTATCCTGATGACCTTGTATGGAAATAAAAACACAAGAAAATAAAGTGTTGAACTGTCCCATGCAAACATTAAAAATATTTTCAAACTTTGTCTCTGGCATCTTGAGTACTTTATACAATCTTAATGCAATATAGTTGGTGGTAAATATATGATTTCAGCCCTTGTTTTAATCAGTGATGCTGTGGGTAATTCCAACAACTTATACCATAGAATTTCATGCAAAACAATTGTTGATTGTTGTACGCCTGCGAACCGAGTCGAATTATCTTATAAAAATTTGTACACATGAAGCTTGAAAAAAGTTATCATACGACATCACATACAAAAGTTTTCAAAATAAACTGGGAAATTTCGATAAATTGAGAGCACACAAGTAAGCATCATTTCCTTTTCGACTAAAATCCGTGTCAATTCTGGCTGATTCTCGACAAAGTCTCAGCACGTGTTGTCGAAATCGCAAGTCCCTTCATAAATAAACAACTAGCCTTAGGGGAAATATCGTCGTACAAAATGTAAACTCTGACAAAAGTTTTATGTATACAGTGTTTTACTGGAGTAAACTTCCCAATAATTCTGGCAAAGTACGACAGAGGCTGGCAGAATTCTGGCGAACTATGTCTAGTTTATTAGTACCGTGCTGATGAGTTCAGTTTAAGACATGATCACTACACTGTAAATACAATATCAATCACTGTAGGTATCTCTACCGTTTTAATTGTCCAACATGAAAAGGTTTGAATATGAGACGGTGGCAGGACGTTACTGACATTAGTAACAACTCGAAAGATGCGGCAGTTACTTTATCTTTTGTCTTTTACTCTTAACGGACATATCGTTTACCATTTGTTGTTAAACAGTTGCGGGAGTTACTTACTGCTGATTTGCGACAAGTCATACATGCGCGAGCATTCTGTAATGTTGACCTATAATTGAGTCGAGCTTAGGACTGTTTTACAAAAATGCTTATTGATTACGCATGCTTTATTTTCACGATATCACAGTAAAAACATGTAGTTATATAGGCGCGACGATGACTCCTTTGTCTGACATATTGCAACATATTTTGTGTAAGGAAATTATCATTTCTAGTTCTTTAGCAAATGGGTGAAGCTGTCATTGTTTTATAAGCCCGTCTAGGTAAAGACGCATATCCGCTGGAGCTTGTTAAAAGATGGCTTGAATATATCAAAATTATTTAGTTCTAATTACTCGGAGACACACTGTTATTCTTGTACTCTGTTATTTGGAACAATTGTGCTTTGACAATTAAGTTTTTGCCGGGCACCATAGGCGGATCCGGTACCGCTTTTTTCTTTGATTTTAGTGATGTAAAGCTTGGAATTTTCACATTGTTGTCTGAGTCCCCCTTTTTAAAAATCGTTGATCTAACCCCATTTCAAAAACCCTGGATCCACCCCAGGAATATTGCAATTTCAACGTTTAAAGTCTTTAGCCCAATTTTCAACGCTTAAGTTGTCATTTACGGGACGTGACATGTGTTAAATGTCAGGCACAATTGTATAGCAAATGTTGTAAAAATGTTGAATACAAACTTTTGGATTTACCTGTACATGTACATGTGAGTTGTGTTACAAATGTCTCCACGTGCCTTCTTGCATCACAGACGGTTGAATTGTAATCTGTTGTCATTTTTATTACGTAATTAGTTACATCAACTCATACAAGTGACAACAAATAGCCTTCAATTCGTATACTATCCGTCATTACTTCATACCAGTTTTTCCTGAAGTGTAGGTGGTCAGAAATTATTCCCACCGACACAGTATCACTTGCCCCTCACTTACGGGACATGTTGTGTCATTTACGAGACGTCTTTAAATTCACTTAATGATTTTTTAGTCATCACATTACCGGATATTGGATACCAGTTTTTGAATGATCGATAGTCGCAAATGAAAATTAAGACAAGTGCAAACACCACAGCACCTGTTTTTATAAAGCACAGTTAAAAACAAACGACGTGTTTTAAAAAAGTAAAAATTTAGTTCAAAAGTTAAATTTTAAAAGTCCACGAAAAATACACAAGAAAGTAGAAAATACTAAGAGATGTTTTTCTCGATTTTACCAAGCATGCTGGTTAATAAAATTGCACAATGAGATTGTTCGTTTTCAATGATAACAAACTAGACCGAAAATTAACCCAACGAACGCGTTTTTATGTTTTCAAATAAATTATCCAGTTGCTCTAATAAAACAACAAAATAACTCTATAACTGCACTTGCTGAGCTGAGGAAATTGTTCAAAACTTATCATTCATACGTTAAACTAAGAAAAAATAATACGTTAGCTCCAGATGAAGATACTTGAAAATCGAGTGTCTCAGGAGTCGAATTGTCGCGATTCATTGAGAATGGCTCTAAGGTGACACTATAGACAGGAAAAAGTACTTTTTGAGATCTGAACCTGGGGTGGAATCGAACAGAAATTCCCTGTTGTAGGAAACCGCTTTATTTGCTGACCTAAATCCACCTCACCTTGTGTCAAAGTATTTTTAAAAGCAGTATTTCAAAATTGTGAAGTCAGCGACTATAATTTCAGCGCATGTCTGGAATAAGATGACCAGAATCTACAATTTTAAATAAAACTGCATCAACAAATTATTTTATTGAACTAAAGCTCTGGTCAACATTAATAATTTGAAAACGTCAACCCCATTCAGCAATAATCCTGGAATGGGCGCCTCGACCATAAACCTAATGCCCCTATAAGTGTCAAAGAACGGTTTGATATTACTGTCACCGTCGGAAAAAACATTTTGCATGTTCATCTTCCAAAAACTGGTCATCAGACGCAATTCTGAAATTAACCATTCCAGTTCATCTTTATTTTGGAAAGTCTTCTCAGCAAATTGCTTTCTGCACTGGCTGATAAATTTCTATCTTGATTCAAAAACCTTATTAGTAAAGAGCAGTGATTGTTAGAGCCGTCATATTCTCATTCGCTGTTATCTTTGAATTCCAGTGGAATTAGGCGATTTGTGGCGTTCAAAATGGAGAATTAGGTATCTAATGGAAATTGTAAGTTTAATCACATGGTGTAAAAGACACATTTGTAGACATACATGTAATTATTCGGAAATAAAACCATGGTGATTGGTTACATGGCATGTTTATCTTTTAGCGTATACTCACACCAGTCTAGCACTAATTTTTTATTTGACCGAGCCATGAACTCATTTGTCTAACAAGATCTTAATACAATAATTGTTTCAGGACATTACCTGCACACAGCTTTTTTCGCAATTAATACATTTATTACAAAAGACAGATACATATACAAATATACACAACACAACACAACAACGTACAGAACTGTGCAAAAAATAACGAGAAAGCATTTCATTGTTACTTTGAAGTTAAAATGTACTACTTAAATTTCTGTTCTGGCATCTGGTAAACTCTCTGGGTCCCCTCATGTTTCAAAAACACATTTCCAATCTCCCCATTTTTTGTATCATTAAATTTACGTGTGTTTAACGAAGCACTAACTTCTACATTGAAACACTCGTTCAAAATTTTTTTAAGACATCCTAAATTAGGTTTGACGTTAACAAATTTCATTTTAAAAATGAAATTTTATTTTGTAAAAAAACAATTGAGAATTCTAGTCTTTTCATTTCAAAGACCAAATATTATGGTGGTTTTGTCTATTTCAAAATTTATTTGCATTGTAGTTGTTAACCAGAAAGAATTAACATATTCACATTCAAAGAATAAATGTTCTAGAGTTTCGGGAAAGCATTTGGCTTTTGCAAAAAGTACAAGAATTTGAGTCCACGTATCTAATCTTATTTAAAAAAGTAGTTAGTAGGTAGAATTCTATGCAGTAAGCGAAACTGAAAGAAAAGTAAGCTTGTGTCATTCGTACATTCACATGTGGAAGTTTGTAATAGAAGTTCCACATCTTCTCTGATAGTGAAAATCACAATACTTCAAATTTCTTTGGAGCCGATGGTATTATACCATTTTTGCACAGAATATGGTAAGAGTCCCGACACCGCTTTTTCGTCAAGATCATATTTTTTAGGGAAAAGGTACAAGTGGTCCATATATCTATTTTAGTATTATGTTTTTGGAAAACGTTTTCAGGTATTTTTTATTGCACTGACAATTGAATAATATTTGAGAAAGCTGACATTAATCTGATGAATCGTCTAGAAACTTTCAAAGGTGTAGAAGTTACCATTCCAGTCTAAAAAATCGTTCACAAATATTCTACCTTTTTCAACGAATGACTCATAAATACAAGGGCTGTATTCCACCGTTATGCTACTCTTGGCCCACACATTAATTGACACCGCATCTTCGTGACCTGAAATAGTTTGTTTGTGAATTAAAAGGCTCCAATACTAGAAGCATTCTGCCCCAAAAGAGTTACAATTATCCAATCTAGTTAATCTATAGTCTCCATAGTTCAACATTCCATCTCTAGTAAGCCCGATATCTTTTTGTAACAAATAAGTCCATGGGAATGTTGTTACAAAGAATCTTCTAATTCATGGAATTTTTAAAGACATATTAAATTTGTTGACACCAACCATCATCAATTCACCCTCTTCTATGGATTTAATGAGTACTCCTCTTTTTGTTTTATCAGGTTTTCCGTCCCAAATGAATTTGAAAAACAAAGATTCAATATCCCTAAAAGTAGTATCATTGGTACTTGGGAGCAGCATTAGCAGATGTATAATTTTTGGAAGCACAACTGTTTTTAATACTTTGACCTTTCCAAAGATAGTCAGCTTTCTACGAGATCATATATTTCCATTATTTTTGCATCAAAGTTATCTTTGGACATGGTATCCAAGTTCACTCTGAAATTAATACCCAGAAGCATGAAATCAACGTCACCCCATTTTAATTTCCAACGCGTGCGGTGAAACACTTCTTGAGAGAATTTCTACTTCCAATCCACACTACTTTTGTCTTAGAATAGTTTATCTTCAGCCCCGACATCCCTGCATATAACTCTAGGTTATTCATAAGTGCTGCCAGGGATCTTGGAGTTCTGTCCAATGTGAAAGTTGTGTCATCTGCGTATTGTGTTATAACGAAGTCATTATAACGTCGCCGATTTTTATACTTTTCACGTCATATGGACAAAATGTCAGCACACAGTATAAAAATATAAGGTCTTTGTTGTTTCTTGTGTTGATAAAATTTATGTAATTGCATCCTATTCTTCCCAACGTCGTTCCAGTGCTTATTATAGGCAATAAGAACCAGAATGAGTACAAATCCAAAGCATGTTTACTTTAAAAACGGAATTTCTACAAGATAGAAAAGTCGGAACTTCAAGTGGAGACCAAGTACGTTCGAAAACAAACAAACAGTATTTCCACAGTGATATTAACTCAAAACTTCAAATGGAGACCAGGGTATTCCGAAAACAACACACCTGCTTTGACTTATTTTGCATAAACAATGTTCATTCAGCGAAGTAAAAAAATCCTTTTGACATGTCTTGTGCATGTCACGTAGGACGCGTGCTGTATTATTGTCAATGGGTTCTCAGGCGTTGACAATTTAGCTTGCAAAAGGCTAGGTTTGATTTTGATTGCTCGTTCTTTTGGGAGGAAATTCAAGAAAATGCGCCACCAAACGAGAAACATGCAAGTGATCATATCGGAACCGAATGTGCTCATCATTTATACTTTTTACCTGCACTTCTCGTACAGATGTACCTTAACAAGATTTACTCTTGCAACCCGGGAGGTAGATTTTGTTACATTCAGCAACCGTTAAATGTACTATGAATCTGTCTCCTGCCAATAAAAGCTTCGTATTTAGCGATGAATTGTCGTTGTACAGTCGTGTCAGGTTGGATTTGATGTACATCTACATGTACGCCTGCTGGACTTGCAAGGAACTCGCGGTGTACCGGTACACAATGGCCCCTGGGATAATACCAACGACTTTTCAGTTTTCCCAGGCAGAAAGAGCACAACCAATCTGAGATAGGATCGATGTTAAACCATTTCCATAACTTCTGTATTGTAAATGTGTAAAACTCAGACGGTGATTTGGAAGAAAGAAAAAAACGACAACAGAAAAACTATTGTTGTGGCTAATTACACAGATATGTCCATGTAATTTCCGATACAAAAACTCAGTACTGGCTTTTTCTTAGAAATGATTTTGCATCAAGGGACATAATTATTGAAAGCTGGACACATAACAGTCATAAACAATCACTGACGTATTTACAAATACGAATAATCTCATAGAAACGTGTTATACATCTCAGCGTTCTTTCGTTGCTCGTTCATATGCAAGGGCGCGCGTATTTCCTTGCGTGAATACAATTGACTTCCATTGACACCCGCAATAATAACTATTAAATTCTAATGTATAGTCGGTCTTTTTGTTTCCACTAGTTTTTGGTGAATTTGCGCATTGAAGTCTATTGAGGTGGCCGAAATCGGTCTCACATTACTTTCACCACGACAAGATTCTATTTCCGTTATCAAACATACCATGGAAACCATCAGCGCCTCAGAGTTCACTGAAGTTAGACAACCTCAAATTTTCCAATTCGTAATTGATGCATGTACGCAGTGTCTGCGACTTGAGTTCCTCTACAAATTGTGTTGTTTGGATGAAAATTCCGTGTCTCGAAGTAGCGAGTGTCGGGGCAGGGGAGTAGGGCAGCTGCTCCCGGGCGCCAGACGTAGGCTGCGGGTGCGAGGAATACATGTAGATGGTGACTTGGCGGCCGGGAGGCGGCAAATAAGTGGCGACAGGAGGGAGGGTGTCAACGCTACGACATTGTATATTTGCACTCGGTGAAAGCAATCAATATCCCAGGTATAAACATTCTAAGATGTCGTTTTATATGATTTAAAAACCAGAAAAAGATATGTGTCAGCTATTTCTGTTTGCTTTGAGTACATGTATTTCTAATCAAAGCATTCGTCTCTTTTACTTTGATGAAAACATGGGTTGTTTATGTACGAAACATTCGTTTAGTTTTCTGTGTCGCCCATTTCCGACTAATTACTGTGGTTTCTGCGAGATAAATCAACAACGCGACGGAAGCCTCGGAACCAAGGTGGTAATTCAAACATTCAGCCTGTTATACACATGCAACTTATGCACCAGTGGCCACCATCTCCTTGGGTCTGTTTCAGGAAAGTGGCTTAATACTTGAGAAAGAAATTCGATGTCATGCTTTCACTTCATTATTGGAGACAAATAAAATAACAAGAAAAATAAATATTTTAAGTTGTATTGGGAATTTCAGGGTCACAGCTCTACAAATAAATATTTCACAGAAGGAACCAGATGGGTTCCTTAATTACATAAGATAACACACACATTTCCGATACCCAAAGTGTAACTGAGTATCGGATACTAAGTGGCACAGGTTAGCATAGTACCAAATGGGTACATAATACCAAATGGGTATTGGCCCATTGCCTACCAACTGGGTCGAGCAAAGCGGCAAATTCAATAACAAGTACCAAGTGGGTACAAACTGCCAAATGGGCAAATATCATATAAAGTACCAAGTGGGTACACCAAACAGCCAACTGGGCTATAACAACCTGCAAAGCAGGTTCCGGACAAGCTGAGTGAGCAGACCAGCCGGAGAGATAAAAAGAGATATTGTAAGGAACGTGGTGTTGTGGCTCAGTATGTGCCACATGGGCAGGGTTGTTCATGGATGAACAATCCTGTCCACCGCCACAACTCACGTGGGGGCCGTGACCCTGGTAGCGGGAGTGACAGGGGATGGGAGAAAACGGTAGTCACAAGCAGTGAGAAAAGGACTAATACCGGTCCCGGATTTGACTCCATATTCATTGAAGCTGCCCCCCCCCGCCCTCCGGGATGCAGGCACGATGTTAGACTTGGGGCACGGCACACGAGGACATATTGGATACCTCACGGTGAACAGTACTGCTCCCGGCAAGCTCGAAGTCCAGCCACACCCTGGTCGTCGAGAGAAAGTTGTGATTGCTGCACATTACAGGCACCTCTACTGACCCCATAGCACACTCACCTAGCAGACACTGCTATGCCTTAACTACAAGGGAAATTGCACCACATAACGGTGCAAGCACAAACCTACCTGGAGGACCTGCGGTGGTTCCCACCCGAGCATCGCATGGCACAGGACCACCCTACATTCCCGGCCGGGCTTTCCCCGGGTCCAAGCCGCCCCAAACTAAACCTCACTCATATCGCGGCAAATCCTAGCGAAATTCAGCAGGTTGAGGGCACACTTTAGTACCCCAAGTTTAGTGCCCCCCAATTATTACGAATCTAATGCATCATGTACATGTATGAGCTAGGGTAGAGCAGCCGAAGAGAACTGACGTTCAGGTTCCTACATGTATGTGCGAAGGCGTTGGTATTGCGGTGGAACAATTAACTTGCGTACCAGAAGAGGTAAGCGTTGTGACATTGGCTGGGGAGTGACCTCACGCGGAAGCATGTGCTGTTAGGGAAACTCGCTGCAAAATTGTACTGAGAAAAGAAAGATCGTAGATTTCTTTTTATAAAACATTTTCTTTAGTTTTTTTTTAAATTTTCATTTGTGTTTTTTTTTAATATTTTAAATAAATTTCAATATTTTTTTATTTAGGTATTTTTTTAAATATTATTTTACTATTTTAAATATATATTTTTATTTAGTTATTATATTTGTTATTTTTTAAATAGTTTGATTTGTCTTTATTTCTTATATTTTCATTTGTGTTTTTTTAATATTTTATGTAAATTTTAAAATATTTTATTTATTCTTTTTAATAACATTTTACTTTTTTAAATATATATTTTTATTTAATTTTTATATTTGTTATTTAGTTTTTTTTTAATAGTTTGATTTGTATTTATTTTTTTTATATAAGTTAGAAAAGAAGTAATGGTGCAGGAAAGGTAAAGGACCATCAGCATGGGAGATGTCATTTCATATAAAGATTATGAACAGATCTAAAGTCATTATTCAAACAGTCCTATTTATTCGCTGATGCTTTAAAGATGAAAACTGACCGATTGATAAAAATCATTAATTAAAACCATGTACCAAGCTATCTGCCACAGACAGACCTTCATACGGAAACTTGCATGTCTACTATATGCCTAAGAAAAATAAAATATCTATAAAAATCCTACAGAACACAACTATACGAGAGAGGAGAGAGCAACAGGCTCTCAGGAATAATGATGCCCCGAGTCGTATAAAATAGACAACATCAAGTACACAAATCAGGAAGCAACTTGGTCTACAAAATATGATTGGCAGTAAAGGCCTAGCACCCTATCATTGTGTTCAACGAATATCCTAGAGCTAAGCAAAAGGACAAATAGCATTTGTGCTGTCGATGTCAGGAAAAGATGGTCACAACTAGTTAGGAAATGCAATAAAGCCTAGGGTTCTGGTATCATGAAAATTTAGTCTAGAAAGTTCCATTGCTGGCACCAGGTCATCAGCACTATGCAACAAGTAATTATGTAATTACATAAGAGTGAAACCACAGGCTGGCCCATTACCATGAAATCTGGGTCAATGAGCGCTGCAACTGAATTTGGGCTAGTGTGATCCCAGTGTGCTTTGGTGACAAAATTTTAGGAAGTAGGTTAGGCACATTTGCGTGCAATATAGGTTAACAAAATGGAAGATTACAAGATTTTGAAATCGTAAATTAAAAATCTTGTGTTAAAATATGTCAGACATTACTGGTAATCTGATATGATTTATACGCCTAAACGGGCAGATGTAACCCACTAGTGTGAGTGACGCGTTTTCAAAAACTTGGCGCAATGACATGGATACTGTTTAGGCCTACTAATAGCCCGGGTGTAGTGGATCCTGGGTTGCAGATGAAAACGACCCTACTTTAGCGGATAAGGACAACTGTTAGAGTGACTGGCTTAGACCTAATTACACCGAAATGAACTAGTATATACGAAAATCGTAAAATTAAAGGAAACAGCTTAAGTCGGTCATGCCCTCGCTCTGGAGGCACTCGAGCGCAGATTTCGTATGACTAAGCTATACGCGCCTGGGCAGTGGACAACTTAGCAGGCATGTGAGACGTAATCTCGTCGATCATAACGTTCGCCTATCTGCCACTAGAGTAGCCGACTATTCGAAAATCGTCCTGGTGGGAAATACCCGACCACGATGCTAGACGAAAAGAAAAGTTGACGTATTACCGTAACTTAAGCGCGGTTGGAATAGGTTTAAATTATGCCGAGAGAACGAAATGTGAAGTATTATGTGATAGCAATTGACACGAGTGTTTTAAAATGTTTAGCACATTTTGTTGTTATTATTTTTATGTTATTAGTTTATTTTCAATTATTATTTATTTAATTCGTAGCAATGTTTTAGTGTACATTTTAGCTTGTTTATTAGTTGTATTATATGTTGGGTTTTTAATTTTTTTTTATTGATTTTTTTCGTGCGTCGGTAAAGTATACATGTTTTTTAAGTGTTGTTCGGAAGGAAGTATGCCGATCAAAAGCGTAGATAAACATGGTAGGGTTAGGGCCGGTGACGAAGTACTTGAAAAGGCCTAACAAACAACATATCCAAGGGTGAGTACAGTATCTCCGTATCTTTCATGGAAAGTCGAATAAAATGCCAACAGTGACATCCAAATTTATTATTATTATTATTATTATTTATTTATTATTATTATAATTATTTTTTACTTTTTTATTATTCTTTGTTATTATTTATTGTTATTATTACTTTTGGTTTTTTTATTATTATTTTTTATTATTGTTTTGTTTTACTTAGTACCTAAATTTTATTACTATTATTTTACCCACCAAAGTGGTTGCGCGCTATATGAGGACACTTCCATGTGTTAGACGCGGCACTTTCGAGCTTTACCGCACCAGGCTTCAGGGCGATATGGGATAGATTCCCATCTAGGTCTTAACCATTGTAAATCCCATCTGTTTACATTAATAATACCTCCAGTCCTGCTGGAATAGTACCAAGTCTAGTGTTATGTAATTCCAGTATCCGCCATGTACCCAAACCATAAATACGTCTGGAGCCGAGGTCACACACTTGTCAAACCGCTGGCATTCAAGCTCGTTCTACATGGGTATCCAGACCCCAACCTGTGCTTCACTCCTTGTTCAAGGCTTAAAATAGCTAGTGTCATGCACTATACTCACGCGCTTCGCTCTGTCTCGCGCTAGCCTTTGCCTAACGCGCGTGACTCAGTGGACATACTTTCGGTTATGGCGCGCGCAGTGAAAACGTCAACGGGAACCAAAAAAGTGGAGGTGAAATTCTTCGGCAAAATCACCCCAATCTCATAACTAAGCATCATCGAAGATATGTATAGAAGTAAAATAAATGGATCCATGAAGAAATGAAGCGCTTTTTTAAGTGATAGTTTTAAGTGTGGAATGTATTTTTGACGAGGTTAAACTCAAAATCAGTGGCCGGATTTGGCCAGACGAAATGGTACAGAAAGTGATGAGAAGTATTCTAGCCCCCAACCGGCCAACCGAGGGGCTACGCGTTGACTAGCCCCTGTCCTACGAGCCCCGTTGATAACCTTTATACCTCGTCGCCGGGTCTCATCCCCAAAGCAGACGGCGATTGTCACACGATATCCCACTTATACTCAGGGACGTGGTGAAATGGCGAGGAATTGGTTTGGGTTTGAGGGATCATTAAAATCGAAAGAAATCGACCGTTAGAAAAGCCATCTGTGGCTACAAATAATAAATAAGGGAAGAATCGTTTGTCCAGGACAATTAACGACGAACGGGAAGGAGTCTACTAGTTATAAACTTGTCTAATTAGGAAAACGAGTGAATGTACTGTTGCTTGAGGCTGGGCAAACAGGAAGCTGGAGAGAAAGAACAAACAGCGCAACCATCGGACTTGGTAGGAACTAACCAGCAGTTGGATATGAAGCATGAAGGGCTCTATAATGGTATTTGCCCAAATAATAGGATTTATGTCAGAGTGCCATAAATCTCATTATTTCTGAATGAAGGTTTAGCCAAGTAAAGGAGCGCATTGCCGCCTAGAAATCATTCATACATGTAGAAATTATCTCATTGACAAGAAATTATGTGTATAGACACAGGTAGATTGCATATTTACTCAAGTGAGACTTAATTTTGTTTTCAGATATAGATGCATGGAGCGTAAGGCCAAATTTCTGTCCTACATGTAAGTCTCAAAAGTCATTTTTTATGAAACAGATCGCTCCAGGGCTAAATTTTCTATCAACACCAAAAGTTGCTATTAATTTAGTGATATTTAAGATAAACCAGAAACTAAAGCTCACGTTGTGCAGTTACTCGGGGTCAGAGGTTGGTGTGACAAGACTGAATGCGAAATTAAAGGTCATTATTGCGACGTAGAAAGCAAAGAATGCCGACCTCACGTTTAAGGTGTAGCTGAAACTCTCTAGTACAAGCCACCACAACGTACATGTAACAACAGATACTATCGCTCTGGACACCAGTGCCGGATTAAGCAATTATGAGTTCCGTTGCATAGGTCGAAGAGCGGAGC
This sequence comes from Phoronis australis, assembly GCA_002633005.1. Classification (NCBI taxonomy): domain Eukaryota; kingdom Metazoa; phylum Phoronida; family Phoronidae; genus Phoronis; species Phoronis australis. The sequence continues at coordinate 9,888 of NMRA01000114.1, read as the reverse complement.
CCCTACTCGAATGGTCATCATAGCAATTACCCCAAAGCCAAAGAAATTAACGAGTGATTTTCACCTTTGATACGAAAAGCAATTGAGACCACTTCTGCATGATGAGACGTGTGTTCATTGGGTATAGTCAGTTGATCGAACTGGACGAGTTCATGTGTGCACCCCCCTCTAATCAGGTCCCCCGTGTTTGTGCCGATTACAATATCAAGAATGCTACATACATGCGTATGTCAAATATACACATTTCGCGCACATATCAGTTTTGCAGATTTCTGTCAGTCTGTACAAAACCCAAACTGTAAATTCAAGAATGGTTAAAATACCGATCGAGGAATGTTTGGCGCCATGATGAGTCTTTGCACTTTTAGGTACCTGACACCTTTATGTACTAGCTTTGAGCAGCACAACGACACCTACAATATATTAGCGTAGCTTACTCAGTGGGGCCCCACACTCTTGACCCCACACATTGAAAATGGCGGTGTCCCATCCCAAACGTGCACCACCTGAGGTCAGTGCTTCCATATTCAAAGAAAATTTTGTAGGCCTACGCTTATGTTATTGGTACCTCTAATAATGCTGTGAGAGCAGGGACCACAAAAGGGCGGAGCCCGTAGCTTAAGCAACATCCGTTACGGTGTTAATCTGGAGTAGAGTTCAGGAACTGTAGGACCTCACTGGAAAGTAAGACGCCGGGAGATTAAGTGAGATATTGTAGTATTTTAAGTGAGAACTCGTCAGTTTGGCTAGTTGTTAGCGAGGTCCTAGCATTACTGAACTCCTACCCCGCAGCTGCTCGACACATACGCGTACTGTCTCCCCGGCACCAATACGTGTCGATGTTGACGTCACACACTGTTGAATTCGGCGGATCAACCGGGCGATATTGTGTGTGTCGTACTGACATGTTGGCCAAATTCTTTTGATAATCATACATGTACTGTTAAAGCACCGCAAGTGGGATGGAAATAAAGAGTAGTAACGATCCAAACAAACGTAAATTTTAAATGACGCATGCAAGTACATGTAGATTAGTGGGATTCAGTTAGAAACTAGTGAAAATTTTGTATCCACGAACAACCAAAAAAATAGATCTGTCGATGCGCTACAATGCTCATGTATAGGTCGCCAATGAGGTTTCAGAGCGTGACAAAATATCTAGGAAAGCAATTTCGATAATTGATTTCGTGTTCAGCTTGTTATTCGACCCCCAGGAGAGGTAGTTTTTGCTTATGTGCAAGCTCCTGCTTGACACAAATTTGAATAGAGTGCTCTTGGTCACGACTATGATAATGCGCATGGTCGCTCGAATGCATTCGTAAAGGTGAAATTTGATAAAGAGGATGTATGGGCTTTGATTATAAGCAACATTCTCCTCTCTTTGAAAGTAATTAAATCTATAATTAAATGTACTTTAACTACATTCAAATTTGATTATCTCAACGGGTGCTTTCCCACTCCTTTCCCGGCCGTTTCACTTTTCAACGAACACTCGGTCGCGGCATAAATGTAGCGGATTTGCCCCATGCAATAACAGACGCACATTTTGCTCTGTTAAATTAAAAAAAAAAACACTCAGGCCGATCAAGCTTATCAATCTGCAAAGTAAAATGAAAGCTTCCGTCGTAAATGGCAACTGTCTCCACACGTCGTATTCCATAATTAGGTTAATAATATCGTGCTTTGCCCAAATTTTAGATGTCTTCAAAATCTTGCGTTAATCAAAAATGCAGATAATTGCTCGGGCCCTTTTAAGACGTTTTTGTAAGGGGTCAATGGGAACAGAAAATATATAAGAGGTGGTATAATTTTTACTTGACCTCATGTGCAATAATTAAAGCTGTTACTATCGCTGTACGTTGAAAAAATGATTTCACCTCTCGATTTTACCCGTTAATGAGTATAGAAATGATTGCAGGCTTTGACCCAACTGGCAGCTTGTTAGTGTTTGGGACTTGGTAAAAACTTCTAATTAATCTCACGGTAGCTCATTTTACGCCTCGAGCCGGAATAAGGTCATGGACAAGATAATGAACTGTTTCAGTTCTTTCCAAGTTGAGGCCATGTTTACGAGGTTTGTTGTAAATAGACATGAACATTCGAGGTATAGCCAAGAGTATAATTAGGAAGAGCGTTTAGATGATGAGTGCACAAACACAAAATTTGTTGAACACATAACGATATTAATTTTACGATTAAAAATTGTCAACGCCATTCGTTAAGAGTTGTTTGTTTCTGTGACGGTCTCGACATATTGCTTTCGTTATGTTTCTAGTTAGCCGTCAGCTTTCTTGTTGCGCTGAGAACAGCTGTCAAAGATACAGAGAGCTCGAACAAATATCGTTATGAATATCAATCGTGAGCATTTTTGTGTGAATGACAAATTGTGTCTACAGGAGGGCCCAATGCTTATAATGATAAGTATACGCAGCGAACTAATATTTTGTCAATTCACTATACAGGAAGGGGCCCGTATTACAAGGGGTTTACAGTGCAAATATATAAAAGAAAGTATGTAAGCTGAATAATTAAGAAGCACTGGTTCTGCCGAATCTCACATTGAAACTTACTAAATCGTTCAGTAACTAATTTTACTTCAACGCGAGAATAATTTGAACAAACGACATTTTCGGAGAAGTTAATTTGCAGTGGCCGAAACAGAATTCGTTTTGGTACTACAGACTACGGTAGAGAGATTGAGTGCAGAACTTCTGTTACAAAAAATATAACAAAAGTTTACGGATACACATTTTGCTGGTGCTCGAACTGCCACTATGTTGAGGAACACCAAAACTTCTAATGTTTTATTTAGGAATGGACCAGCCAGTCTGACAACCCATGTCGTCTCCGTGCGATACCAGGAGCGTGCTAACGATATGATCGCAAATGCACGGTATTCGTAACCCCTACCAATTGATGACAGTGGCGTGTGTTGTTTCAAATCAAATAAATCGAGTTGTTCATCACTTAGGTTAAGGAAAAACTGTGTTTAATTGCGGACCGAGTCGGAAGTCCCCATCAGAAGTGCAACAAACCAGGCTTCAGATCACAGCGTAAGTTAACCCCTTTTCGCACCAAGTCTTCGCAACAGAAACCTGCGCTGTTCGTATAGTGTCTATGATTTGGTCCACAGGTCTGTCCAAGCCTCTTTGCAATAGCCATTTTTAAAAGTTTGCTTGGCAACTTTCTCGCCTTTAGAAAACCAAAGACCTGTAAGACTGAATGCGGCTAGGTGTGAGTTGTACACTTAAAATTCAAGCTTAAATTGTATTTCAATTAATAATATACTAGTTTTGTTCACCCTTTACGAATATGAAAACATTAAAACCAATTTTCCCCTGAACTGGACAGTACTTGTATTTCTTGTTGACCATGGATGGCGCAGCACTGAAATCAGTGGGGGCTATAGACCCCCAGCCCCTTATGATGCGCCGCCCATGAGCGGCTCCCCAGGTGAGTCTCAAAGGACGTAATTTTATTTGAGTTGCACTGTATAATCTAGGACATGCACTACTAAACTAATGTCCTGTTCACATCAATGCGGCTGTAGCATAGAAAAGTGGATGAAGCGATATAACACTTGTTGTAGTAACTTAAGCACGGTCATGACCTTCTTGGTGGTGGTTTAACGAGCAGTTGCACAAGCTATTTAGAGTTCAGTACCGCTAGGACCTCGCTAAAAAGCAAAACTTCGCAAGCTTACGTGATATATTGCCGCGTATGTTAAAGGAGAATACGTGATATTGGCTAGATTTTAGCGAGGTCCTGGCGCTGGTCCTTACTGAACTCTACAATGATCTAACCACTAAAACAGTGAGTTTTTAACACTTGCAAGTGTGAGTGTCAACATAAGCAATCAAAATAAAAGTTGTAACCGAGGAAAATATAAATCCCGGTTTACTTGCTGAAAAAATGTTTTGCAAAATCTAGACTGTGTACATGTACTTTTGGCGAGATCATTGCGTCTACCCGAATCCACAACAATGTAAAGCCGTGCATCAGTGCACTTGACACCCACCTGCACATAATGCACGATCTAGACTGTGTACTTTTTTGAGAGATATCATTCCGTGTAACCCGAATCCTCAACAATGTAAAGCCGTGCATCAGTGCATTTGACACTCACCTGCACATATAATCAAAACTTCACTGGTCTGTATTCAAAATACTTGACGAAACGAATGGAAGTTCTTTGGGAAAAAACGCATAATTTCGGAAAAAAAAAACACCACTGAATGTACGTGTACCTAAATATACAAAATTGTACGGTAAGAAACTTTTTTATGAAATCAACACCAATGAAAATTTGTATTAGTTTTTAAAGCATTAATTAAATTGGAGGCACAAGCGTGTATGAAAGCTCATGAAACTTAAACCCTATCCTCGCTTTCCGCTGTTATTATCAAGAAATTGTTTCATCGACAGGATGCGAAAACATTGATTCGCCTCACAATCGAATAGCACTCCTTTTCGTGCGCATTTGAAATTGAAATTTTATTGCCAGTGTGAATTTCTATTCACTCTACCTCGGCACCCATTTTCTATACATGTACCCATTTACGCATTGACGTCATCACACGTGGGCGAAAAAAACACTTGCACGACATTTTTTTATAATTTTCCTGAACGGGAACGGCTCTTTTCACACGTCTTGTTATAAATAACGAAGGAATCGCAAATTTCTCAGTGGTTTTGGAAAGACATTTGAGGCGATCACTATCGTGATGAATCTCCCACACTGGTGCTTCATCGCGTGTCTCCTCGCGAGACTCTCAAACGCCGAAGGTAGGTTGATACAATATTTCTCTGCAAGTTGAATTTTGAGAATTTGAAAATGTACTGGCCTGAGTTGGTGTATCACAAAAATAAACCCTGGTGTAAGCTGCTATATGAAACAAGCGGAACTACAATTCATTTTAAAATAGTTTCTTTCTTTTCATGAAAGTCCTCGAAAAACAAAATTTTGTAAGTTGTGACACAAAACAATGCGTTTTCCTGCCTTTAACTGATAATGATTTGGTGTTTAAAAGGACATTTTCAGTGCAACGGCAGAAAAACGCATTCTGCTGATTATTGTTGAAACTTTAATTTTTGTATGCTTTAAAGGAATTTCAAGTCGTTGAGATTCTATAATATTCTTGAAACACGTTTACGTAATTTTCTATTGAAAAAATGAAGCGGAAAAGTTATTCTAGTTGTTAAATTCTTGTTTTGTGCAATTTTATGGGTTTTGTACTGTACGGAGTTAGAGTGGGCACGATTTTTGAGTTTTCATAAAAGTTTTAAATTTTTAAACAACGCGTCCATTCGAGAAAAACAGGCTGTCTTACAACTTCGACTCTTCTCATGGGGGCACGGTTTTCCGCGATTATTGTTAGGGAATGCAAGGGCACGAGGCTTTGGAAACTTTGGAACCGGGATCAAAGTTCATGAATTATTTTGATGTATCACAAACCAAATTGCTTTAAATTGAATTTCAGTAGGTTCTAATTGGCAAACTCTGGCTTAGTAAGTATCAGCCAGGAAACAAGCGCAAAAATAATCTGGTGTCCGGCTGAAACACAGGTCGTAAACCATGTTCGAGTAAAAAAGCGTCAACTATTGACAACAATATTGCAACGTTAAAGCTTGAAAGTATTTGTAAGTAATATGTTTAAAATTCTCAAGTTCCAGATTTTGTTGTAATTACAACGACAAATTATAGAACGACATGAAGATAAGCCACGAATTACCCTCATCAATTGACGGGCGGGTGCTTTCACTTTCCGTTACCTTGTTCCCAAAATTTTAGAAAAAATACTATTTACGATGGTACTTTTTACTGGAAATTACCGCTGGTGATATGACTGAATGACATTCGAGTGCGTGGGAATTCACCATCAACATTCATTGTTTTGGGAGACCAGCTGGTACACAATTTTTGTTTCAAGTTCTCATAATTTATCATCTTCATGTAAGAAGAAATCAAATCCAAAAAAGACAAAACGTGAAAAAGTAAAACTGAAAATATAAAAAGTTGAAGAACAATTGGGAAATTAGTATATCAGTTAGAAAACAATGGCAGCTGATACTATTGAAAGTTAATGCATTGTGTACACGAAATCACATGTGAAGTGCTCGACTTAGATACAAGTAACGTAAGTCGTCTTGTCACCTTGATGTGTGCATAACAGGCCTATCACAGTATTCAGTTCGCAGTCCTCCGAAATAACTAAATGACGCTTGCCATTTGTGTTCAGTATTAGGGAACAATAGTTGTACCAGGTCATCCCCGCCCCACACTTCGTCGATCGGTCTTTAGCCTAATATCGACCCTCATTACAATGCAATTCGTCTATAAGACTTTGAGTTAGATTATAATTTCGAGGCATTGCCTATTGATTGACAGCAGGCATAAATACATGAAAGACTTAAAACAAGGATGGAAATCACGATTTTTGAAATACGCGCGAAGTAAAACTGTGAGATTGACCACAGTTTCTAATCTTCCTCCCTGTTATGAGAAATGCACGCATGCGTTCACGATCAGTTGCTTGAAGTCGCTTGAGGTCAAAGGTCACATGTTCCAAGTAAGGCAAATGTGCCATGTCTGTGTATTGTTATACCAAATAAGGAGAGTTCGTGGTTTTCTTGTGGGAGAAAAATCGACGAAGTGGCTAGCAGTTGACATATCGTTTTTTGGAATTCGAAATAAAAGATAATGCTTTGATACCAACAGAAATTAAAAAAAAATCCTTACGAACAAACCCTAAAACTACCAGGTCAGCAGGTTGAATTGTGCTTCAGTGGGAGAGAACCACTTTCAATATTGCAATTTAATCTGCTTACCACGTTCCTGGCCTCTTTAACAATTCAGTGAAACTTGTTTGGAAAAATGCTGTTGCTTTCTTGGTTAGCCTCTAATGAAAATACCGACAGGAATGCAATTGTCAACAGTCGTGGAATTTTTTTTTCAAATATCCATATCGTGAACACATCCACTAAAACAAGAAACTGTAGGAACACCGCATTTATCCACCTTCACTCTTATCAGGCTTCTATTGTGAGTCAGCTTGCTGATAAGCCACCTCTGGAACTACTTTTGGCTGAATGGATGACCAGGCCATAAAATGATAATATTAGCCAAGACCAGTTACTAATGCAGCAAAGAATAGTGTCGTAGTATCATCTAGCCTTGGTGGAAAGCTGTATACTGTATTGGCTCTAATAAACGCTTAGAAAAAATCATTTCACGGGGAGGGGATTCTTATTGTAGCCTACGGCAGTTGAAAGCCGGTTTCCAAAACGGGTAAAATCGGAAGCTAGGATTCATAAAATTTACGCTTTGTGACGAATTTTAGCCTACATGTATGACAGTCTTTCTACAAAATTGTGATGCATTGCTATGAACTTCCGTTGTTAAATTACGATAATTTTTCAAAAAAATGTGCTCATCACAGGGCGAAAACTTGCCGACTGATGCGTCGCCGCTGAATCGCCATCGTCAATAGGAAAACTTGTACTCTTGAATAAAAATATAGTTTCGACTCAACAAATTACCTGAAAT
>NMRA01001139.1:36824-46958 GCA_002633005.1 Phoronis australis | reverse complement strand
TGGGGAATGACCCCGTTTGCTCTCTCTCGATCCGTCACTGCTTTTATTCAGAATGAAACCTGAAATGATCAGTAATTTCATTATTATCGTTGTTAGTAGTAACAGTAAAATCTACTACTATGCTGTTGACATTGTTCTTTATCTTTGTCCAATGCATAACGGATTCACTGAGACGATAAAACTCGCAAAACCTCTAGTTAATGGCCTGAGCAAGAACCCATGGGCATCGAAAAGGTATCCAGAGCGATGTCACCCTTTTCTGTACGTCCTCTTCTTCCAGTGAAGACAAGCTGGAACAAAGTAAGTAACGCAGGGAATATTTTGACATTTCCACCCATTTGCAAGCCAACGGATGGCTCCAAGTTGTCAATTAGTCTTTCGATGCCAGCCAATCAGGTGGCAGAAATATGTAAATACAGCGATAGATCGACAGGTATGTACCACAATCATTGGTTGTGAAAGAAAGCGTAAATGTAATGATGGATTGAACACGACGGAAGTACAATGAAGATCAACGATATACAGTAGCTGAACAAACTTACCGCTGTGGGAGTACCTAGTTTCACAAGGAAGCCACGAAAGCTAGGAAACTGTGCGAAAATAATGTCGAGAGTTTCCTTCTTCACACTTTCGATAGATTGAAGGTCTTCTCCTCCGCAAGGCCTTAGCTGCTACAAACCCTTGCAATAAAAGACCTAGCAACAGCATCAATCCAAAAGTCAATTTTGCATACCAAGGAACTTGGACACGAACAAATTAAGAAATTTGTCCAAGACAGATTATCATTGAGCAATGCTATAATTCAATCATGTCAATTCATGCACATATGCGCAAAAATAATGCCCCAACATTTGCCAACTTATATGATGTGGTGAAACAAACCAAAGATAAAGATAAGAAAATAGTTCTTAAGGCAGACAGGGATGTACTTCGCTGTCTAGCTACGGCTTATGAGGCGGGTCGGCCAGTTGATTTGCCGTCTGTGCTCAAACGCGAGCTTCTTCCAGTCCATGTTGTCTTGCAAAAACGAGTGGCACAGTGCGCACTGGATAGCTATCATATCTACTGTCCTGAAACAATTCAGCTTCATGACACGTCCGCTTGCCTCATTATTGATATTGAAGCATTGCTGGTAACTCTTGGGAAGCCTGATGGTGATGTGATCTTCGAAAATCTGGCTGATTCATTCATGAAAACAGTGCTAAACACAGGATTTTGATATCATAAAATTGATATTGTATTTGACCATACAGACAAGAAACAAGGAAGGAGACAACAAGAAAACAGCGCAGTAAAGGAAGACGGCAATTCAGGTGATTTTTGGAAGGCCGTGATGTAACTCTTCCTCAAAACTGGTCAAATTTGCGGCACTGGCTGAGAATAAAGCAGACCTAGCACATTTCTTGTCAGAGGAACTGTGTTTGTAGACACCTGGAGATAAAGAAGTTATGGTTGCAGGACGGTTCAAAGACGAGCTGGAAGTCAATTAAAGCATCTAAGCACATGACTGATTTGAGGACTCTGAAATTCACACATGAATAAGCAGATGCAAGACTGGTACAGCATGCTGTCCACAGTCAGTCGTGTTTTCCAGGGACACCCGATGTTCGACTGCTTCTGGTATCGCACTTCCGATAAATGCAATGTGAGCATATCTGACTGATGTCATATATACCTATTGAAGCACTTTTCAGCAAACTACTACGAGACTCAGCAACATCCTTGTTAGCTTTTCATGCCGTGACCGGGTTTGGCACCAACTCGTACTTTGCCAATCACATGAAACAATCATTATGGAAGGTGTTCCTAGAGTATCACAGATTGCTTTAGAACCTCGTCATTTGGTGAACTCACTGAGAAAATTACGGTGGCTTCAGAAGTATTTTTCTGCAAAATAAACAACACGACTAGAACAGACCTGTAGATGTAGCACGCCATTTACTATTCTCCAAGCCCGTGAACCCAGAAGTCCTTCCCCCAACGCATAATGCCCGCCGTTTCCACCTGATGAGAGTGCACTATCAGGTCAAGGCATGGCAAAATGATCATTGTTCCATACCTGAGCTCCCAGCACCCTCTGATATGGGAGGGACACACACAAACTTATGCTTGCAGCCCATGCTGATGACAGAGTAAAATCCCAGATAGTTGCCTAGAGATTGTATTGTGTGCATGCCAGAAACAACGCAACAGTAGACAATGCAGATGCAAGAAATCTGGATTTCGATGCATACTATTATGCACATGCCAGCAGCACATTCATGATCAGATTCCTTGTATGCAAACAGTTTGATATGCCTGGCTTCAGGCATGTTGAAAAGTACTCAAAAGTGAATGCTAAAACTGTGTCCAACAGGCCTGAAAACAATTCATGCAACAGAGAATCTAATGTCTTCAATAACAATAACTAAAGTGTTTTTTATGAATGGAAGTTATCGGGATAGTGTGAACATTTGTCCTTAAATTCCGTCAAACTAGTGACACCTTGCTTGACGAGCATTGCAGATTAATGACTATTTTTTCCACATTCTGTAAGTATACATCTATAACCCAATAAATATCAAATAAATTGCTCCAAAATGTCTTTAGCATGTTTGTTGACCATGAAAATATAAGTATTAACACCTCATTTTTCAAGTTAGCCTGCAGGAGCACAAACCCAAGACGCAAATTACATTGTATGCTAATGGCGGCACCTAATTTGCACAATTAGTTTTTAGAGTTGCATTTTTCAGTTTTCATAAGTGATCTATTGCTCACGCAGTACTTATAAGAAGTGTACTGGTGAGACATTTCACCATTTTAAATGGTATATTGTGACTTCTATTACAAAAATACATCTGAACTTGAAAATTTGGCCGCCATTTTGTTTATGTTAATTAGATGGTAAAATGCAAAATTCGGCTTGGGAACAGGGTTAGCTGAATTTGTTATGCCTTGATTGTGTGAAAAAGTCTTGTTCCCAACTTTTACTAAAAAAGGCTTCTGGAACCTTATACAGGGCTCTTTTCAGGAAATGGGTATAGACTTCTTCATTGTTCCCGTTGTTATAATAAAGATATAATGACGAGCACTTATCGGCAACGGTTTGATGTACGCAATGTTCTATATCCATGCGACCTGTGTTGTTATATCCAACAATGACACAACAAAGGAAAACAATGATAGAACCGATGGAAGAAAAACATGCGACGAATTGCCACGCACAGTGGTAGAGTTTGTCTTGTCATTCGAATGTTTTTAGAGAACTGCAAACCCGGTATTTCGTCAGGAAAATTTCTGCGGTCTTTTGTTTTAAGTCGTGGGAAAAATTGGGGTCATGCCACCAAACTTATCATTCATTTGATATTAAAATGCATTGCATGAACATTTGATCAACAGAAAATCTGACTTAAATATGTGTGAATAAATACCCATGAGGAAATTGCAAGGTATAACAACTGTTAATCAAAATAACCTACATTTGTTGAGTTCATGTCTAACCCTGTTCACTGTGGAGGACATAATCGGCATTTTACAAAATGGAGCCAGGAATGGTATTTAGGCGTACTGTAGCTCTAAGTGATCAGTAGTAAAACGTTCAAAACATTCAGGAGGAACTAACTTGTTGCAAAATATCGAAAAACATGAAGGGCAATCGGATTTTACGGTGATCACGCATCGATCTCAGACATTTCTCATTTTAGTACATTTGAGGTGCCAAAATATACTGGCTGACAAAGTTTCTATTTTATACAATGAAAGTAACATGTTTTGTCAACATTTTGGCTAAGTTTCATTCTCATAGCAGTGGGGGCAGATTTGGTACAGCAGTGTACTGAACACTACCTCAAAATGGCATAACGGGGTGGGGGGGGGGGCAGTGCAGTAAAACTATTAAGTGAGTGTGGTAAATCGGAATCCTGTTTCAAGACATCTGTGTAACAATCTATAGGCACCACTAATCAATGCAAAGTCAATAATAAATCAATAGCTTTGACAGTTTTTATACCGCGAAAACATGGCTGCGAAGCCGTAAAATGTTTTTGATCCTATAACTTTAGAAAAACGCAATATTTTGAGGAAATATTTTACCGCTGTTTTTAGATCCCATAGGACTACCAATGTGCTACATGTAAATGTGGTGAAAATCGACTGACCCCCACCTTGCCGCTGGGTGGCTGGTGCTCTCGTGGACTAGTACTTAATCACATGTGTACCTGTACGTGGTCTTGACATTCGAACCTATCTATGTTATCTCTAGCACTGTTTGGCTGAATTCGACGTCAGGAAGATGAAAATCCATCGGAATTGTTGCATAAACTGCACAGCACACCAGATTACGGTTTCGTCACACGCGCATGTAATTAGGTACAGTAGTGCACAGCATACGGTTTCATGCATCTCTTTGAAAGTGTACTAAGGTGTGGTAAACAAACCGATTCATCTGCGTTTCCATTTACTTGGACTGGAGTGAAGGCCTGTTGAAACCAATATTTCTGGATTCAAAGCTATTGACTGAATTTTCAAGATTTGCAGCTACATGTATTGGCTTTTCAGACTGTCCTGTAGTCAGCTCCCGAGGTACATAATGCGAGTTAAGGTGACTCATTAAAAGTCATTCAGTATTTAACCGACTGCGCAATTCCATGAAATTTAAAAGTTATTTTAAACAATATTATCAAAAGAACAAGAGGTAAGGTGTAGTGAACATACATGTATGCATAATGCCTCAAAGATAACCAATTTAGTTGACAAAGGAGTCAAACAGAAAAACAAAACGGTTCTTTTAACACTGATTCCCGGCCTGTTCCTGTTAACACAATGTAATATAACATAGCCATTGGTACAACTCAGAGGAATTATGTGTACCGTTCGTCATTATTTGGCATGGCACGTTACCCTGTAGGTGACGCCTTGAAAAGATTGTAACGACTGACAGCCACACCTGATGTCACGTACCTCCAAACCGCTTCATTTGCGTTAAACGCTTTTTAATAAACATACAGTGTACGACGTGATGACGGCTGAGTTGAAAGGTTGGCCAAATAGGTGGACGTTACACACGTAATTATTTCTTGTTAGCGGCGTAATGTAATTACAAACGGCGTATCAGTGTAATGTAACTTGACGTCGCAAATAGTTACTTTTGGTCGTTAAATGATAATTTACACAGAAAATAATTCCTTTACGCTGATAAAAGCACCACTAAAACTTCGATTTACCCCACAAAAAAGAAAAGCACGTAACGTGACATTAACCCATTTGACTGGCCATCAAGATGAGTGAATTTTGGTCCAACGGAAGAAGGTTCCCCCTCCAACGTAAGGAAATTCTTTTTTGATTTTGTAGCCAAATGGTGCAATTTTCATGCATCCTGGGGAGTGAATAGCAGTCAAATTGTCTCTACAGTCTGATGATTTAAAACTTTTCTCGATTTTGTCTCAAGGATTTGGCTCATAAGCTCCTAACACATCTGGGTATGAGTCCCGCCACCAGCTAAATTTCAGTTAGAATATCTGTCTACACACACCCATTTTTAACATAACAGATGTAGTGTACGAAAATGCGTTCATACAGGGATTTAAACGACTACCAAACGTCCAAGAGCATCAATAGCTCCGGGGGCCACTTGTCTTGACTATCAGATGATCGCGTGACAACAGCCTGCAGTTGTTTATGAAGGAAGACAGGTACATGTACCGCTATGCCCACAAATCAGAAAGAAGCACTGTCTGACAAATGACGAACGGCCGGTGATTGCCTCATATTATTAAAAGGGCAATAAAAATAAACACTTAAGAGAGAAGTACGGCTCCAAGCAGGCAAACATGCCCAGAGGGGTGATAAACCCAATGTCACCGATTTGAACCATACTATGCATTTAGTTACCTTTGGGATGACAAACAAATCAGTAAGGTCCAATCTCATTTTACCTTGTTTAAGGGGGAGAAATCAGGGAACCTCTACTTTGGGGGGTATGCCATGAAATGAAATCACCGAAAATGCCTTATTGCACTACATGATTAAAAAAAACGTGCAATAGATGATAATTTGTTTGTAATTTTTAAATAAAGCAAGTCTAAGGCTTCACAAAGGTGTTAAACAATACTCATTGACTCTGCCGCTAAGTTCAAAATTTCAGGCATTAATTACAGAGAGGTCAGAGTTTAACAAAGCATTGCAATTTTGCAACACTTTGAGCCCGTACATGTATATCTCAGCTGGCACAACACTTATCAACACCTGACTTTTACACAAGTCGTTTCTATGTTAGTGCTGTTGATTGGTACAATAAAATTTTCTGGCGCTGAGCATTTTCCAATAGGAATCACTAGGTTGTGACAACCACCTGAGTAGAAATTACCTTCAATAGTGATACCTCTTTGGAACACTACAACACCAGTAAAGTGCATAGTTTTGATTCAAAAGTTGGTTTACTAATATTTAGTTTAGTGTCATTAAGTCAGGAGCATTTATATAAGGTATTTTTTTCCTTTTTAATTAAAATTCCACGTGTTTCTTGAACCCAGTGTCCAACAACAGGTGTCACTTTAGTGGTGGCAAAATGACTTATGATTCTGACTTCAGTGTTAACTGTTACGATAAAGTGTGATGAAGTGTGTGGGACATCAACAGAATATCCTCTGCACATGTGTGGAATCTTGATGCAGCATAAAATGAGTACCAAGCCACCACACCTACAGACTATCCGGCAACTGATTTTAGCGAGAATCGGACAATTAAAAATGCGTGTTACCCGGACCTGTGTCACGGCTGTGTAACTGCGTCCAATGCAATGGCAAGACGCCGGACTCATCTTGGAAGTCTGTGGAAACCAAGTAAACTGTGCAAACATCCATTTAATTAGCAGTAGCTCGCGTGCCCAGCCTGAAGTGGGGATGCTGGTTGAAATGTCTAAATTCAACTTACTTCCACAGGAACTCAACAATGTCAATGGATGTGTTCTTTCCTGTTGGTTCTGGTGAGTAAAACTACTACTTTCATGATTTTGAAGTTATCACGGTAGCATTGTTTAGGTAATAGTCACTTTTGTGGATACTTGATTCGAGAACCAGTTAGCACCACTAGAAACAATAGTTGTTATTCTAATACAGTGCCCTGCAGTGCAAGTAACTGGTTCTTCTTTCAGGAAATTCTAAAACTGAGTGCCATGCATGTATCATAAAAGTTTAACAACAGTGCTTGTTTTTGAACAGTATAGACATAGCTTTTTATTGTGTCCATCATTATAAACAACTGATTAACAGTCTTGAGTTCCTAAGTCAAATGATATACCTATCCTGTAGCCGTTGTTAGAGTTTAGGCTAGCCTAGAGTTATTCAGTACACTTACTAGTAGCGTCTTGTGTTAGTTGTAAGTTTAGTCCGAGATTATGTGCATCTAGTGGCCACGTGTTTCTGCAGAAAAAGCAATATCTCATTGACTTTCACTTTTCAACAACTATTATTGTTGTTATGAGTCTTCTTTTTAGCTCATTACAGGAAGTATTTTTGCTATAGATATATTGGTGAATGCGGTAGTCACAGCATTATAAATTTCAATTTTAATTGACAACGTGCATGCCGCAATTTCTTTTCACTTCAGCTGTCAGTAAATTATGTAATTCTTGAAATTATAGTGTGTTGTTATGTTTTAGGAGTCACAATAGGTCGACGATTAGAATCTGGATGTAACATTCTCTTGATGTCCAAAGGAATCCGGTCAAACTGGCAAATACAAATCAAGTACCCGCAGTGTTTTTTTCAGGTTGTACTTAGGGTCGTTTTACATATTACACTCCATAAGTCAAATGAATTATCTCAGATAGAAATCATTGGATCACTCAGAGGCAGTCACACCTCATGGGCGGCGCAGCGCTAAAAAATATGCGGGGCTAAAGCCCCTCCAGCCCCCTATGGTGCGCCGCCCATGCACCTGTGTATTGGCTGGCTCTGCACAGTTCTGCAAAAGTGTATAATTCGAGAGTGTTACAAACTGCATTTTTCAGAAAGTAGAACAACAAAGCAGACCTCTAAGAACTGCACAGGCGATGAAGACGGATAAGCCGTTTAGGGAGGAAGGCTGACTGACACTGCAACAGGATGAAGGTTTCTTTTAACCATTGGCTGCCTTGAACCGCGTTGGAAAATGGTCAAATGAGGGAGATAACGAACTTGACAGTCAGTGATGTCCAGGAATACTCCCGATTTCCTCTTTATCCGAACATTGTACAATCTGCTGGCTTGTCTGAGTGATTTAACCAGTTGTTATAGATGTGATATTGTAGAAACTGAGGTAAATGCAAAATGCAACATAGCCACACCTTCTGTGATTTTGTCAGCAAAATTTAGGATTTTTAGTCAGTGGTCTGGTTGAAACCTTGTTGTCCAATTTTTTCAAAGATGCTGGTATTTCAGTTTTCATCTTTCAAATTCATATTGCACTCAATCTCACTTAACAAAAAAAGCGAAGCCTTATCTGAGAGTTCACTTATGTACAAGCTTAAGGAAGGGTAGTGACTTAGGCAGACTGGCCAGTTTCGGGTAGTATATTTGATGACAAATTAAAGGAAAGGGTCCTGTATTTTGAAAAAGTTAACTTTGGGAATGTCATACTTAAACCAGTTCACTGGCATTTAGATCAAAGAACAGATTTACATATCTCGTTTTTCTATGCTACTTTGTACCACTTAACTGGATGACCAGTATTAAACTAGATTACAGTCACATTAAATATCATTTTTGGATTTGATTTGTTGCAACATTGTTTTTGCTGAATGGGTGTTATTTGTACAGTATTATGATGGTGAGTTAAGGGAGGTGCCGAGGTCACCTGTTTTTGAATTGGTAACATCAGGAGTGTCATGATTGAGCCAAATCACTGGCATTTAGATCAAAGAACACATTTCATTATCTCGTGTTTTCCATGCTACTTTGTATAAATTAACTTGGCGATAATACAATACTTGTCGTGTACTTATGGACTTCATACTAAAAGCAGCCTTTGTCATCCTCACTTCTTTCACGTGTCCTCTGCAGTGGACGAAAATCTATCATGCTTCCAACGGGTGGCATTTATATGGTCAACTAACAGCTTATCACCTGGAACAGGATACGTTTGCCCTCTGAAGGACTGGGAAGTAATTTGAATTCACTTGTTTAGACTTCTCACACCTAGTTACACACTCTAATGGGGCTATTCGGAAAATCTACACTAACTAGAGGGCGTGCGTGTACTAGTGGTGATAGATTAACAGCCTCGATTTCGCGAGCCCTTTAAATACATGGTGAAATGGCTTGCAGCCGTGCCAACTGAATCCGAGATTGCGTAAAAAGGGTGCTTCTATGAGGGGAAGTAAGCACGACCTCATACAAAGGTAAGGTTTGTGATAATTTTAACGATTATTCCATGCTTATTCAACCGATGCCTGTTAACTGAGGCACTCGCCGATGTCGACTTCGCGGCAGTCAGTCGCCAGCCAGAGTCTCGTTAATCTTCGTATGTTTTGATATGTGATTCGATACTGGACGTAGCAATCGGGATCTTTTCGTACATCAAAGCATTATTATTGTTTGTAATGATTTCTAAAAGTTTATCAGTGGCAGTTACATCAATCAATGCTGAATATTTATGCTGTCAACTCGATACAGGTTAAAGTTTGAGTTAAGATTACAATCCAATCCCAATGGCAAAGGGTACGTGAGTGATAAATATCCATTGCATTAGACTATTTGTTTACTCCCTATCATATGTCTTCTGGAAATCTATTACACGTTGAAATGGTAATCCATCACGTCAGTTTTCACGTAACGTTTGGTTTTTAGGTTTGAAGGCTTGTACCGTGCAGAGGAGATATGCATCGCTTCTGCACCGTCCCTGAATGGACAAAAATTGGTTTTTAGCATTTGACTGCAGCTAACCAACAAGATCTTCCCATCCAGTGCAGATCTGTTGTCAAAGCCTACTTTCAATATTGGAGACAACGAACAAAGCCTTTGAAAAGGAACAGCTATTTTTAAAGTCATTTTGTTAAATTACTTATTCAGGTCCCGAGGGCGGATTGGCATGGGGGGGTTGTAATATTTGGTACAACTGAATGTGTGGAAATAACAGGTAATACATGTTTGGGGAAAAGAGCATGGTGAGGTAATT
>NMRA01001139.1:0-36023 GCA_002633005.1 Phoronis australis | reverse complement strand
CAGAACATACTTGACATTTCATCTTCATGTTTATGTGTAGAAACTAATAACCTTTGTACCCAAGTCTTATTTAATATCTGAATTAAAATATGTGAAACAGGCTAAAAGTGATTTAACAATGTGTATTTTTCATGACACTTAAAATGTGCTTCTGATCTCAACAAGTAAAATTCATTCTAGGTGTCAATTTTTTTCCAATGTAATGTTACATTTACTGAATTAAGCTGAGGCTTATTCATGTTAATTGATAACTGAGCTGGTGGTCCTGGGGGTGGGGTCCACGATAAAATAAGGAAACTCACTCATCTAGAGAATTTTTTTGGAAAAAGCATAGTTTTGAAGAGAAACTGCTGTGAAAAAGTCACTCTTGACTTCTGTGCATCACGTACCATACACCTCTTATTTTGGGCGCACCCCACCCAGGACAATATGAATATGTGCTGTTAGCCTACCCGGCATCGGGTGAGTTTCCAAAAAGAAGCACTTAGTTCCACTCAATAAAACTGTTATTCAGTGGGGTAACTGGTGGGGATAACATCACCGAACGATGTTGATAGAAACTGATTGCTAAAAACTTACCAAGTAATGTTGTGTAGTCTCCGAATGGAACTGCAGTGCATAGTCATAGAGCTCACACGGGGCTTCAGCATCCACACACTTTTTGTCGATTAGTTGACCCCGTTGACCGCAATTGTCCACGAATATAGTAACTTTAGGTTTTTTGGGAATTTGTGGCCACCTGTCGAAGACTTGCACCAGGGAAATTAGCAGTAATAAAGCTTAGCGCGACGACGTATTTTGATAAAAATTCCATCTTTTACCAGTTGTTTACATGCAGACAGCGACGCATGCGCAAGTTAGTCACCACTAGTACAGCAGCGACACCGCGAGGAGAATTCTCCGAATAGCCCCATTCAACTATGTTCCTATGTGTCTCCCACTGTGCAGGCGAAGTTTATTCTCACTGGTAGCTGGTTCCATGCAGTTAGCCTCCATTGTCACTTGAAAGTCAGCCATAACATTTCAAAAGTGACGTTTTTGGGACACTGGCGCCTATATAACGCCCACATTAATATGGCCAGAGGTTTTGCGTTTGCCTGTAATTGCCAATGAATATTTCACATTGACACTGTCCTCTGCTTTCAACGCCCTGCATCAAACCACTTGAAGATTCCTCAAAAATAACGTTTGTTCAGACAACTCCACAGCTAACTCACAGCAAACTTCTTTGTTAACAGGACAATCACAGATAAAACCAAGAAATAAATGATATTGTTCATACATCAGATTAAGATTTGGAAAGTCGTAAGTGGGGAGGGGGGTAATCATGATTTTTGAAGGAAAATGTTATGAAAATGATTTGTCGACGGTGTTTTGTTTTGTTTTGTTTTGTTTTTGAGCCGTGCGAATAAGATTACTGAGCTTTGTAAAACCAGTGAGATTTCAATTTCGACTCTCGCAAAAGGTTTTCTGCCAAAATTACTGCTGTTTGTGCAGGAAGTATCCTAATTCCATGACTACGAGCACTTTCCAGAATTAAAGTAAAGTACCCTCTGTGCCTAGAAAATACGAAATTTGATAAATGATTGATTGATTCGCAGTTTGCAGGCCAACTATTAGCAAAAAATCATTTTTGTTGACGTTTGTAGGCCTTACTCATTGTGGTGAAATGGCGTAACTACCAGAGTCACTTTCGACGAGAAATGACATGAAATCCGTTTTTTTGTTTTATTTTGTAGATCTAAGATAGCTCAACACATTGGTTGGCACTAAAATGTTCTAAAACCTGTGCCAGCCGAGACATCGTGATACGAATAGACAATCTTGACAGTTTCAAAAATCATTAAAAGTACTCATTTTATGTGGCTCTAAAAACAGACAAAAAATTATCAAAATCTTTTAAATTTTCATGAATAAAGTAGTCGAAAGTCGCACCTGATCTATAACACAGGTTCAATATTTCAACGTTAACTCAACTGCCGCCAGACTCAAAACTTGCCGGAAACAGATAGTATCAATGGAAACCAAAAGGGGGCGTTTTGAAAAAAATAAAGGTGGTCTGGAGTCAGTGGAGCCAGTGCCATCACACAGATAAAATATAAAGAGAATCTGTGACATAGCGTGTATCACCCTCTGCCTGGTCCATTCGCGAACGTGCTCTTAATTATGCCAACAAAAGGAGAAATTATCAAATGAAGCAAGCAAAAATTTGGAGGGTTGACTGCTTGTACCCATTGGAATACACAGCTGTCTTCCTGATCTGACATCACAGACAGTTATGTAACCACATTTTATGCCTGTTCTAAGAATTGACTCGGCTGAAGTCGGAAAAGGTCATTAATGCGGGGCTTTTCTAATTAACCAAGCTGTGCGGACAAGAACTGCCCTGTGCAACAGGTTCACACAGTGCTATTATTTGTTTTGAAAAGCAGTTGTTTTGGTGTGAAACTATGTCTTTAAAGTGGGTGCGTTTGTTTCATGATTTAAAGCTTTGCAAATTTACTTTAAACCTTGATTTTAAAATTGATTTTTTTTCACACACAATTTTTCAGTTTATGCCAGTTCATGTCTGCCAATTATTTGAAATCCACCAGACTTTGCAATATCAAACATCAGGCGTTGGTCAGGCGGCGTGCTTCGGCTGAGGAACCGGCGTTATTCCAACTTTTCCCAACAGAGTACCGATAGCTGATTTTTGTTGTCAAATATAAATGCTTTGAAATTGGGAATTTCTGTTACCAAACTTTGAGTTTCCGACCAAATGTTTATCCGATGCATTACGTGTACATGTAGGATTGTCCCTATCATTTCCCCTAGTTAAAATTTTATTGCACTTGCACAGCGTGCAACTTCCAAGCTGCCGAAAAACGTGGCACTATGCCCAATGCTCACGGAATTGAAAAACGATTTGGAATGCATTTGTAGAGTATTTTCGTTTTTGACTCTTTGAACAGTGCTCATGAACATTATAGCAGTGGTTTATGGTTTACTACACGTACATATAAACAATGGTGGTAATGAATCTAAGCTTTCTTTTTACTACTAGCAGTGAGGAATCTTTCAGTAAATTACCGTGACTCACCTGTGGAAAAGCTAAGTTATGCTCAGATAGGTAGCACATCAAAAAAGAACCTTTGCACATTGACGCCATTTGTAGGTAGAAAGTTTCCCCATTACAAAATAGATGCATCAAACCACGCCACGTACAAACACACTTGTTCAGCCGGATCAAAAAAAATTGCTTGCTACTCTCGACCCCGGTCACAGCTCTAGGCACATACTAAGCCACAACACCACGTTCCTTACAACATGTTTTTATCACTCCGGCTGGTCTGCTGACTCAGCTTGTCCGGAACCTGCTTGCAGATTGTTATAGCCCAGTTGGCTGTTTGGTGTACCCACTTGGTACTTTATATGACATTTGCCCATTTGGCAGTTTGTACCCACTTGGTACTTGTTATTGAACTTGCCGTTTTGCTCGAACAGTTGATAGGCAATCGTCCAATACCCATTTGGTATTATGTGCCCATCTGGTTTTATGCAAACCTGTGTCACTTAGTATCCGATACTCAATTACACTTTGGGTATCGGAAATGTGTGGGTTATGTCTTGTAAGTAAGGATCCCATCTGGTTCCTTCTATGAAATATTTATTTGTAGAGCTGTGACCATGAAATTTCCAATACAACTTAAGAAAATATATTGTTCTTGTTGTTTTATTTATCCACAATAATTCGTTCCTGGGTGAAATAAAATGAAACAATGATGTGTTGAACCAAATATTAGATATTTAATATGTCTAAAAGGCAATTAGCTCATTTTATGCCAAATTTAAGGAGATACCCGTGGACGTAAAAAAAATCAAAATAACCACAATAGATCACTACAAGTACAACTGCCAAACTCATTCAAAAATCATTGTTAATTGTGATATTCTCATCAAGAACACATCGACTGAGTTAAACTACCCCAGGACCAGTAAGATACAGAAATAGACATGCGATAAAACATACCTGAGATCATAAACAACGGCCAGCAGATGGCGCAAATAAATGGAATATGCCCAAAAATGGTGAAAGGTCTACGTTTTTTCAGTAGAAATACATTCAATTTTCCAAATTTCACAGAAGTCCGTGCACGAACTGACTGCGAACATCTGCAAGAATACACAAATCAGTTATGTTGCAACTAGGGGGCACACCAGTCGTCGGTCTGGTCTGAAACTGATCACCTTCTGTTTTCAGCTCCGAATGAACACATGCGACAACTTTCACACAGTTCTTGCACAAGGTTAGGAAGATTCAGCCACGGATGGAAAAACCCACTAGGGCGAAAATCAAGTTCAGCTGCCCTTTATTCCCCAGGCACAGCTGCCAATTCTGATAACGATCCTTTCTAGCTTTTTGACAGACACCAATGATATCGATAAAGGAATTGTTATTTTGAAATAAGATGGTACTGAATGGCCACAACTGTCAGAGGATAGAAAGGCGTTGTCGCCTTTTGTTAGTCATGAACGTCTATCCAAGAACTTGCATGAGACAGATGCAGGCGTAAAAAAGTAAACCTGCCACTACGGAGCAGTGCTAGTCCGATGGGTCCAAGATTCGCTATCATACCTGTTCCCCTGGTGTACCTGAAAAAGAAGAAACTGTTCTGTAGTGTCAAAGTGTTTGATCGCAAAATAAATTTGACTCCCGTTATATAAAAGACGTAGCTCTAAGTGCTACAATGGGTAAGTGAGATAAATCTGGTGTTTGAAATAAGTTAATCACCCCATTAATGAATAATCAAAAGGCGAAACGCTCGATACTCTGTGAATTTCTTACACAGACATCATCTCGCCTATGCTAATTGTTAATTTATATATAGTGTTTTATTCTTTGTTCTAATTCCATATACATGTACATAGTTATTGAGTAATTGATGCATTTATTTGTCGGTATACATGTACATATACATGTATCTATTTATTGAGTAACTGATGCATTTATTTGTCGGTATACATGTACATATACATGTATCTATTTATTGAGTAACTGAAGTATTTAATTGTCGATATACATGTATTAACCTGCGGCTAATGTTTTCCCTTGTTTTACTTTGATGGACAATAAATAAACTGACTTGATTTACACTCCTTTTCTGATTCCCTGTCGGATACCCGTGCACTGTTGTGAAATAGTTTTGACACAAATTTTGCAACCCTATTTCAAGCGATCGTTTTCATGAATCGCCACGCTTGATAGCCATTTGGCATCACTTTGCTAATATCAACCGATTTTTCAGTATCTTCGCAACTCCTGTCTCTTTTAAGAAGATTAAGTATCCAAAAATTGGAAGATGACATTTTACGCACAGTGTGCCGGAATCTAAAGTCATGTGTGTCACCGTATATTCTAAATGTTCATGTGCTATAGCCGAGAACACTTGGTCTATGAAAAAGTCAAAAAGTCATGAAGCTATACAGCTATGATGTATTTTCATCGTGTTTGGGAAGCGCAGTATTGTGCATGACGGGTGTAACCTATTAATCATAGTATGCATCAAACAATGCAATGTGATCTCGCGGCAGCTCGTTCAAAACATCGCCGTGATCGGGGTCCTTGAAATCCGTTTCCCAATACAGTCATCGTCAGTTTCAGGTGCTAAATTGCACTCAGTTTTACTACCACAATCCATTAAAACACACCTTTAGAAACTGATAAAATGTCATCCTCCTGAGCCTGGCTTCCGGTATTGCAAGTGTCGTCAAACTATCTTCAAACATCTCAAAATATCTTCAAAATTTAAACTCAGGGACATGCAGTGTGAACCATCAAAGTGAAGAGAATAATGTAAACTGTGTACTGCGCATGCTCACACATCTACTGTACATGTAAGCAGCATAAGAGGCTTTCGTAACTTGAAAATGAAGATTTCTAGCTCAGGGTTAGGCTTAAAAGGGATAGCAGAGCTGCAACTGCTTTACAGTTAGAGCCAAACTGAAGCCCGTGATACCTAGCGTATCAGGGTTAAATTGTGGAATGCGCATGCCCACATATCTAATCAGCATATGAGGCTTTCATAACTTGGGAATGAATTGGCATTGGGTGGGCACACGCCTGCAGCACTGGATTAGGCTTAAAAGGCGAAGCAACGCTCCAACTGTTTTACAGTTGGAGATAAACTGAATCCCGTGGTAGCAACTCTAGGATTAAATTCTGAAAGCAAAAGATTATCGTTATGGAAGCTACTTTGACCATGGGATTTGCTTGTAAGTAGCAATGATAAATAAAGTTTTACACGACCATGCGTTCTCTTGCCTATGCAACATACGCCTGCACAAGGACAACTGTCACTTGGTTGACAACTACAATATTGTCAAAAAATGGGTGTATGAAGGTGATCCATATTACCTAGAATTCTTTCCATTTCATTAGCCAGTTTCTCCACCTCTCTTTTAAGTTTGATCAATCTATGGTTCTCCAGTAGTTCCATTAACTCGCTGTAATTTCCAATTCCAATGATTCCCTGCACATCAAGCTGATCGAGGAGATCGCGAGGTGTTTCGATTTCATCCACCACTGCTCGGCTGTAAAAATTAAATAAAATAAAACATGCCCGCACAAAATGGGTACTCGGGGCTCGAACAAGACCCCCAGTTGGTGAAGTGGGCAAAAAGATCCGCCTCAAAGAAACAAAAAGTCAGAGAAAACGAGACAAAAGTCTACAGGAATTCGGCGTGAATGCACGATTTACGGGTCTCAACGTACAGTAGTACCCCGTTTCTTAGTTTAGTCCCCGCTATTTTTTCAGTAAATGGTACGCAAATTCAAAAATTCGGACCTCCCATATTTTAGGCTGGATCCGCTCAAGTAAAATAAAAGCATTTTCGAAAAAAAATTCCGTTAGCAGATATAAGTCACGACTGAGACTTTAACTCATTGATAAAATGCTATTATTATGTCAGTAAATAATTAATAATGAATTAGATGTGTGTTCGAAATTTATTTGGGCGTTTATATGGGGTTACGAGAACGCATGAAAATTTTCGTTTTCCGGATACACTCCGGTTGGTTTTTCTACAGAAAAGCCCGGTATTTATGAGTTTGGTTACAGTGTGATCAATATATTTTTGTAAGTATAGGTGTTACTAAAATGTGACTATACAATTCATCTTTGTATATACATGTAGACCTCTTTAAAGTGAGACTTTCTGATTACAAGTTCAAGTTAAGGAATTTTATGTTTGAGTACACATTCATGTGATTTGACTTAGCAATTTTTACCCAAATATTTGGAGATTTATTGTTTTGGTAACTGTGTTCAGTGCAGTTAGGAGACTAATTTGTTTTTTTTGTAGACTGGGAGAGTTCGGGTTCTGAATATTTCTCATAATTTGGAGACGTGAATTCTGGTTCAATGCCACCGCTTAACGTTTCAGCGTTAACATTAACTATTAGAAAATCAAAGAAACTCAAGATTAAAGATGGCAACCAGCAGTTGATGAAGATTTTTAAACGTGTGTCTATCATATTCATTGAATTATCTATTCATGACTAGAATGCCAGGCTCTTATGACATTGACATACGCTTTAATTTAAGTTACGGAACTTTGGAGAATAAGCCCAGCCAAAATTAGGCCCAATGGTGGAAGTTGTGAAAATCTAATGGAAGTTTTTTAAACCGCGCATGAATGATTTGAAAGTTCACTTATTTTGACAAAACATTTGGCGAATATGGACACTTTGAAAAACGACCCAGTGGTTGTACATTGTCAGAATAGATATTGATTCAGGAAATTAGTAAGAATAGATCTATTTTAAGTTGCCCAAAATTTGTGCATGTGTACTTTTAAATCATGGGGTCAAACTTGTTGACATGTATTTTAACGTCAAAATCTATTTTTAGATGGTGTTTACAAGTTTGGGTTCTGGGGTCAAAGTACTCTAGAGATTCTAGAGTATTCTGAGAACAAATTGTAACAGCCAATAATACGAGTGGATATGATCATGTGGTTTTTATTAGCCAATCACTAAATAAGTAGAATGTTAAATTATGGGCGAAAATCAACAAGATAATTAGATGCGCTATATAGTAGTTGAAGCACAAAGACTTGCTACAGTGTACAGAAGCAATTGTACGACAGAGCCATCTCGTGGAAGACTCTAGAAGGGATCTTGGCAAGGGCAAGGGTTAACGAACACTAAGTTAACTAAGAGCTTGTCACTTGCATTGTGGGTAGTAAGATACTACCCGAAGTGTTGCGTCCTCAGCCAGAGACTGTGACCAGCAAGAAGAATCGCGGGTAGAAGAAATTGCCTGCAAGTGTTGCATCACCAGAGGCGGTGACCAGGAAGTACACTGTCGTTATACAGTGTGTGTAGTTCGAAGATTCACCAACAGGACAGACATCTAACAAGTGGAGAGTCCTTTCTTGGATAGCAAATAAGACATTTGATTGTTTTGGCAGTTTGATTAAAGTAATCTTTAAAGAGGGCGACAGCGAAGTTACTCTTTGTAGTTGACTACTTAATTAACAATAGGTTTCATTTGTCTAATCAGGGGTAATCAGATAATAAATTAATTACTGGATTTGATTATTCACTCTCCATCTACGCACAATCTCAAAGCATAGCTACCCTTTAAACAAACCCACAGTCAATCGCCTGACATACATGTAATTGCCCTGATTACTTTGATATCGCACGGGTCTCGGCTCCCTGTTGTGGAAGTGAGCACCGCACTATTGTGAACGTGAAAATTTTTTCTGGGTTTGTTTCACCCATGTTACAACTCAACCCTGATGGACGACCACACCATAAGCAACGCGGAGCGTTGAATTGCGCCAACGAATGCAGCCCAAATGGCGTCGTTTATTTGTATCATAAAATGGCCACTACAGTGTAGGTGGAGCAAAACCGCCCAATCCATCTGAAAAGGGGAACATGGCATATCTTCTTCAATCCATAAAAACTGTCAAGGAACTTCACTGAAACAAAGAAAAGTCGAATAACATGAAATTGCCTCTAAGAGGCACAACGTTCATTGGATCCGACTGAAAGTCGTCGTTCTCTGTTCTTAGCTCTATATAAACATAATTCTTAAATTTAATATGGATCCTGCAATGGTTTAGGAGATACGGCTATGGGCGCAAAATGAAACAAAACTGAACTACTGTACCACTAGGAGACGCCACAGTAATCAAAGTTGTCATCGTTTACCTTTCTCTTCACACTGACGACATATACAACAATTTTCAAAACCATCCTTGAAATGGTTTGGTTGATGGAGTGGTGAATGCTAAAATACAGACTCAAAAACAGCAAAAATGGCCACTAGGTGGCACAAAATACATCGACTCCTTCAAAAACAGGAGGATGGTGTCGTCTCACCATTACATGTCCATGCCTATATTCAACATTTTACGAAAATCTGTTGAAGACATTTGAAGATACAGACGAACAAAAAACAAAACTACCCTTAGGAGATACCATAGTAGTCGAAGTCGTCGGAAAATTATCGTCAGCCGTCCTCTTCATAATAAAGACACACTCATGCCGATTTTCACAATTATCCTTCCAGCACTCTGAATGATAGAGGAATGGATGCCTAAGACATACAGTGTACTTGAAAACCGCTAAAACGGTCACTACCTGGTGCAAATTACGTTCAATCCATACGTACACGGGAGCATAGCGTCATCTCATTAATAGCTGCCTACATTCCAAGTTTATGAAAGTACGTTGAGGACCTTTAAACCCCAGAAGTAAACGTAAATAACTAATATTGCAACTTGGGGCACACCAGTAGTCGGATCCGTCCAAAAATTCGCCGCCCCATCTATCAAAGGAACACGGGCAAAATTTCATGAACATACGTCAAGGTGTCTTGGAGCGGCGGACGACGGACGGACGGAGGCCGGCATAATGCGTCCACATATAACTATGTAGGCGCATAAAAAGTGGTTTCTACATATTGTTTGTGTTACTGATGGGTAAATTTGTGTTTATCGTAAGCAAATGTACTCGATTTCGCCTTGAAGCATTGAAGTTGACCTCAAAATATTGATATTCCAACTTGTGGTAGTTTTAAATCTGAGACATCCGACACACTTTCCAAAAACGCAACGCTGATCAACAAGAACACAAAGTAAGTGATACTTTCTGAACAGCTAATATTTTTCATGACACTGAGTCAAACTGACTTTGTCGACAAAAAAATGTAGTTTGCCTTGACGTACGTCGTTCCCGAGTGAATAATTGATCCTAATTTTGCTTTAAACTTGCGCTATGAAACGACACACTTTCAAAGAACGTCTGAACGTACATGCACACGTACATATATATTTGGTTTCATTAGACGTGTGTTAAATGTGTATCATCCGACCGTGAGCCTACTCCCGTAAATTTCCAGTACTCTTTAACTATGCAAATGAAGAAGTTTAGTCATGAATAGTGTGTGTCGCTAGAATTTTACTAAAAATGACTGACCTACATGTAGTGCACAGAAAAGTATTGACTCCACAAAAGAATCACAGGTAATTAACTGATATCACGACACAAAATTAATCATGTCCAGTCAACATCGTTTGTAATTGAAGATGTTTATTTCTATCAACGAGAACTAACATATCATAGTGCAACGAAAGGCAACATTGTACCCAAGATAATCTCAACTGCTTCTTCTTTGCAGGTAATTACAGGTAGTTGTCCAAAAGTTTTCACAACCAATGAAAGTCGTTGAAGCTATTGAAGACATGTGACCCGACACACAAGCGTATTTGAGAAACAGTGAAAATTAAGTTTCTGTACTTACTAAAGCCAGTAACAGTCTGCCCTCAGTCTTTTAAACTCCTCATTCTTGAGACCTAGCGAAACTGTTCTCAGTAGCTTCAAGTGAAGTTTTCGTGCATTCGTGGTTTCTAGTAACGAAATATAAGGTTACACAGCATTTGAAACCATATTGTGCTCTTTGACCCAACATCTCGGTTGCAAGAATTTTGATATATCCCGGTCACAGAATACTTAAACACCCCCTCCAGTCCCAAGTAAGAGCCTTTGTTTGAGTGTCTGACGGATAATCCCGAACTAGTTCTCATCATCCACTACTGCTACGGTGGGCGCTGACTGCACTAAATGCCTACATTATTGTTGTACCTGACCTCATTTCAGATGAGTCATAATGGTCAGTTAGAATTTCAAAGGGTTTTAATCTTACGTAGGTGTTTCAGCGATTAATATTAATGTTGCAGTAAGACAGAACTTGTGTTGACGAGACACATGCGGATGACTGTCATGCTAGGCTTCTCGGTCTTAACATGTAACACCTGTGTCACTCGGCTGTTTTTACATTGAGCACGTTGTTAAAAATAAAATTCATAGACCTAACATAGACACAGGGGAGCATTAAAGTTAATTACAGATATTTTTCATGAAACTACATCATGCTGCTGATTTGGAAAATATTACAACTGTCCATGAAAATGCATTGTAACTGAAGTGAGAGACCGCACTTCCTAAGTGCAGGAGTACATCAGTATCTGGTGCAAAACTTGTCGTGCTTAGTAGTGATTAAAGAAAATAGCGTGTGTTTATTTTGTCTAGCCACACCTACCATAGAATCTGTTGCAAAAGTGATTCCCTAAGTATTTTTAACAAGTACTTGAGCCTCATTTAACGTGCCGCTGTAAGACAAGAATGAGCTTTTGAGGTGTGAATGAATACACAGACTGTAGATGTCGCCCCACTAAATCATGTCCGACCAGGCAATTGCACTCTAGAAAAAATCTTGTTCTGACTACTACTCAAGAAGGGAATTTTTTGAATTCTGTGATGACGTACTAGTCCACTGATCAGAAGCTCCTATCAAACGCAGGTAATCGATCAAAATGCCTCCGTCAACATCGCCTCACTAGTCTATTTGAGGCCCCAATGGGATATCAACCTTAAGGCCAATTATTTCAACCACGCATCTCTGATGTGACATGTACTTTATGCACAAATAGTTAGAGACGTGAATATGAACTCTTATAGTGTTAGACCAAAAAACAACTTAATTAACTTTGATATGTTCTTGTGGAGTCGAGGTGGTGGTGCAGTATTTTGACTGGCACCTTTTCCATCAAAAAATGAACCATATAGCAAAGACGATGCAAAATCAACTTTATTTAGTTCAAAAACACCAATGATATTTCGGGTTTAAACTTCATGCGTAGGCATTGTAATGGCATGTGAAACTCCTTACAATTCAGCTTTTTGACCATAAAGACGATCGGAAACAGTTGAATGATAATTAAAACTTTCCTTTGGTGATCTCCAAAAAGGCTGGAAAATGTTCGCCAAAATTTGTTGAAAATGGACGGAAAGCCCAAATATTCACTCCATTTCTAATATAGCCCACGTCTCAAATGGTATGCTTTATATTTAGAACATTCAGTATGTCACGATAGGTAAAAATGCATCCTTCAAAATGACAGTCTTTCTTTTTGTATAACTTCTGGGAAGAACTTAAAATGGTTCATGATCAATATGGTTGAAAGTTGACTTAAACGTGTGCCTCATAAAATTTGAACATTGTTTACTTTACCTCCACACAAACTTCAAAAGTAGGTCAACACTGATAGCATTTTAAAAATCCAGTCTATATTACGGATACAACAAGGTTTTGTGAATGGTTACGTCATAAATTTTAGCAAAGTGTGCCTGTGGAGCAAGTTTGGAGCCTTCCTTGTGACAGTTCTGAAAACTGTTACACAAATTTCAAAACTGGCGACAGAATTTTTGTTTTTGAACAATGTCTGAAAATGGACCCGTGTACAATATAGGGGTTAAAAGGCGACAAATACTGTAAATGATGAATTTTGAGAAATTTGGCAACAGTCTTAATTGGCATAAAGTTTGAAATTTTCAAGTCTAAGTTTAATTTTAGGTTTATCAATTCTCTGGCGACATTTCAAATTAAAAATCTGCCTGTCGTCTTGCCAGCAATTTTCCGCTTTTTATACTCGCAGGAGTCATTGGACTATGAAAATATCGAATGTAGAATTTTGACACAGCATGTGGTGATTCTAAAGTACAGTGTACTGGAATTGGCTTTCGAAATGTAGTTAGTGAAACAAAAATGTTTTCTAGGCAGCTTTTTATTTAAGCACACTCATTTCCAACTTCAAAAAATATTAAAATGTTTGCAATAGTTCGTAATTTCACTGCTAAGTGACGCTCATCTGTATAGAAATTTTCCTTACATTTGCATATCATTTGCAGCATCATACTATACTTACAACGACTTTCATTGATTTTAAATATGCTCTGTCCCCTGTGAGATTTGCAGAATTAAGGCCAGTTTAAAGGCAATGTTCACGGATTTTGTCCAGTTTTTAAAAGCACCTAAAACTTTTTAGACTCATAAAATTAAACGGATTCGGTTTCTGATATCAAAAACAAAGCCAAAATATCGCCCACCCTGAAAATGATCCCAAATGTGGTTTCACTAGACTCCAGGGGCATTCGACTAATGACCTACATGTAACTGGTTTTTCAAATGTTGGATGCTATTGTCTTTTGTTCCCGAAAACAGACACAAATGAATTTACAAACCTCATCTAGTGGGACACAAAATTACCTTATCCTGGTTAGCATCAAGGCAGTCAGTAGAACAGTGTGGATCTAGGGTGTCTAATGGGATTCCACCACAATTTTTGCAGCAACGCTGTTTGGGATTTTTTTTCATTTGATTTAATCCTAAGTAGAACTTGTCTTTTTCTAAATGAATGGGTGTTGAAGGATTTCGGACTATTAGAGAATTTATCTGTCCTATCCTGAGTACACAACACACTGATACTCCCATTTGTTTTTTGGCCTTTCAATATCGTGGCTGCTTGGGTATTTACATTTTGCAATATTGACATAGAAGTAATTTAGCAAAGGGAAATTTGCTACGTCATGCTAGTAAGTAAACTTCCAATAATACTCGCAAAACCCTCATTTTTTCTCGCTTTGTTTTGTCAAGTCTCGCGACATCTTGATTTTGTCGCGCTAGAATACATGTACATCTTGCATTACCGGTCTACGCCAAGAAGGAGAATCAATTTTACCCTAAGCAAACATTCACTTTTTCTTACCAGCTATACCACTTGTTGGACTCGTCGAAAATTTTGCTGCGGAGTTCGACAGCCCCTAAAACCAAAGAAAAATGCACACATAATAATAGCTGCTAATACAGCAATGTCTGTTCTCAGTAAATTAGTCAAACAGAACAACAAGCCTCAGTTAAAATCTCAAATTTAGTATGAATGGATTTATGTCTTGTTTGCTTCCTGAACTTTCGTTCACGACAAAGTACAGTATGTGATTGGCGATGACCAGGATGCAAAAGAGGAGGAAATAGGGAATAATTTGTAGCATGGGTGAAAGCAGATGAGGGTGGGGCGAAATTTGGTAATTTTTTTTTAGTTTGAAGCCAATTCTCAATGTTTGCTCTGCTAAATTATGTATGGAGATATCTCCTATTAATCAATGGGTCTACAACTAATATGTTATATTATACTAAAGAAAGAGGATTTTCTCTTAATACTTCTAAATATAAAAAGCCTCCACAAGTACAAGTGTTTTCACCCCAAATTCCAAATGGATTTCCCTTTCAGAAGTGATGCTTGCACAACCGCGCACCACTCTGCACGCAGAGTAGACATTAACATTACAAAAACGTCTTATTCACACTGGCATGCAAGACTGAGAGCTATGTTGCATCGTTCTAGATGGGGTCGCAGTCTTAGACACGACCCGATAATCCAACGCTTGTAAAACTCACTTAGCCTGATGAACGCATCTCAGTGTAAGCAATCTTCCACAAAAGCCGCTGTGCGGCGTGGGAGCTCTACAGAAACTCAAATGGTTGATTCTGCGCGAGGCCTGCTAAGTCATGGGTTACAGCAGGGGATTCCTACCACTTAAGTACCGAGGTGATCAGACAGAGTGAATTTGGGTCAGGGAGCATGATTCGTTGAAAAGTCACATTGCATTTCTCTGTCTGCCATTGCCAAATCAAATAGCTTCGACCAATAAGACGTGTGAAATTATGGTACACACTATCAATACACTATACACAACACCTGTTTGGTCACTTACATGAACCTTCACAGATTCCCATAGCAGCGATTTCTTACAGGTTAACTCCTTCACCTCCAGTTGAACCTCGTCTGCTACAAGTGGTTTAATATCAGGTTGAGCCTCCGAAAATCTAATGCCCGTTTTTTCGCAACAATCTCTGTGAAGTTCAAACTCTCTAG
This sequence comes from Phoronis australis, assembly GCA_002633005.1. NCBI lineage: Eukaryota > Metazoa > Phoronida > Phoronidae > Phoronis > Phoronis australis. Next base: position 20,753 of record NMRA01001139.1, on the reverse strand, counting down.
AGCGAATTGTTTTCGTGTCATTCGTCTTAATACACCTGCACTTCACTTCAAACCACAGTTCGGTCTTATCTCTCAAGCGCACCTCTTTGGCTAAACATTCGTGTTTCAAATCAGAAGAACATACGACGTCTACGCCATGACAATATAACTTTACTATGAAGCCATTTTGTCCTCCTTTTATGTACGGGCATATCCGACAACTGTACGACGTAATAATTGTATTTTTGATGGTTTCGACAAAATGTTTAGCTAACCCCCAGATAATATGAAAATATGCAAACGTTTTGGTGTAGAAGACTACTTCCTCCCCATATCGCCTGACCCCACTCTCTTTACTGAAATCAGTTACTTCCCCATTTTTTTCACGCAGTATACCAAAGTCTTGGCCCTGTAGTCGTTGATCCCTCGCTTCTTCCAACATTGATCTAACAGACGCTCGCACTTCGACTGGTGTTGATAACACTACATTTTCATCCGTGCCATGAGTCACCCGTATTCCCTGACGATGGAGGTGAGCTCTGCCTTTCGTGTTGTCATGTACTGCTTGCACTAATAGCGGCTGGTCTACTATTTCAATTTTTATTTGTCCAGATATTGCATTCGGCGGTACTTTAAGTGTCACCTCTTTCCACCGAAAATCTCCGCCAGATGCTCCATCAATGGTTGCTAAAGGGACATAAGTGACGTCTTTTAGGCAGCATTGAAACTATATTCAAATAAGTTCTGTTTTCTTATTTAATAGCGTTTTAGTATAGATTATCATTTACTTCAATGTTCCATCAATCTCCCTTTCATGTTTAATTCGTAATTTTGCATGTGAATTATCAAAAACAATACCAAAATGGAAAGAAAACGATGTTAGGTTGCCCACTATGTTGGCGTGTAATGAAACTGGATATCAACTACACATGTATGAAAAGTGTTTCTAGGAAATATAGAACATGGTGTCGTAATGAGGGCATTGGCTTATCGTCTCTACACGTAGATAAAGCAGTCGATTTAATATGTAATTTGGGGAAGTGTGTGAGAGAAGCTGTTGCACTAGCGATAAATATACCCACCGTTCGGCTTTACTTCCACAAACGATCGCTGGGGAGTTTCAGTCTCTCTAGACCGGTAGTTCAGTTGAACACGGTCCACATCGTACTCTGCGCTCAAACTAAACGATAAGGCATCTGAAATTGATTAGTTTTATCAGGTTACTCTTTAGATCGATCATGTAAGTTTGTTCATGGGGTTGTGTCGAGGACTCATTATCCAATTTTCTTAGTTAACCGAGATTCTTGTTGATTCCTCTGTACGCGTGGTAATCGTCTGCAGCCTCAATAGAATACGTCGACCTAACATTTGGGTTAATATCGCACTTTGCCAAATGGGAGGGGATGGGCTCGTTAGAGCTCCCCCTTCCTGGATGCACGCATGCTTTGCACTGAGGAAATGGAGCCACCCCCCCATCGTGCCTTCGTCATTGCATGTCAGTACATGTAGTTCCCATCAGCAAGGCATCAAGTGACGACTTTTAAGCGGATCCAACAACCGCAGTAACTGCTTATGACAATTTCAATTGTTTACGATTCCTAATTATTCTTCATAAAATTGGGTAAACATCCCTATTAAAAGGTGAGTAATATGAATTGTCTTTCAGAAATTTCTCACGAAAGCGCCCTCTGGCAACTTTTAACATGTGAGGGAATTTCCAGAAAAATCACAAAATTCGGAATTTTTGAAATTCATATATGCACAAAGGAAAAACTCTGTCGCCACCAAGTTTCCAATTTTCTGCAACTTGTAGATCAATGCGAGCATGCGTTCACAGTCATTCGGCAAACACCCAATTGGCAAGATGGCTATTAACGTCAGATTATTGTGTGTGATCGTACTCCAAGTTCAAGGTCGACACTATATAATGAGGCAAGCCAGTGAAGCAAGCAATTTTCCAAACATAATCCCTAGTGCGTTTTAGAATATACTGTATATGATACATTTTATAACTTATTTTAAACAGCAAATACTAATATCAATTGCCTCTTAATCGGACAGGCTGCTGCTTAAGTCGTCACGTTTTGTTTAGACCAAAGGTCAAAGGTGAGTTTCTCACGTACATGTACATGTAAATGAATTTTTCAACGTTTACCTCTGGCCATACGCTGTACCAAACGAAAGACGCGCTTTGGATTGTGGGAGAAAAATGCACGAAGTGACAAACAATTGACAGGTCGTTTGTGTAGTTCTTAAAATTTAAAAATATATGAAAAATGCTGTGACACGAACCGAATTTTAAAATCTTTGCGAACAAATCGTAAGACATACTTTGTACTCAGGTTGAATTTTGTGCCAGTAACAGAAAACCACTGTGACTATTACATTATAGTGTATGTTTTTCGCGCTCCAGACCTCTTTGAAGAGACGACGCATTTTGATTTTCCTTCAGGTTTGAGGCATTCTGCGGAGTCTGGTCGCCAATATGTGATACTAATAAACATTTTAGAATCATGATACATGTATTTGTGGTGTAGTAGTGAGAGTGTTTCAACGCAGCCAGTTATTCAAGTTTATTGCTCTGTTTAGCTTGTGCCATACCTGGTTTTCGAACATAATTTAAAATTTACTCTACACAAAACATATTAAGAAAGTTTTGAACACACTTTTGAAGAATTTAAAACGATCTTTTGATGCTGAAAATGTTGTAAAGAATTGACTATCACTCAAAACAGCATTGACACTGTTACTAAACACCTGTGAAGCTATCGTTACTTGAAACTAATGGGAAGTGTAAAGAACAAAAATTGGTATTCAAGATTGATTAAACTACAGGTATTGCTTAGTAAAGAGACACGATTTATCAAAAAGGTGATAATTTTACCCATGTGTTGTGCAAGGACGATCTTACGAATTCCTAAGATGGAAAATTTAAGAGTTCAGCCTTAGAACTTCTCGCCACCCCTGAAGTTCTTTTAACCACAACAGGCTACAAATATATACAGTATGTGGCCGAATTCAAATTTTTGTGGCCAATTTTACATTACACAAAACAAAGTCTAACTTTAATGATAGAAATACCTTTTATCAGATATCAGATGAAAACAGTTAAAGTTATGTGATAAAGATTTTCCATTTTTTGTGTTAACACGGTATCGTTTCAGATTAGGTATAAATCCGTGACATGACAGTGGAGTATTAATCAAAAACTGCCATGCACGAACAAATTCAATTGCTCCAATGGTGGGTCAGACATGAGAGGACAGATGGATTTTAATGGTACCACAGACATTGCATATGTACTTTTCCAGATAAGAATGATTTCAACAGGGCGCAACTACTTCGAAAGTCAGCTATTGTTGTAAGCCAGAAATCTAAATTCAGAACAGTTGAGAGCAGAAGTGCAAGTTACACCGGCGGTGCAAACATCCAGTTGAAGTTTCTGTTTGCTTACATAGTTCTCATCAGGACAAAATGGCAAAAATGCTAATCGTTTTCAATAGATACAAAAGCAATAATCAGGTGACAAGGAATACCATCAAAACAGACATCGGCTTGTCACGAATTTTTTACATCTCGTTGAACTCAGTGCACGTAATTGAGTAAACCGAGAATTAGTCATGCTCATTTTTGTTTGATCTTTGTTCGCAAAAATTTGATCTAGTAAATCTCTCTTGAGACTATTCGCTTTATTTGCATTAGACTCGCTTTGAATAAGTTGAAAAAAAAAACAACTGTTTCGCTCTACCCAACTCGTTTTAAAAGTGTCTATCAAGTGGTTTTTGTTGCCATTGTACACCTCGGACTGATTCACGTTAGATGTCTGCAAAGTTGACATTTTGGGCGTTTCAGGGCAACCCATCTGACTGCTGGATTTCGGATTGCTGTGTGCCTACTGGGTTGAAATAACTCGCGTGCCCACAGAAATTAATTCCTTCCATCGCATGCGCTTTCTTTCTAATTTGATTGGATAACAACACTAAAACCGTAGGTTTGCTATTTGGTGACAAGCTTTCTCCGTACTGAAATGGCAGCTGACATCCGTTCATTTACAACGAAAAGAAATTTTTAGAACAATATTATTACATAGGCGGTTGCAATACCAATTATGAATGTACATGTAATATGAATTACATTCAGCTTGTTAAGTTGGATCCCACATCCTGGTGGGGGTATGTTCACACACGTCAAACTCCCTTTGGTTTTGGGTACGGTCATGACTTTTATGATAATTTGGGGTTCACATCCCGGTGGCCATAGGGAGAGGCATCATAATTCTACCATTCTCATATTGGGATAACTGTCATGAGCACTTGCAATATTTTGGTGGTAACTTGCATGCACATAAGATGGCTTCAAAGACCCTCCTCAATTGTACTTCAGAAAAACACCCTTTGATTGCAAACAGTGGTCAGTTTTGTTTCTTTCGCAAATTTGGCAAGTCATTTGGTCCCCGTAGTATGAATCATTGAGGATACACTGGTCAATTGTTTTCACTCAGTCCAAATACCACAGCCCACACGAATATTGCGAAATTTGAATTTTTCCACGGAAATGAAGGAAAAATCACCGAGTGCAGTTGGGTACTACAATATCAGGCGAGCTTTGTCCAGCTGAAGTTGTTCGGGATAACCATTACAGGACATGGGCCACGTCTGTTTGAGCTCTCCGTTTTTTCCAAAGAAACTTATGCACCATGCCAAGTCAGGTGATGGGCGGCACAGATTTCAACTCCTTATTTCGTCGTTTCTCCAGTAACTTTTATCTAACTCTCACCATTGGGGAACATTTTGCCATTTGATTTGAGAGTGTTGGCTGAGAATTTTATGTTTTGTCCTACATGGGAAGGATGCGGGTGACCTAATTGCTTGACTTTTTGTGTATACTATGTTCTTAGTGAAAGAATGCCAGCTATTGGCCTTAAGAAAACCGCTCACTTGAGGGACAGTGGCTTTCTTGAAAACTTAATTGATTGAAAGTGGAGAGTAGAAATTGAACAGGAAATTCAGAAATCCTTTAAAACTGCAGGATTTGCTAAGTCTGGCTGATCGACAACCAATTCTCACCTGACTTCTGCAATCTGTGCCCGGTCTCTAATCGTTGTACTCGAAACGAACTCGAAACTATTTTTGGCAATTTCTCTGCTCCTTTTGTGCGAACTTAAGATAATTGGTTGTCAGACTGTGCTCGAATACATTATAGTTTATGCATAGGAGTTTCTAGTTCAAGTTTGCCCTTGAGGACACTTATATTCGTGCTACAAACTCGAGTAAAAACACCAAATTTCGAGTTCAAACTCGAACTTATTGCTTTAATATTGGGTTAACAAACTGTGAACTAAGGGCAATAAATTATCTACGTAAGTTATTGTGTACTCGAGCATAGAATAATAGACACTTATCTTGAGTTCGCCCAAAAGTAGGGTAGAAAATGCAAAACCTAATTTCGAGCTCCATTTCGAGTAAAAAGATTAGAGACTGGGCCCTGGTATAGTTAGGTTTAGGAGGAAAGCACAAAGCAACCTGGCCACCGCAGAGCCGTCGAAGGCTGAATATACTGCTTGTTTTCAAAGGCAAAAAACAAAATTTAAAAAAAAAAATTAAAAAAAATCTTTTCCCTCAATCATTGCTATGCGCCACTACAATGGTGTTAAAAGACAAAGTGATGGGCGCCTTTAAGATATCCTACATTTGTCAATGTCCTGATGCAGTCTGAATGCATCGTCTCTTAGTTTGTAGTAGTAGCAAGCAAACTGTGGCTTTGGGGTGGAATTGATGGAAATTTGAGATTGGAATAACTTCCAATACACTTTGTGCAAGGTTTCTGAAGTTTTGCCGACCTAGAATACTGTTCACATTTTCACCTTGTGGGAGACTAGTGTATTCTTTTTCTAGTCTCAAATCGGCAAAAGTTTCAGTGCCACCTTTCTGCTTTTCCGACTCACCAGCAAACGGTCCTAAACTTAGGTAGGACGAACCCTTATTCGCTCCTTCAGCCACATGCGGGCGATCTTTACTGCGACCATATCTTTCAATAAATATTTTTTCTTGAGTTTTTTGTCTCATGCGTCTCTGGAAATTGCAGTTAAGTATATAAGCATAGTAAGTACACACTTACATGTAGAACAAGTTGCTAAGTACTAAGCCTTGGAAACTTTACAGTCAGCTTCCATCAATGAAAAGACTCGAATCATTCCATAACACCACCGTCGTACAACCAATGTATGCAAATATTGAGTGTTAACTGCTTCAAGGCACTGTAACTTCTCGTCGGGTATTGCAGCGAATCATTTGTTTAAAAGAAGTTTGCTGGAAAATTCCATCTGATTCTTAATAAAATGCCAAAACACGGACTTTTGGACACACACATCACATTTAAGATTATTTCAGGAGAACTGTACATGTCAACTAAGTATGGCAGCAAAATGTTCACTTTGAGTATTTGAGCCATTCGTTGACATGATATTGCAAAAAACAATAAGATTTACTGCACCAGAAAGTCAGGAAAAAGTGCTAACTTGGCATATCTCAGACGTTTGTAATATCGATTAATTGTACACATAGGTAGAACAATTAATAAACGGCATATTTTAGTTTTGAAAAATTGTCCCTCTTACATTCTGGGGATAAAATCCAATAGGCGATAACGCTAATTTTAGCAAAATTTAGACAACTGATGCGAAACACCAGTACAAGAAATCTACTTAGCAGTCAGCGTACGCAAAAACTTTAATGTTAATTTCTTCCGAAGTCCTTCATTTGAGGTTTTGATCTTCGTCCTTGAATCGTTTTCGAGAATACAGAGGCTTCATTCAAGCCCAAGTGTGTACAGAGCGATAAAAATTTCACAGAATATCTAGACACCGAATCTGAAATAGGGCTCTTTGGTGTATAGCAGTAAATGTAGATATTTTCGTGTGTCGTAATCTGTGCAGCCAATGGCCACGGACCAAACATGATGTGAGGGCATTTAGACTTATGCTCCTTAAAGCACATTTTTGGAATTTGTTGCCAGGTTTCATAGAGATAGTGATTTTTCAACGTCTGCTGAGTTTTAACACCAGGCGTCGGACGTATACTTGGGCGCTAAAACTATAGCAAACACGAAACTTCGAGTGATTGAAAGGGATAGTAAAATATGCACGACTGTCGGTCACTGAGGCATGAAAAACCATATAAAATTGCATTGCACAATAAAGGACGACGATAATCAAGTCGTTGATATTATGCCGCTAAGTGCACTGTACAGTGTAGATTGGAAATTTGGTCAACGTTTTCAGTAGCACTAGATTTTGGGCTAGTGCGTTACTACAGCCATTATGGGGCGTCATTTCATCACGGATGACATTGCCTAGAGTGAAATAAATGCAAACGGAATTGACCGTCATGTCACGGATACGGTGTTGTGTGGTTTACCTTGGCGTGTGCTGTAATTTCGGTGTTTTAGTTACGACTGAAATAGAATCCTAGCTGTAAACAATACTGCACAAGATTTAAGTCATTAGAGTGAAAAGTCTTATATGATAGTATTAAACCAGCTGAATAGAAGAAATGCAGCGTTAATATTATGCAATATTGAATGATTTTTTCTCTTGCGCTAAATATCAGTAACGCAAGTGACTATCGTGTGAGCAATCTCCACAGTGTGCTACACTCTACTTACATGCATGTACATTGAACACCGAGAGCTCTTGAGCGTGACGCTTTTATTATACGCGTACATACCCCCTACGTCATCTTTTGGTTTGAGACACCTCAATGTAACGAAGTTGTTGCTTTTGCTGGTTCGAAGATTAATGGCAACGCTAATGCGATTCCTTCAGATTACTAATACTGACACGAGGGTTATTACACAGATCTTAAAAGAACAGCGATATGGACTTCGTAACAAAATCGACTGTTTTTTCACCAGTGCATACCTTAAGAAGTGTCTTTATTTTCTCGTCTTCACAGACATCGTAAGCTGTTTTTCCGTCCTGAAAAACACGACTTACTAACATTAAAACCCACCTTGAAAAGTAACACAAGTCATGCAAATTTACTTCCTAACACGTGATAAAATGCACTATACGGTATCAAGCACGTGAAATGTACCACAACTATGAACTGGACACTTACATCTATGGCCAAATGAGGCTGGTAGGTTCACGTGTTAACCAGAGATTGAAGACGACAATATCACAGATTGGAAAATGAAATGAAACTTCACTTAATTTACTGACTTCCTTTAGCTACAAGTTCTTCAAATTTATCTAAACATTCACATTGTGTCTTGACTATTACATAAGTAAAGTGTAGACAACATACACAAACGATAGTGCATATCAAAATATTTAAAATGTTTAATAATCAAAGTGCTTTGCCTTAATCTTTGTGCACGCATCACGTGGTGGTGAGTGTTTCTCGTTAGTATCAGACACACCAGCAGGTGTCGTAACCTTTTTGTTCATGTTTTAAAAATACGCATACTGTTCAATTAAGGCCTACAAGCCCTTATCACGCGCATATGTGGTAAGCGAAGCAGCAGCATCTATACCGCTGCAAGTTGGTAGCATCATGACACCATCACCTTTTCAACAGCACCATGTTTTAAAATCAGATGGCTCGCGTTCATGTCGATGGCAGGAGGACTGAGAAGCTGTCTTGGCAAATTTTCAAAATTCAAACCCAATCGAAAAGAAACGGTGAGTGTGTATTTTTTACTCATTCCGCAAAAATATATTCATCATCAAAGGATCTCCGATTTCTGAACGGAAAAGGAAATGGCTGATGCAGCACACGTCAGTCAAATTTTGAAAGTGAACTGGTATATAAGGTGATCAACAAAATCATAGAATAATAGTAATGAATATCAATAATCAAAATGAAACGATTCAGGTTAGTTCTTATCATCACTGTGTTGCAATAATTTCGTATTTCACTTGCAGCCGCTATGTTGCTGCTGACGTCGCCGGTTTACACCGTCGTTCTCGCAGTATTTCCTCTTCGTCGGTCAGATCAGTGTAAAGTGGACTCGACAAATTTGCAGCTGATTAACGTGCAAAAGCATTTTGGAAACAAATCTGAGTGTTTTGGTATCCAGTCATTGTGATTGTTACTACCACTAGGACAATTCATAATTCATAGCACATTGTGCACAATGTTCAGGTTCGCCGAAAAATATGGCTGAGATACTTCAGAACAAAGGTAACTTACATGTATTAACTTAGGTAAGGGCACTCAAACTTGCACTCACAAAACACGACTAAACGCTCATGAAATGAATCACGTCGGTGAGCTGTGAAAATTTCGTCGGTAAAGCTAGGGGTGTGTGTTTAATTGTTCAGTTTCGTGAACTTTCATATACTGCTGTTTGTGAATGCTCGTGAAACCAACACGCAAAGCGGATCCACAACGTTTAAGATTTAAAAATTGCCAACCACTTGTTCATAAGCACATGACTATCATTCGTACACCACAAAATTTCAACACTTACAAGTACATACCTCAGACTCACAAGGTGTCGGACAAAAATAACTCGCCAGCAATTTATCTCACATTACTGATATACATCTACCTTCGCACTTCATGCAAGAACGGTGTAAAATTTGACACAGTATTTTTAAACGCAAGGTGGCATCTCAAACTGACTTTGATTTAAACTCTTAACACGGCCCATAAGTACGTAAGAGTATATAGACTTTGAAGCCTCAGTAACAGATAATATAGAATGCCAGAATTTTACCCTCCGAGGTAAAAGTGCTTTCCAAGGTAAAGTGCTCTAAAACAAAGGATTTCGAAAATAAGGAAATTATCGATTGGGGGTCACGAAACACAATCTTGTGAACACTTTTTTAAAAATAAGCAGTAATCATTTCTTCTTTAAACTGTTTCTGTTTTGCGATGTTCACCTTTCTAGTAATTTTCATTTGAAACTCCATTTCAAAATTGAATGCACCTAAACGTCTTCCATTGTGTAACGGATAAGTAAAGTTTCACTCACGGAAACTTTTCAGTTTCCTTCAGTTCATTTCAGCTGACCAACTCAAATCCACCAGACTCTGCAATACTAAACAACACAGTCTGTTGATCTGACGGCGTGTTGCGACTGGGGCACTGGACTAAATAATTCCAATTTTTCCGCACCGAGCACCGATAATTGGCTGTTGACGTCGTAAGTTTGAATAATCCGATTGATTGAACCAATTGGCTTACATTTTTAGGTTTCGGATACCAATCTTTGAGTTTCCAAAAAAGCGTTTGTTCGAAGCATTAAGATTGTCCCTACCATTCCAATGGTTGGCATTTGATTATACTGACATGGCATGCCACTCCCCGGTGTCGATCAACTCCCACTTGTGGATAATCTATTGGTTACAAAATAGTAAAATCAGGTGGAACGCAGTTGCAGACAGTGCGTTTCTGAGTCATTGAACTGTCCACGTGAACAACAGTAGTTTATATTTTAGTACAAGTAAATAAAGGAATGATGATAATGAAGCCAGGCTACCATTTACTGCTGCAAGTCGGCGATCTTTCTGTAACTTACCTCACTTCTGCAAGTGGCGGGGAAATGTGGTTATGCGAGGACCAGTACATTTTACAAACAACCTATGCCGATTATAGAGTATACAAATCAAATTACGCCAGGAACATAAACAGTTGTGGAGTAGGATCAAAACTAAGTCACTTTGAGTGAGGTTATTTAAAATTCGAATAATCTGTAGAACTTATTTCTCTTCTAGTAAACATTTCGGTCACTAAATATTTTTCAGTTACTAAAATGCTCACACCCAAGAAATTAAAGTAGGTTGCACCATAGTCATCTATAAAAGTATATGTTATCCGATAAATCACATAGAAGAGGAAAGTAGATTAATGTTACTGTAATATAACGTCTTTAATAATGAAGGAAGTGACTGATTACGAATAAATTAAATTTAACTTGTTAAATGTATTTATCGTCATTATTTTGACATTTGTCTCTTTATTTTGATATCAACCCTAAGGGTTTAATTTTAACTACTCAACTCTATTTATAGCCTCAAGGGACTACTTTTGTATGCATGCATTTCTCCATACGACACCTGATTGGTCGCCCATATTTCCTTTGTTCAGTTCAACATGTTCCAGCTCATTCATCCACCTACATGTACCTCGTCGTCTACAAGACCTACGTTCGTTCTCTGCACTTTTCCCCATCCCCCCCTCCCCCATCCCGGGTGTCGGTTCTACTTTTTTTCTTTCGCTCATATACACTACCTGTTCAGTATCTTCCAGTTTTTGTTCATGTTCTGTACTTTTTCTTTAGGCCCTTCAGGCATTTCTTTTGTTTTGGTTCCCAGGGCTATTCATTGCACACGCGTTTTGTCCATGCCCATCTTGCAGAGTTATTTTTATATATTTACGTCATAATAAATAACATTATTCGCAATCCTCCTCTTGTTTTACTCTGCAACATAGCTCGTGACGTACCCCGGTCAAAAGAGATTACCATCAACATTTTTATTACAAAACACCTGCCAAAACGTTAGTACTCTACTCTGTCGATACTGAACGAATTTGCGACAATGTGACACTAATCCTCCGTTTCTAATCAAGCTCAAGTTCGATACATTAGTATTGTCACTGCCATAACTTTTTGTGTGGGGATGACTGCCCTAAAGCTTTCCCAATCTAATCATCAAATTTTTAACTATACTGATGTTTTTTTTTGTTTTTTCGGTCAATAATTATGTCACCGGGTTCTCATGTCTACATCTACGTCACACAGTATTCTTCCAGTTTGCATTGCCATTCTGGTCAACGCCACGCCATTTTAATTCGCTTCACACATGCTTCCCCAAATCTTCTACCTAAAGAGATAATTCTTAAAGGCGGTGTTACGGGCCAAACTAGAGATAAGTTTGTCGTCGGGTATTTGCCGACTTGTTCAAGACAAAGTAGTAGCAAACTTTTCACGTTTCCATTCCGCTCGTTCGCAAATGCCTGTCCCCGTTTTCCATGAGTAACAGCGGTGTCCTTACAGTATGTTTTGCTGTTTTCTATCATGTTTTGTCGATTTTTACATAGCCCACCAAGCACACACCTGAAGCTCCTTTTCATTATCTTTTGATTACAAGTGGTCTTTTTAAAGCCATGCCCTAGACCATATTTTCAGGAATTAATGTCCGCTGCTTTACGTTAAATCTTCAGTTCGAAACTATATTCCTGATCCTGCTCCCAAGATAGATAATCCACCATCAAAGCAATGAACTCTAGAAAAGCCAGAGTTTTACAATCACTGGGCTATTACGAGTTACTATTCATGCATTTTGGTGTACTATTGGAAGTACTTGAGATACGCCCCACAATGTCTTGGTGTTAGCAGACAAGTGCTTTGCTGGTGATTTGAACCCCACAGACTGATGGCAAGAATTTTCGATTTGTAATAAAAACGCAAACATAAGGGAACTTATTGTTTTCATATGTCCGGTTAAAGCTAATGCCGTCTATCCAATTGAACAATGCTTATAAAAATGCATTTTCAGTCGTAATACTAATATTTTTATTTAAATAGAAAAAACAACAAAGCTAAAAACATAACATGGATGCTTGCAGTCCGTAGTTCTAGTTCATTTCCAACGTCTCAGATAAATTGATAAATCCTCAAGCTCAACGTATCTTGTAACTAGTGCTCGCAAAACCTAACAATCATGTCCACATGTCCTGTTTTTTCAATCTTCCATATCACTTAAACATATATTAAAGCTTATGTTGTATTTATGGCGTATAATAAATGAGATATTTGGACTGTTACAGTGTGTTTGACACAGGTATATGCAACTTCTGACACCGTGGCCACCCACACACATTTAGTCAAGACCAATTAAGATTTGACAAGCAGGCACCACGTCAGGCAGAAGGACGATGACAAAATGTTTGCTTTTCAACAATCTTGTAAAATACATGCTCAAGCTTTAACGAATAAAACTGATTGACACAACACAAAGATGTGATGTGAACGAAACTAAGTACCACACGATATTTTGAGCCAAGTAAAAAAGAAAGTCGAAAACACGGCACTGCGTTACCTACATGTGCAACTGAATTCACCAACATCCAGAAATATATATCCTTGTTCATCTACATATACACACATATCAAACCAGTGGCAGATCTAGGATATCACAAGGGGGGTAACATTTTCTCGCGGGCATTCGTGCAATGCACGTTGAAGTACGCGCGTACCCAGGCTGAGAGACAGGAAGGCTCGAATTTCTGCAGGTTTCTATTCAAAACTAGCGGACAAAAAAAATAAAAATGGGAAAATGTTCACGAAGGTCATCTGAACCAGACACTTCCAATCGGGTCTAACAGCCCCCTTAGCTGCACAACAATTACCGTTGTTAATCGATGAACTCAATATTTCCTCGCACTTATGCTTTTACGGCAGCCAGGGGGTAGGCCCCCCGAAGTATGTAAACGAACTTATAAACAGATCCGAAATCTAGAATGGATCAAAAAGATCACCTTGCGTGAATTAGTTTCGCAGTGCTTTGTTTTTTCTATAGTTTACATGTAGTTTATTCAGGTACTTGCATGTAAGAAGTGACTTTATGTAACTCCAGTAAAGAGGTAGATCAGTTTTAATGAGATATTTATTATGAGTGAACAATTCCTCGAAATCAATATTCATTTAAAACACATTTATTGCAGCATTAACTAAACTTGGAGTACAACACTCTTGAGATACCTTGTTTACGACAGTTACGTCGCAGCTGCCTTTATGGACCAGCAGTTCCACGACTGCTGCATGTCCTCTCAGGGATGCAAGATGCAAGGGTGTGTCTCCATCCTACAGTAAATGAACAAAATTGATAGAATGCTGATCAGCATCATACATAGCAAAGTGGGTGCGTCAACAGGGAGTCACGCTTAATACCTTTCAGAACTTCGCCATCAGTTGCATACTTACTGTATGAAGTGGGTGACTCAACAGAGGCGACTACACCTGACATTTAAACTCAGACAAAAATGAGCGCGATTTCTTAAATGCTAATCTGTTGTAGTCACGCGACTGAAAAGATGATTTTAAATATCACAATTTGATGTTATATATTACAACAGAGCCACGATCATTTAGTGAGTGCTATGGAAATGCAAGTAAAGAACAATTGCTCAATGTACAACTCCAGGTGAAGTGAAAACTGTTTCTAATAACTTAATGTCGCGAGCACGTCACGTCACGTGCGCGTCACTACACGTGCCGTGAATTCAACCTTTACAAACAAAATTACAATTTGTGATTATATAATTAAAACACCCAATAATTCAGCCTTATCACGTATTGTGTGTTCATCAACCTGTGTGTCATTAATTACCTTATTATGGACATCCACTGTAGCGTTGTGTTCCACAAGACACTTCACTGTCTGTGTATGACCACTCCCTGCTGCACAGTGCAGCGGTGTCCAGTCCCTCTATGTAATATATAATGGAGATGTGTGAATGGACGATCAACGTTTAGAGCAAATTAACATACACAAGGTAAGGTGACATAAATGACACATTACTGACCTCTCTAAGACACAACAATACTTGCAATGATTTCAAACTGGAAATGTCAAATTTAAGAACAAAACAACAGAGCGTGTTCAGTGTTCCCTGTCTCGTTACAGGCCGGTAACACACAGCAAGTAATTGTGCGCTGTAAAGTGTTGGACAATCAAAATAACGTAGAAAATAATTCTGAAACTAAATGAGGCGATCCAGATCGTCTGAAGGAAGCTATTGTTTGACGAAATGTAGAATATATATAGGTAAATAAAACAACAATAATGGATCAACTGAAATGTTCGGATGCAGCTTTGGCAGTTCTCTGTTGGAAAGCAGACGACATTTATTTTGACATTGTTTAAAGACATAAAAGTTTGAAAAATATCAACAAAATTTGTTCTTCAACAGTTTTAATCATCTCTTGTGTAAACAACTAGTTCAACCAAACAACCTGTGTGTCATTAGTTACCTGATCACGCACATTAATTACCTGATCACGGACATCCACTGTAGCGTTGTGTTCCACAAGACACTTCACTGTCTGTGTATGACCATCCCATGCTGCACAGTGCAGCGGTGTCCGGCCCCACTATGTAATATATAATGGAGATGTGTGAATGGACGATCAACGTTCAGAGCAAATTAACATACACGGGGCAAAGTGAACTTGTAAGGTGACATAAATGAAACATTACTGACCCCTCTAAGACGCTACAATACTTGTAATGATCACTCAAGTTTTACAGGTGATTTTAAAACCTTGAAGTAAGAACAGAACATGGTGTAGACGTCTACTGTCAGAAAGTACTGAGCACCTTCATAAATTCACAGAGACCCCTCCATGTTGTGTTTATACACCGGTTTAACGGCTTCCTGTTTAATATAAAGTTGCAATGTTGAATGGATGATTACCATTAAGAATAGAAAAATATCAACGTTAAGTCGCCAAATATATTGTTGACACAATTCAAACCTCACTGTTTCTAACGATGCATGTACCCGGCACAGATTGAAAATACATGTCGAAATCATGAGAAATAGAAAGTGTTTTACAACTAACATGTTTAGTTAAATTTCAGGTAGTCTACAGCTTTGTAACACTGTCTTAATTATAAAATCGTCTCAAGTAGCTTCTATTACCCCGCCTTGCTTGTTGACGTTAGCGCCTGCTTTACACAAAACACGCGCCACCTCTGTATGTCCCTCCACTGCTGCCCAGTGCAGTGCTGTGTCGTCCTGCAGAAACAATGAACAAGTTACAGCAAACTTCACAATCATTAACTTCACCGTGAATCTTAATTACTCACCACAGAAAACGTTGAAATAACACATTTGCACACAAAATTACTAAATCTACCATCTGCTTACCTCGTAATATACCAGTTGTCGTTGGAATGGATCATCATTTTTAGAGAACAAGGTTACGTCGCTCATGTAGAAGGATTGTTTGTGTCAGTAATAATCCTCAGAGCAAAGACATGACATGTTCTTTAAAACTATGGACACTTTTATAAAAGTCCGACTTACGACTGGTTGTAGCTAAGACAAGCTATCACTGTTATTGTCATTAACGTGACCTTGATATTTAAACTTAAAAATTTATCATTTTTAGAGATCAATTTTTCGAGAGTTCAAGACAAAAGTATTGTTAGTGTATATGAAAACTGCAATTATATGGGTAAAGCTTACATGGTCGTCTCATTTTCCTTAATTATTAGGTCTACCCCAAACCAATCCCTGCTGGAGGCATGAATTGAAAAACATGGTCAAAATAATTTGTAAAGTCCAGTTTCACTTTTTTCCTGAGGTCCAAAATAATTTCTAACGAATCAGTCAGGAACAAACAGAAATAGAAAGAAGAGAGAAAATCAATATAGGGTAAATTGGACATTGGCATAGGATATTATCAAAACGCAACTGAAGTATGATGTTTTTTATGAAAAAAATGCAGGGCAATCCTTGGTAAAGGGTCTGTTACTGGTCAGGAACACCGGCACACGGAACTAAACACATTTCAACTTGTAAATGGCATCCAACAAAATCCAAGCAGGCAAAACGTTCACGAAAAGAATATAGAATTCTCTACAAATTAAACGCACGTTGAAACACATTTCACCAAAACCATTCTTCTTGTCAAGATTGCTGTTCAGAAATCCAATCAATCATTTGTCTCCCATTTCGACGCAAGCACAAAATTGTTCTGCTATTCTTGAGACGACGTGGCAGCAGTCTGGACAGGCCAAGCGTTGCTTTTAAAAAGAGCGCTTTTCCAGACAGTTTTCACGTGTACACGCGATAAATTGATACATTTGTCAGTTCTTGAATATATTTAAAGGGGCATTTAACAATCGCAAGGAACTAATTAAAGAGAGCGTGACTAACCAAATAAAAGTTGTTGCAATTTGTTTTTTTTGACTCTCGTTTTTCCCTTTTACAATCAGACGTTCAAAATGGTGTTTCGGCATTTATACAACTTTCTATATTGTATCTACAAATTTGGAATTTCTGACGATTTACTTTATTCAACATTTCGTTTCAGAATGGTGCGTAAAGAGGGAAATGTCAAAAATATATGGTCTCGGAGAATATGCAACGCTACAATCACGGCAGATTTGATGACAAACAAACAAGGAATACAAAAATTCAACAACTTGAACAAAAGCCGCAATTTCAGGTTGCGTCTCTAGTAGCCGACTGCCATTTGGATCCCAAGGTCACTTGGACAAAATATAGAAAGAAATACTGATAGATAATGTGTAAAATTGGAAAATATTGGGCGGTAGAACAATAGCAGTCACCACAAAAATTATAACATGTTGCACTGTCAAACAATTGAATACTAGAAAAATATCTAACTAAATCTTTAAATTTCCATTATTTATGTAAAATCACCCCGTAGTACAATGCGTCACATGTACACCAGTCCATCTATTAATAGAACAAAATCTGGAAATCAACAATTAGACGTACACTGGCACGTCAAAGCTGTACTTCATTTCACTAAAATTTAAAAACTCGATACACGTTTGACCAATAAAAATGTGGCCTGATTAAAATCAAGCAAGCGTCATTGCTATCATTTTAATTGTTTTGAGAAATATTTATTGAGCTCGCAGTATATAAGTGACGTTTAGAACAGAGCATCGAGATCAAATAACAAAATTAGGCCTACATATAGGTCACTTTCGCTTACATAACATGTGCAATTAACAGACGCGACTGTTCTTTGGTGACCTGCTCTAAGGTAATATTCACTCGTAGTGATTAATTTCATAATCCACTTTCATCAACTGAATGCCCGTTAATCTTTTAAATACGGCAGCGCAACCATGACGAGAATGTTTCTATTTTAAAATAAAGTTACATCGTTACCGTTAACTAACTGCTATTATTGAATTCAGTCTCCACACGTCAGAATGATGCAATAATACTACTCTACACACCCAAATTGAAATGAAAGCTCAGGTTTTGGCTTCTCGTGTCAAGTCAAACTGTGCGACCTGAAATGTCAAGCATAATGCGTGCTGAGTTTGTGTCTCTACACTTGTACCTGCTGATACCTGGGAAATATGAAACACCTCGTGTGGGTCCGGCCATTAGTTAGTTGTTGCCAAAGCAAGTTCAAAAGAACACTAACACATGCTGTGAACAGGCATGTATTGCGTGAACATGAAATAGTGCAGATTCGATCTTTAAATCGTTTCGTCGACTAGTATGTTTGACTACTTTTGAAAATTTTCGGATGCGCCTAAGAAAGTTCTGCACCCCGGAAGAACAATTTAAAAAACGGTACAAAACAGCAATGCTTCCAATAATTCTGAAACGATCAACGTAACTGGCGTTGTGGTGAAAAACATATCAATTTTTCAAATAAAATGTCCAGATTATCCAATTAAAATATCCCAAGTCCTATTGCATTTTTAAAAATGCTTGGTCAAGTCATTTACGCGCACGGTCGTGGTCCCACCAGAGAATCATTATTCGGAATATTCGCGTACAGCAAGCGATTTTTTTTTGCTCCCCGGGTACATTGTAGTCAGCCAACTACAAGTACGTCACTGATCTTTACTGGTGTAAAACTCGCTTGGAAGGAATACTGTTCCGAGTGAAACATCAGCCAAAGAAAATTAGAATTGCGGGTGTCTAAAAATCTGTAGGTGTTTACGATATCCAGGCATTTACGCTTTGCTGGTGTGCGTCGCACAAAAATATAGTATTACAACAATTCTTGCTACTGCAATCTTTTGAGTTCTCAGTTCGGCAATCATTCACAACAACGGCAACACTCAAATTTGCGCCAAATTACATATCTTTGAAATTTTTCGGAACAAGCGCCCACTGCTCTACTAATCGCAACTCATAACATTTGAAAAACTTCAATAAAACGCCAACAGCTCTGGCAAGCGCCCAACCGTTGTTTGACTCACTAAAATTGGTTTTCAAAACTGCATAATGCGTTTAAAATGTGGTAACTGAATCAACGTTTCGATTAGCAGTGTATTATGTTTGGAGCGGTCAATGGAGATGTGGTATTCTGTAAGCGACCGCGTGGTTTGAATTTGCCACTAACGCAGTCTACAGTGGGTCACACTATCATTTTACTCAACAACAAATTACTTTTCCAAAAGACGCCGACTTTCATGAAAGTTTAATAGCAAAATTCCGGTATTGTTTTATGCTTCCGAAGGCGAAGTAACCCTAGCAACATGCATGCTGGGGTCATGTGTCGTTTTGAGTCTACCTATTTTGTGGAATAATTATGTGACACGTACAGTGTATTTCGTGCTCAGGAAACAAATCTAATAACCCGATAATGGAAACCTGCACGGAATGGTTACTATTTGGAAGCTAGTTATGATATGAAAAACTAATGTCTGAAAACGTAAACAGTATAAGCCACATAAATGTTGTAGTGATATCTGAACTGAATTGGTCCTGATGATCGATCCGTTGGTTTGACAATTGTTGTCATTTTAAGAAATTGAACCAAAAGTAATACAAACTCTGTCCCAAATCGATAACGTTAAATGCACAATACGTCATTCGGCTAGGAAAAATTTAAGCGGTTTTGTTTATCGACAGGATTTTTCAATCCTGTGAGTCGCAAAATTTGAAGAGCAAACAAACTGAAGAAGTTTGCACTCATAGTTATAGGGTATATCTTTGCTTTTTTAACGACTTTGATGACAATCATGCCGTAGATCAATAACAAAAGAGTCCTGGATATTTTTTCAATGAATATTTTGTTCAATTTTACGGTCAATATTTGCTTACCGGAAAGCACGTGGCTGTTTAAGAGCACTGATTCAATTTTCACGTAGGCTTGCGACAAGTACTTAGAACTTGCAAAAGGATGTGTCATAGCACGGCAGATGTACATTGTATAAAGCCCTTACGGGAACGTCAGGCTGCACGGATTTGATTTGCATTGCAACATGCTCATCCAGGGCTTTTCAATAGCTGTAGAGAAAAACAATTTCATAAAACATTAAGAATTCAATCTCGCGGCCTAAAATTTGGGAATACCTACATCAGAGACAAAGGCAATATTTAAACATTTTCTCTATTCGCTAGAATCAATTTGGCGCATACAATTTATGGGAAATTTTTGCCAGCTGGAATTCGTGCAGGCGAGCTAGAAATTTGGTTTCAAAGGTAGCAAATTGCAAATGTAAAGCGAGTTATCATTATCTTTGCTTCTACCATGACCAAAATGTTACGTACTGTCTAAGAATTTGAACAATTGCTTGGATAAAAAAATTGAACGAATGATACACCAAATACAAGCAAAAACAATGCTTTTACTCATGCCCTAAAGCAAATAACCCAGAATATTAGACTTTGACCTAATACTAGAGTATAAAAAAATAGTTTTTATTCCTTTACTGTGAAGCATATACACACGGTGTATGGTTGTGGTATCTATGAACATAAAATATACACATGCATTAAAAACTCCTTAAACATGGTAAAAAATGAAGTGATATGTATTAAGAAGAACAAATCTTAACGTTTAAAATGAAAAGTATTAAAGTACATGTATGAGATCTAACATGAATTTACCCCACAAGACTAGATCACTGTGGATTAACAAAAGTTTTCCTTATCCAAGAACGTTTTAGTTAGTTTTTTAAATAAATGCGATAATGGTCATCTTCAATCCACCCATATCATATACAAATCTGACGCCACCTTTCTAAGCAGAATCAGGTGAAGAACGGACACTGTGAAAAAAGACACACCAACTTTTGTATTAAC
>NMRA01001138.1:12695-50452 GCA_002633005.1 Phoronis australis | reverse complement strand
GTAGTGATGTCTATTAGGGACTGGAAGCTGGAGGGACTTCGTGAGGTGCCAAGTCAGCAAGCCTGCACAAGCCTGCATCAGCAGTGGGACAAGCCACGTGGCCCCAAGGTGCAGGCTGAGCCAGTATCCCAAATGATAATTTCAAAGCCAGGAAACAAAGATCGCAAACGATGACCAGTGGTGGCTGTGTTTACTGACAGTAGGTAGATATTAGAATACAACATAATCATGCTACACTTTCATCACAGAAGTGATTTGGTCCTTCACAAAATTCTAAATTAAGTTCTGGCTTATACTTTCAACTACACTGACTTGCTGATACTTAGCGACCTCAATTTTGTCAAATCTTACTTTTTGTTTC
Organism: Phoronis australis; assembly: GCA_002633005.1. Taxonomy (NCBI): domain Eukaryota; kingdom Metazoa; phylum Phoronida; family Phoronidae; genus Phoronis; species Phoronis australis. The sequence continues at coordinate 50,091 of NMRA01001138.1, read as the reverse complement.
ACTACTATTGTGAATGCAGCACGCTACAATAGTCAACTGATCATTAATATTTTATTTGATTGACAGAAGATAATTTTTAACTTCAACAAATTACTGAGCTGAATTGAACTGACATTGTAATGGACTTAAATGTCCACACTGGCGTTGCGAGGACTAAAGATATTCGCCCAAACTAAATGCCTACTTTGGAGCCCTCTCCAGTCAACATTTCTCTCCATATCCTTCAAAACCAAGTTGTTCCCCTAGGGTGCTTGGGGTACTCCCCCTTATGAAAAAGAAAGTGAGAATCTCACTGGATTCAAGTTAGATTTCAGTTGGATTCTCACTAAATCACAATGCCAGTGAGAACCAAGTGAGAATTGAACAACACGGACAGTCAGTGAGAAAATAGTGAAAAAATGATATGTAACAGTGAGAATCCAGTGAGAATTTTGGTCTTAGTAAAATTCTGAGGGAAAACCAGTGAGAATTTTGGTCTTAGGAACATTTTGAGTGAGAATCAGTGAGAATTTCAGACTTAGAAAATTTCTGAGTGAGAATTGAGTGAGAATTTGGACTTGCCAAAATTGCAGTGAGAATCCAGTGAGAATTTAAGATAAACAAACACCCTGATTGCGGGCTGTTCCTATGGAAATTTCAGTTGAACCAGATTTCTGAATTCAAACTAAAATTGCGCCAGGAATGAGCAGTTAGAGAAATAGCTTGAAGATTATTGACGCTTTTCTCTCAAATATTGTGAAATTATTGAACAGTTTGTCTGCAAGTGAGATTTTCACTCAGTGAGAATTTCAGTGAAACAAATTCTCACTAATTTGCATAGCATTCTCACTCAGTGAGAATTTGTCTTACTGAAATTCTCACCGAGCTATGCAAATTAGTTAGATTTTCACTGAATTCTAACTGGAATATCACTGTATTCTCACTAGAGTGAGATTTTTTCTCACTAATTTGAATGGATACTTAATTAGTTAGATTCTCACTGGAAACTAACAGGAATCCAGTGAGATTCTCACTGGCTGTCAGGATGAGAGCCGGCCCCTTCCACTAGCAGTGACCCATGACCCCTCCTGACCTTGTCTTTCTACGCTATCGCCTGTACAGCACAAAATTGCATCATTTTATAGGATCTTACATGAATAGTTTAATGCGTATTCAAGTGTGCGATGGCTAGCCAAAACTAGGCAGGTTCAAAGTGAGATGAAACAATCCCTTTGAGAGATTAAGCCACAAATGGTGTACCATGGTAATGAGACAATTATCACGACTCAATGGTTTGAAACTAAATGGAAACAACCACCATTGCCACATGAATGTAATGACTTTCCCCAAGACAGTTGAAACATTACCAAAGCACTCGTAGATCTAAACATGCTTATGGCTTGAAGAAGCTTCGGAAATTGCAAGAGATTTTAATGTGTTCCTATCTTTTCCAGAAAGGTGAAAGCCATTGAAAGTCGAGACCTGGATGTGTTAAAGAGAATCAAGGACACACCGATTTCATTCCGGGCTACTCTACCACACAAGCTGATTGACACACCATCCGGTACTTATAGCCTGGGAAGTTCCTTAGCACATCAGGTACATCCGTCTATAATTGGCAACATTAATCGATCTAAAAGGTGCACAACTAGCTTAGCGACATTATTTAATCAAGACCAATTGAATATTGTTCAAGCTTTTTAATCATTTACAGAAAGCTTTGACAATCTTGAAATTCAAGCTTGAAGAAAATATCCACTAATGTGAGGCATATTTGAGCATAATCATGTTCAGTCAGCTTTAGTTAAATATAATGCATTTTATTCCTGTATGAGATATGGCACGAATCATGTTAAAAAACAGCATACGAACCCAATCTGATTCACAAAAGCAAATAAACTTAACGCTAATCTATGGTCAACAATTTTGATTTTTTCGCTCTTGAAATAGCTCTTTCAACATGGACCCTGTGAGCAGTTATCTTTTTGGTTAAGGCAACATCACTGGGTGACATCTGACCACAACCTGGTGCAAAAGGGGGATGTATAATTTCAGTCCAATATTTTCAATTTATTTTCTAATTAAGAAGCCTTTGTCTGCCATGATGCCATCACCTTGTTTTAATTTACCGCAGTCAATGCTGAAGCATTGTCAGTAAGCCACTTGATCTTGTGATATCATTATCTGAGATTGACCCCGAAAATAGCATGGATATAAAAGTAAATGATCCCCTGGGTTCCTCTCCTACAAGTCCTTTTAGAGTAGTACACGACTTGTAATCTGAATAACATTGACTTTGGATTCTCAGGGAACTCGGCTTTTCCACTTTAATTTCTGTGCCATCTATGATGAGGAAAGTGTCTGGAAAATCTTTCTTGTACTTTGGCGGCATATGTTTGTAGAGAATGTTGCGGTCTGGCCAAATTGTTACTGATCCAAATTTGTTGAACATGAAGTTGACCCACTCTTTGAAATGTGCTGTAGCATCCTGAGGAGATATCCCATAAAGAGTTGCCAAGTGTTTGAAATCGAAATTCAATCACAGTTTCGTTAGCGTAAGCAGGAGTTGCTCTTGCAGTGACATGTTCTTAGCACTCCCTTACGAAAAAGAAAGTGAGAATCTCACTGGATTCCAGTTAGATTCCAGTTATATTCTCACCAAATCACAAATTATAGTTAGAAATGCCAGTGAAAACCCAGTGTGAATTGAACAACAGGGGCAGTCAGTGAGAAAATAGTGAGAAAATGTTATGTAACAGTGAGAATCCAGTGAGAATTTTGGTCTTAGAAAAATTCTGAGTGAAAATCAGTGAGAATTTCAGACTTAGAAAAAATCTGAGTGAGAATTGAGTGAGAATTTGGACTTGCCAAAATTGGAGTGAGAATTCAGTGAGAATTTAAGATAAACAAACACACTGATTGGCTGTAACTGTGGAAATTTCAATTGAACCAGATTTCTGAAATCAAACTAAAATGGCACCAGGAATGAGCAGTTGGAGAAATAGCTTAAAGATTGTTGATGTTTTTCTCACAAATATTGTGAAATTATTGAACAGTTTGTCTGCAAGTCAACCAGAGTGGACCCTAGACTGATTTTGTGTGTTAATAAGCTTAAGGTTAGTACATTTCATACATCTAGTAGAGTGCATGAAGTACAAGTATTAGACTGGTGTCTTCATTCTGCGTTGACAGCTGAGTTTTCAGTATTTTGGTGATTCACCAAAAACATTCTAGTTTTTAGTTTATTTCTGCTTAATATTTCCAATTACTACGTAAGCCAACATTGCGTGTATTATCTTACTCATATGGAGTACATTTGCCTGCGCGAAAGTAGTTCACTTCTATCATTTTCCTCTGTAGACGGCGCTTTTGTAAACATGGTGGCTCGCGATTTCTGGGTTTAGTCAGTAGATCTATTGCGTTTTTGAATCAATGTAAATGTTACTGAACAACTGTTCTAAATGCCGACACAGATCAATGTCCGAACCGGGAATCTAACCTGGACAAGCCGTGTACGTCTGCACGGTGGTACTTGCTTAAAAAGTGAGTTAAAAGGGTCTGAATTGAAGATAAGTTGGTGATTTTCGACACATCACTGTGATTGTGGGCTGGCCGCTTGGACTTCGACTTCAGAGTTCAGTCTTATCACGTCTAACTACTTTGGAAACAAGTCGGATATTATGTTCCCTGGTTTTGAGAATGACACTATCAACATATTGTAATAACTTTAGCGCAGGTTCACTAGTTATACGTACCTCACGGAATCAGGCTGTTAGTGTTAGCCAGATGGAACACGGTCAGTGACAGCAAATGTCTAGATTTCACCAGGTGAATACACGTGTTGTCGGTCACTTTATACTAGGGAAAAATAGGAAACGGACGACAGGACAAGGACATGGTCGAAAAAATTGATTAATGTAACAACTGAATAACACGGATTGCAAAAAATAACCAATAACGTTCCTATTACTTAGTGGATTAGATAGTGACCACCGTCTCTAGCTGGCCCCAGCAGAAACAGTGAAGCGCCTCTGAGAGTTTCATACATTGATAGATTTTCGGTGACTTATTCCTCACTCTGATAAAAACATCGAAGTCATGTTGTTTAAGTACCTCAGCTCTTGCTCATAGAGGGACACCTTAGGTAACCATTGATATTTTTAATTTCTTTCAACACAAACAAATACTCCTGTAATGTAACTTTTTCTACAATCAGTCCTTCGTTCAGTTGCCCAAATCGTCAACTGGCCAGTTTTACACTGCGCGCCCTCCTATTTTTACCGTTCCCGCCAGTGTGAGGCATAATTCGCCTTAAATCTTCCAGCGTATGTTACTGTCAGTGGATGAAATTTGATATCCATGTCAGTGACCATTATATGCGAGCAGTCATATTTTGTAATTATGTAGCTATTATAGAATTTCTGCAAAAGGTTAATTAAACATATTTCCCATCTACAGTACTAAAATTGATCAGCTTGATTAAAATTTTACAGCCGTGAGTCAACTCACTTGAACACAGATAATTCTAGGGGGCACATCTGTCATGCTTGTAAAAATTGAAAGCCATAATGCATGGGATACCTGTAGATGTTTGCTAAAAAGCCTCACAGCCGTACAGAGGTTATTGTCTGCTGCATGTATTCGTCACCATGCTGGCAATGGTGTACATGTATGTTTGAACATTTTTCATATGGCTCACATTTATAGCTTATAATTGTTTTTAACACATATTTTTAGCAAAGGTGACATATTTCATGATAGCAATTAGATCGGTGATATGTTATATTAAAAATACTCGAGATTGAGGCAGCCTCCTAAATTCAGAACACAGAAATCATGGCTGAAATTTAAATTTTTCATCCTGAAGTTTGAGGCGTGAGTGATTTGTATATTTTCATGCTTTTTAAATCCAACGCTATGTTGTAGCATAACAGCTTGCAAGAACACTCCTGTAAGTTCATAAAAAGTGACTCTCATGACAAACATTTAATAAATTGTTACCATTCCCCTTGAATTTCTGGCAGACAATTGTGTAAATTTCTAAAAATTGGGACAAGCTCCGATTTTGATCAAAATAATTATTCACTGTCCAAAACTAGAGAATTTGTGCGTAATCAATTTTTGAAATTCAGTGTGTAGTTAACTGTAAAACTGATGGATGACTGTTTTTGTTTATAAGAGGATCTGCTTTAAGAAAAAAGGTTGTAAAAGTAATGACACTTTATTGTTTAGTTTTTGATCTTTAGTGGTGGTGTGGTAGTTTACACCAGCTTTAAAAATGTCAGTGACGAAAGGTAGAAATCATAAATGACAACATATATCAATAGTCCATTTCAGTTAATGACTCTGAAGCAGATATTAGTGGTAGTACCAGTGTGGTTAAAGAGTCATGACATAATGCTTTCAATTTAAAAATCTTGAGGGACTTTCTGATATGTAAGCTATGAGTGTTTTTTTCACAAGATGTGTGTGTGTGTGTGTGTTGTTATTAAAATCAGTTGCATGGTGAGTTAGCCATTGAATGATCTCAGTGCTTAATATACTTAAGGGGGTTTTGATCAAAGAATAATATTTTTATTGGATAGACTGATACATACCAAGGGAACTTGTGCCATGTGATAAAATGTTATTGTTTACATATGTTTTGGAAAAAATAAATGGTTTAACGATTTAATGAAACGTTACAATTGTGCCTTTAGCATCTAACGTCAATGTAAAATACAGAATTACTTTTACATAAACATTTAAAATGTTATATATTTTGGATTTCCTATATATATATAGTTAAGAATGCATGTCTACATGATGTTCTCTGCACATTTTTTGCTTTGATAACACTATCACTGATGGTGTTATTCTATCAAAAATCAAAAATTAAAGGGCAATTTCAACAGTAAAATCACCCATGAAAATCTTATTTTTAATGATGTGGATTTCCGACAGTTTTTGTATTTCAGGGTGACCTAAAAGGGCTGCTGGGTTCCTTGTTAAATCCAGGTTGTCGTGTCTCTTGGGAGGCATTTTTTCTTTAGTGCATCTGCATTGAATAAATTTATGTTTTTGATTATTTCTGGCAGCCTTCCCAGATTTCCGTAAATTTTCCAGGCTCAGATTTGGAAATTCTGGGTATTAGAAAAAGCATAAAAATTGGTGCTGTGAAACCTGTTGTGATACGAATAGATGTCATTGAAAGTATTTTTGTCTACATTAAACTCACCATTCTAACACAATGTGTCCTTCGTTGATTACCACAATTGCCACGTTGTCAGGTAATCCCTTGTTTTGAAAGCTAACTTCTTCTTTTGCAAGCATTTCACACCATCACTTTTTGATGCCAGAGCCTCAAAGTTAGCAAACACTACTTGATAATTTCCTTTAATTATATCTCTAATTGGAACACATAGGCGGATTTAGGGGGAGGGGGCTGGGGCTGCCGCAAGCAAAATGAAACAGCAACAGCGCGACGCGTGAGGAAATGTAACTAGGACCGATACTGGAGAGGGGGGGACTCGGACACCAGATCGTGGCGGGCTCTCGTTCCCGATTTTTTTCTTTTTAAAATTAGTCTATAGATTTCCCGCACAGAAGCTTCATACTCCTGGCCCCCGCAACTTTTGGGACGCCTGTACACATACAACCGCGCTCTGCCCAATTCCCCGAGGCAAGGTGTTGGGGGACCCCCTTCTGGTCCCTGATCCGCCACTGGAACAGTACTACAAAACGACACCACTATTTTCTTCATCATCTGTATCAACATCACTAATGTCTCGCAAAAAATTGTTGCTGTTCTGGTATTGACCCCACCCCCCCGGCTGGTGCAAGCAAAATTAAACAGCAACAGTGTGGAGCGTAAAGAAATATGGAGTTCTCCAACAAGGAACAGGAAAACCCCAGAGCACGGCGGAATTGGGTTTCCGGTTTTTTGGGGGGGAACACCAGGTCACATCGCCGACCCCCCAACTTTCGGGGCGCTGTTAGTGCACGGCAAATATCTACTAAAGTTTGGTGAACTACATGGCTAATAAGCAAACAAATTGCAGTTCAGTGTGGGAACGTCAAAAGAGCAATTAGTTGACCTGTCAACTATGCTTCTTCTGCTAGTTTCATCTTAATCGCACAGTGAACCTCTTATGTTCACTTAGTGATAACTAAACCGTTTCAATGATGTTTTTCGTTTTAAAATTGCTTCAATTAATACTACAGGTACTCCAGTATCGTCCGCATTCGTCGCGATTCTACTCGGGGATTCCCTTGACAGGGAATTCCCCGAGTATGCATGACAAGGGAGATAAGTCTTAATTTTGATACACAAACGAGTCGACAAATACGGATTTTCTCATCTACAAGGATTATATTTACCATTTTTAAGAACTTAGTCCTAACTGCTACGAAATGCATTCAAATTACAACAATGACGAAAGGTTTTTTCTGCGGTTTATTTGGCACGGATACGAACCGATATGATCTTTCGAGATCCAGCCTCATCACCCGTTTTTCGCGGTATTTTGGAAATGTGCTGTGCCAAATGTGGAAAACTAGTCGCTAACCGACTAGAGCGACGTCTTTCGTGAAAATGTAATATTTCACAATTTGCAATTAAATTGTATTCTTAGTAAAATTTCAAGATAAACTCACAAAAATAAGCTGTGTTTTGGTTACCAAAAAAGCTTTGATCTCTCATCTATTCAGTGAGTGACTGTATAAAAGGCACATTCGCAAAATTTTCACCCAGTGAGATTTTCACTCAGTGAGAATTTCAGTAACACAAATTCTCACTAATTTGCATAGCATTCCTTCTGACTGAGAATTTCAGTAAAAAACAAATTCTCACTGAGTGGGAATGCTCTGCAAATTAGTTAGATTAAGTGGAATATCACTGTATTCTCATTAGAGTGAGAATTTTTTTCTCACCAATTTAAATATCACCTTAATTAGTTATATTTTCACTGGAATCTAACTGGAGTGAGATTCTCACTGGCTTTTGTGATTAGAATTTCCTGAAGCTTTTTCATAAAGAAGCTGCTGATTGTTTTGGAGAAGTTCATGCTTATCTGGGACTAAGAAATCAAATATATTTTGAAATTCTTCGAAGGTGAATCCTGTGTGATATTCAAAATTATACTTCACGTGGCTGTTTTTGAGTGAAGCAACAGAAAATCCCATGGTGGCTGCATTCTTTGTTTCAGCTTTTATTTTTCCTCGATGAACTTCATCAGTTAAAGTTTTCAACTTTGCTTCAAGAAGTTTGTTTTCAGCAGCAACAGCCAAATAATCCAAACCTGGTGGGCCTGATATAAAAATCACTTTGAGATATAATTTATAGTCAAAATTGTCAATTTCACTGAAGATTTACCTCACTCATGCTGAAAATGCCTCGATCACCAAAGGTGAAATGTACTTAAGCCTGAAAGACAGAAACTTTATGCTGAGTTACATTATTGTTCGAAGGAATTTTAAGGTTTTTCATGGATTTTCATCTTAATTCTGTCTTGTTGCAGGCTCCCCTGATTCATCTGCCCAGAGGACCTTCTGGAGAATCAAAGTCTTGTGGCGATCTGAACTTCCCACATCCCAGTCCGATTGCTAACGCCGTTACTTGCCTTGCGGAAGAATACGAGTTTATGAAGATGACATTCGAGGATGCCAGAAAGCTAGAGAATGACACTCGTGCACAAGCTACAGTAACTGCTTTACATGATTTGAGGCGAGAATTACAGCGTCTAACCTTGCGCGGTTTATGCTTCGTATGGCTCCAATTACAGATAAATCCCAAACCATTTCAGGCAACTGCCGCCACTTACGGAACGTGCAATGAAAAAGTTACCAAGAACATGTATCGGAAGCAAACGGGTAATCACGTTCATGACTGTGGATTTATAGTTAATCCTGAATTTCCATTCATTGGAGCTTCGCGTGATGGGAAAGTATACGACATTGAAGAGGTGGGGCTGTTAGAAGTGAAATGCCCGTACAGCATGCGATATATGAATCTTCAAGAAGCACTTACAACTTACGAAAAAAAGAATCTCTGTTTTTATCCAAATTTGGAGATGAAATTTTGTTGCGAAATGACCATAGTCATTGGTTCCAAGTTCAAGGGTAGCTGTTAGTGTCTGGAGCTTCTTTCTGTGATTTTGTGACATACACAAGAAGAGACTTGCATATACAACGGATTCATCCCGACCTCAGTGTCATGAAACAAATTCTTGAGAAGATGAAAAACGTGTTTATTGGCCATGTCGCCAAACTGCACCCACCTTCTACTGGTTCCACAGTTTGAGTTTCTGGATCAGCATGTGTCGGTCCGTTATATGAGCATTCAGCTGAGTTTTCACTGAGATGTGAAATCTGGTAAGCTGCCATGGTGAAACTGAAACGTGTGAGAACGACTGTAAATTGAATTAAAGTGATTCTTATTGTAATTTTTAGATTTGTGAAATTTGCCACAGTCGTATTGTTTCCCTTAGACGTAATACTCACTCCGAACACGTCACTTGTTTGAAATGTATTTATCTGGTGAACTGAAAATCGTCTAACTTGGGCAATATATTTCTTCTCGCAGGCTTGCCACTGTTGCTGCTCATTCGAGAAAGGGGCACGCATTTTTTCAACTTTTGCCTTAGTGCTGTGATTTCATTCATATTGAAAATGCCTATTATGAAGTGTTGTACATGAGACATTTTTGCTTAAAAAAACTTCTTGATTGTTGCTTTGGCTAGAAGCTTAGCATTATTGCCACACACAATTTACGTTATATTTTTTGTAAAATTCAACCTAAAGCCATTGTCATGCACAATTATAGTTTTTCTCCTATTCTCAGTGGCCACTTTTAATCCAAGCAAAGAACAAAATTAAATCAATTTTGTTGCGGAGAGTGGTCTAATTCTAAAAGGAGCATAATCACTAAGTTGTGACATGATTACAAAAGATTACACACTGGCACCCAGAAGCAAAAAATGGATATTTACAAAATATACTTTTGAAGCTTCAGAAATTAAAATATCCTGTTTGAACAACTACAAAAGGACACCTCACCTCTCCAACTCCATAGACGAAGTGTAAACTAGAGGTTCTCAACAAAAATAAATTAACGTTTTTGTGACAGCTCGAACAAGGCTTTAGTTCAGTAAAAGGCAGTAACCCTCCCGACTATGTCGATCGAACTAAAAATGACAATTTTAGATAGAAGTTCAGTTAGGCACCACCCTATTGGTATATGAATAAAAAATAAAAATGGTTTGTCACTTTGCCACAAAACAAAACGATGTTCATTATAATAGTGCCCATTGTCAGTGCTGGGGTAAAACTAGCATTGGTACAAAGCTGTATACTAAGTATGTATTTTGACGACAGTGTTCATACAGCTAGCTGGCTGACTACGGTCAAACAGGTGCTAAGACAAATGCCGCCAGACGAGTGAAACTGCGTAGTTGAATTCAGATACGCCTACACTACAGCCACCAAACTGAAAAATATACTTACCTTGGAACAAATATATTTATGTTTAGCCTTGGGATAATCACACAACATTGCCAAAATGAGCTGTACGTGTGGCCGTCCACAGAGTTTTATCCATACCTTACACTGCTCGAGATGAGTTTTCGGTTTGGGAAATGGCCAAAATGAGACAGGATGTTTCTCTCTAGCCGCATACCGGCTGTCAGACTTGCAGACGCCATAGCAGCACCGTTTTACCATTATAAAGCCAAAATTTGTTGATGTATGAACACGCCAACGTACTCTTTTTCGGGTAAAATGGCGGCTTAGAAAAAGCAGACGAAGGTGTGTCAAGAATGCTGTGTTCTGATTGGCCAGTTAAGCCGTCAGTCGTAATCCTGGCGATAGGTCAATTTCGAGCACCTCCCACTCAAACCTTCCTAATGTTGTCTTAAACGATTGCAATCAAGCATCCTTATCCCTCTTGGAGGAGATCCAACTGCCAATAACCTTGGACTCTCGTCCATCAAAAGCGCTTAGTTTTATTGTTGTGAAACAAAGCGACCCTCCTTATTTTGAGGGAATACACAAGATTTGTTCACTAAGCTGGCCCATAGCGCCCCGCCTTATTATTTCATCATAGGCGCTTTTAAAGGGGAAGGCAACCTTTTTTCGTGTTATTTGTAGTAAAAATACGGTTCGTTGATTAAACCAAGCATATGCTTCAGTTAATTACGGCTCTTCGTAATTTTGTTAATTAGTCGTGCACTACTCCGCAAGTGACGTTTAGGGGGTTAAAAAATTTACCGACATTTCGTTTCTGGTGCGTTCGAGTTACTGGGAGGATCTGTTCTACTGTTGTTTTTGTGTTGGTCTCCTAAAATTGTCGTCACCACTTCCCATCGATGAGTATTCTACGAACGGGCCAAGTGTGGCAGAGCCTGTCATCTTTCGGAAAGCTGTGTAATGGCATACCCAAAGTGTGCGAGCGATAATGAGTACACCCCAGTACGCACCAACCGTGCGGCGTGTTGACTGGCTCGTTAACAAATGAAAACGACTACCGAACTGATCACAATCAAGGTAAAACCATGACTGACTCGACAGGACACACAGTCAGAATTTATGAAAACGAAATGGAAGGAAATTCTTAACCCCCTAAATGTCACTTCCGGAGTATGGCACGACTAATTAATAAAATTATCGGAAGCCGTTGCTAACCGAAACAAATCATTACAGCGTTCTGTCGTTCAGTAACTTTTCCAGACGTGAAGGGGTGCTGAACGTGCGATAACATCTGGCTCTTTTGTTAACTGCCCAGCTCAGTCTTTTGTCCCGTAAGATAACAAGCAGGCCAATTATCTCCCAGGTTTCAAAGGAAACGTATGGTGATTGCACGCTATTACCGAACGCGTATGAACACAGTCAAACCCAGTGCGTTGGTAATCCGTTTGGACAGAATAGAATGTCTGAACTTCTGTTGTAGTTGGGCGATTTTGGTGATTCAAAAACGGAACGTGATCAGCATTTGACGAGGAATTCAGAAATGCTATTGGTTTAAGCTCAAATATGTTATAACTTAGCTTTCATTTTTATCAGCCCAGCCCAGTCAGGCTAGATACGATCTGTTCGGAGATTAGAACAATTATCGAACAAAAGAGCGCAGACCCTCCAATCATAAATGCCAGAATGGAGTTAATCAGTCGTGTAAGATACTGGCTACGGGGGTAAATTTCCCAACTTGTTGTTGAACAAGTTGGGAACAACGGGATGTCGCCGTCATGTGTCTGGGATAATAAACGAACCGCATTTTTACTAAATGACATTAAAAAATGTTACCTTAACCCTTTAACCACTTAAAATTGCATAAGCCCGCCTCCCGCTTTTACTTACCACGAAGAGTAGAACCTACACAATTTACCTTTGGGATGAAAACCGCTCCATCCATCTTCCACATTTTTAGACGTGCAACCGAGTAAGACACGCGCACTAAGCTACTTCTGGGTGACCAAACTTTTCCAAAAAAAAGTAAAAACTTGCATTTATTTAAATATCATTTACGACTGATTGGTAATTAAAACGCACGTTTGACATTTACGCGAAATCACATATCCTCACGTCTTTGAGCGCAAAACTTTAGGTCAACACTGAGAATTCCAACCTCACAACTTCGCGATTGCGTTTAACCTGAAACAGGATCTCTCTATTAGCATTATGAAGTGTGTTAGTGCGACGCAATTTTTGCTATAACTTTTATGAGACCGGGATCAAGTAAATACAAACCTGGACCAAGGCACTGCAGTTCCCAACATCACGCTATGTACCGAATGACAAGGTTGTTGATTGTACTTCATAAAAACGACCGATGTATGACACCAAATCGTGTTTGTTTGTTCATTACGAGCAAGCGGCCCAGGTCATTATCACGTCTTTGGGGTCTGAAAACCAACGTACTGACCTCGGTGAAAGTCAAACATGTAATTGTACAGTGAATATAGTAAATTGTAATTGTGCAATATTTTTACGAAAATGTGAACATTTATGATGTCTGTAGTCAACTTACTATTGATAAACGACGAAATTTGTGTAGCAGAGTATACCAAGAATAAGAACAGAAACAAGTGCAAACTCCATAGCTGGGTGAACGGATAATCTCTAAGAGCCTCGAATCTTCCCTATGTTCTCTACCAGCGATGGATTTGTGCGTTTGACAACACTGTTACATAATGATTTCTTCACGAACAGTCTCTCGAATATAATGATATCGGATGCTAATGTGATTCGTCCTACATTGCATGTCAGGATTTTGTGACATTCTAATGGAACGTTGATTGTCTCCGCAGTTACAATTAGCCTTACAGTCTCCGAGGTTCCGCTCCAATACTTCGAAGTAAAAGGAACATCCAGAGAATTTTTTGAGCTGCACATGTCAGATCCATGTCCCCTACTTTTGCATTTGATAGTGGCCACCTTCATAGTGACATGTAACTGGCTTGACGATTGCTAAGTCAGCTGACAGCTCTGTCTGTTATCATGGGTGCGCACCCGCTGGTCGAGTGCCGGTCGTCTACACCGCTCGCCTATGCTGCGCATAGGCTTGTCCTTGTGTGGATGAGCTCCCAGGTTATCATTTCTTTAAGATAGACAGACACGCTTACAGTAGCAGCAGTCACTTGTGCCTAATTCAGAAATTCGTCGAATCGTCCAAGTGCTCCCACAGCATATTCAATGTCTGGTCGTGTAGCCGTAGCCAAAGAGAGAAGACTGCCAATGAGAGATGTCGTGTCTACCAAAGTGGCTTCTTCCTAGATCAGCTTTACGTTAGAGTTCAGCGAAGTTGAGACCATGATAGCGTCTTGCACTTCAAATTTTCCAACAATTTAGTCAGTTATTAGTGCTTGTCCAGTGTCACTATTCCGTGCCTCAGCTGGACGTTGATGCCGAGTATACATGTAGCTCGCCCATATCCTCAATCTTGAAGCTTTCTTTCAATTGCTTCTTTTGGTAAACATGTCTGCTTCGGTTATTGTCAAAATGATGATGCCGTCTACCTGGATGGCTACCACACAAAGCTTGCTATTGCCATGAAGCTGAAGAACGTATGGATCTGCATAACTCTGACGGAATACGGCGTTCTTCATAAAAATATCGAGTTTGTGCTTGCTTCACTTTATAGACCTAATTCACGCCGACAGGAGGCGGGTTCCAAAACGAGGCTAGCTACATAGCTTCGTTGGCTTATTGGCATACATTGGTTGTATTCCGCATTGCTCGAAACGGCTAGCAAAAATACGGACATTCAACTCTCTGTTTTACAATCCCTAAAGACGTTGAGTTTCGGAAGCGTACTCAGGGTCCTTGTCATACGCCGCGACGAAGGAAAATATGGCCGTGTAAAATTTATAAATGTTTTCGAAAAGTTAGATCATATTTTGTCGCATCTCGGTTGCCGAGAGTCATAGCAACGACCGGAGAATCTTCGGTCAGCCACGCTGTGTTCATGACTAGGGGTTGAAACATGATGCATTTTCTTCCCAAAAAAGGACAAGGCCCTCAATTCCTCGATTTTGGGACCGGATATTGGCCCTATTCCCCTCTCAAAAATATTTAAAAATTCCCCGAAATTCCCTCCATGAGGCCTAAAACCTCCCCGGCCCTAGTGATTGAAATCACCTGTAACCACACAGAAAGAGCACAAAATGTTACTTGAGACATAGAGTTTGCAACAGGACGGGGATGCTGGTCGGCAGGTAGATTTTGCCCCGCACTCGACGAAAAAAAGACACAGGCACCTTTCCCCTTGGATGAACGAGGCCCCTGAAGAAACATGATAACTTTTCTTACTCTGTCCAGTTAACTGAAATTGAGCTCTAAAACGAGGTTATGCTTTGGACGAACGAATTAGGTGCTTTGATTTTAAAATTCACCGGTCCAGATTCAATAACCTAACATATGAAATAGACGTCAGAATTATTAAAACCAGGATAGCAGAATTGATGGTCAAATAATTACTTGTAAATGTGTGCAAGGGAGTGAATGAGAACCTGCATATAATGCGAAAGCGATTGCTCGGGCTGTGCTCGTTTTTGATTTTTTTCAATTTAAAAAATGGTCAAATCTTTATTTACGAGCCTGCTTTTTTTTAAATAAAAATATATTTAATAACATCAGATGATTGACAAATCAACTGTTAGTCCCGGTAGTCTCTACCTCACCAGAACCAGGCTATGCTTGATGGTAATATTCTTGATCAAGAAATTAAAAGTGATGTGACTAATTGCACATGACAGCAAAATGCTATAAGCCACCACTGTCGAATATATCTTCAACTCGTCAACAATACAAGCAGATGACTTGCAGAAAACATGTTTATCAACAATTTACAAGAAGAAACGTAACCCTGCATTCAACATAATACCTAATCCGTAACACTACGATCGCTGTAATTTGGTCATATCTACTTTTCATGTTTCGAACCTAGTTTTCCGAAAAAACGTATACCTTTTCGTCAGACAACTTTTTGATGCATTGACTTGTTCTCTAATGTATTTTTCTACGTCTCTGATATTAATTATTGACACATTTTTCAGATTTAATATCCAGGTTGGACTCGAAAGACCGGCCATTTAACTCACGCAATGTCAACTTCAGCTTTGTTTATCGCAGTGAGCCTCGCTTTGGATTTTAATGTCCGCCGCGTGAATAAGGTCTATAGGGCGACTTCGTCATACGACATACCAAATGCTCCTGTCCAGGTTGAACATTGATATCCTTCACTCCCGCACGGTTTGCGAAGATCAACATTTAAAACCATGGATCTTGCCCCTCCCAACTCGTTCTATTAGTCATTTCGGCAACTCTGTTTTGTTGTGGTGAATAAGACGCCTAACTCCTTTATTCTCGATAGAATTCTCAAACTACCGCGGTGCATACTCGAAACCACCATCGGTTCCCAAACTCTTCATTTCAAGTCTTGTTTTGGGTGTTACAAGTTCATTAAATTCTCGAAACTTTCCAAGCACTTAGCCATTAATGCAAAAATGGTATCGTTTTTGCTACTGCATCGGGGCGCCATCTAGGTGGTAAGTGAGCCATAACTAGTGCTTCCATTGGGTCGTCGGCCTAAAAATGATCATTCGCCGTCGATGGATTGCCTTGCACTAACCCAAAGAACGATTTTACTGCCAACCGCACGGAATTACTTTGTGTTGATAGATAAGCTGAAATTTGGAGACCGAGGAGCATCATGATCATGCGTTGATGTCGCAAATACTGAGCAATAGTCACACGAGTTTTAATTAAAGTCAGCGTTTGAGCACTGGTGAAAATTCCTATTTTTCACACATACTTTGGAAGGACTTCCCCGGTTTTTAGAAAAGCATACGACAACCATTTGAACAAAACGGCTCTTAGTATAAAAGTGAGTAGAATCAATCAGTTGATAAAAATATGCAGAAATGGTTATCCACGAATGTTTTAAAATACTTGTACACCACAGATGATCGGCTCTTATATGTAGTATATCAACTTTCTGAGGCTTTCCGAGGGTTGTAAAAATAATGATTAAATGGAGGGTATTTGTACTAATTACATTCTTCGGGTGGTTTAAAGACGAACAAAACGCAAACTTACGAATATTGTATTTTACATTTCGCATAATTTTTAGCTTTATCGCATACGCGTTGGACCAGTCGAGTATGGAACGCCCCTAGCGTCACCTTGTGACGGGTCTTTTCTGACACGTGACGAGTCATTTTTGACACGCTGACGCGTCAATGATGCTGTCGAACTCGTGTGGATGTTCTTAAAAGAACCAATCAGTGTTAAGGTTTTACAGTGTGTTGACTAAACCAATGAGATCGTCATGTTTTGAGGTGACTGACAAGAACAAAGGCTGTCAATCATATATCGACTTAGTATTCCATGAGACAAAAACAGGAGTAACTTGATTTGAATGCAGTGCAAATTTTTATCAACATGAACGTGATTATTTGAGTAAACTTGTCAAGTTGCTTCGCGTATTCAAGTTCACGCAACACTCACTTCCGCTTAATCTTGAGATTAAGCAGGATTCCAAGTTCACGTACAGCAGCTCAAGGCAAGTTTCGGCCTCAGAGTGGCTTACGCAGAAAATTTTGCCCCCTCCCACACACTATATAGTGAAAAAGACACATATCTTGAATGAATGTGGCCAAAAGCTGGCAAATTCCTTGAATGTGTAACGTTACTGAATGAACGGTACTCCAATAGGCATGAACACTGAACCTTGATACTAGTACCCCAGATTTTTGTGTGATCTGTCAGTCTTGCATTCTTGTGTGAAAGGTGTTTACTAAAAATTTGCACCAGTCCCTATAACAGGACGCCCACATTTCTTCAAAAAGCCCTTGCGGCGATTTTACTCTCATGTTTGAGTCGTTTCCTATGATTAATGGATTTGGCCCAGCCATCTATTACACAGAAATTGATGTTGAGACAAAAATATTCTCAGTGTCTTGCAATGTGCCTGGCCCTTCCAGAGTAACAGTTTGATAAATAACTTATTGTTATTTTACAGGTTGACTAGTTTAACTAGAAGTATACAAAATGCTGTTGGTGGTGGTGTTGATCAGGCTTATGCAGCAAAACTATTGAATTTTGCTAGGAGGTTAATGGAGGAGGCAGATCAAGCTGCATATGAATCAAGTGAGCATCATTGTTTGCGTATTGTAGTTTTGGCCTTGTAAATCTATTGAATGAGTACTAGTAATATGACTACCTCTTTTTAACACAGTGTAATTTTAACAATTGAACCGATGCTTATTAAAGGTACCAGCATGTCACCTTTACCTTGAGATCCCTCTACTGTGGGTAATAGCATTTTCAGGTTATTCCTATGTGCATGACTAGGTGTTCAGTGCTGCCAGATTTATTGCACGAGTTAATAGAGAACTTACGGATGACTGGTTACTGAATAATTAGTACCAAAAACCTATTTGAAAATGATTCCATACAGATGTCCCTCGTTTTACATGACCAAAACTCACCTGTGTGCATTTCAACGTGATATTGTTTACGAATATATGTGTATTTGGTATCCTGTAACTGGCCATATACGAAAGCTCTCTATTCTTTTGTTTAACATTTCAGTGTGTGATGTGTATTACATGTGAAAACACATGTACATTGCAGGGGCAACGATATTTGGGCACAATCAAAGTTTGACAGAACCTCATCTCACTTAGAGTGTATGATAAAGGCAAACTTCACACGACAAGAGATGGCCGAATCAATGGGAGTTACTTCCTCTACCATATCACGTCGACTGAAGTATGTAATAATTTCATTACCACTGTTCAAGAATTGACACTGTCTCCTGACTAGTGCTTAAGCTGCTACCAATTTGATGGACAGGGCTTTTAATTAGTGGTGATTAATGCAATTGTATCATTTTTGTGGTATAGTAAAGAATCTTTAGATTGTTTCTGGTAAATCTCATCCATTGAACATTGGAAACCATGAATTGCATGATCCTACATGGTATCATGTACAGAGTGTGGAAATTAGGCGAAATTCAAGGTGGCGGAAGCCGCCATCTTGAACTATAAAAATGCTCAAAGTTGCACTAAGTGCAACCAAGTTACTTTTATTCTCCTAACCATATATAATAAATTTCCAAAAGAAAAATTTACAGTAAGCAACTTTGCAGGGTCAACTTTTTGGCAACTAGACTACTGCTTTTCAACTTTTTGGCAAACTGTGTCAAACCCCGTTAAACAGTAATAGTGCAGTTACTATCCCTATTTGACACATTTTACATTTTGTATTTATGTAACTGTTAAGCAATCACTTGAAGTAGTATGCACACTCTTGACAGTTGTATCCTAAAGCCACGCATGGTGCATAGGCTTCGACGTTAATATGTCGATGTTTTTTCGTCCTCAGGGAGTATGCCAAGTCTTCAAGACAATACAATGAGGTTGCGGACTCGCAACTAGACTCAGCTGTTGGAGGCACAGTTGGTTTGTATTGTTAAATTGCACTTCAAAGTTCAACTAAATTATTTATCAGTGGATTATAATTACCGTAAAAACCTGCAAATAAGCGCATGTGAAACAAGTCAATGCATTTTTTGCCAAACTTTCCTACTCAAATGTTCCGCACATGCACATATATGTGCATGTACTTAAGCTTCGCAATTATGTGCGTGCGAGTCACCTCATACAGATGCACCATGGTGCTCCGATTTTAGACCAACTCTTCTTGTTTTTGAAAAAACACTATTCCACCCAACTCTGGGAGTAACAAAAATAGGAGTAATTGTCCAAAAATATACCAAAATTGTACTTTTATCTTAAGTCTTGAATGGGCATTGAGAAAACTAAAGTACCATGTGCATTAATAGTTCGACCATCATAATCAGAGCAAGTTCTACTTAAATGTTGGAGGCACATGTGCTCAGTTGCTGGCTGAGGAAAACTAACATACCAAATGACGTGCGAGACAAGATTTCAGTATGTCGTATGAAATTTAATTGTGCCCAGGGCATGTAGTGTGCTCCAAAAATGAGCCCTGTAAATTTGTTGTTTACTTTCAATATGGTTCTCAAGATGTTTTCTGAAACAGAACACTGGAACAAAATGCTTTTAATGTGATGTTAAAACATACATACGATGTTTATGTCAAGAAGAAAAATGCATGCATGTGACAGCAGTAATTTTAAATGCATTTAATCTAGCCTCAAGCTGTGAATTTTCATGTTATGTTCTCTATAGTGGAGGTACTGTTTGTTCTTTAACCAGAATTGTCATGAATGCTTTGAAAGATGGAATGGAACTGTCAACTGTATACAGATGCTGCTTAAGCCCGTGTCACATTCGTGGTATGATGCTAGCAGGGCAACAAAAATGCTGTTGTACGATAGTCTTCTGTATTGACATATTCGCAGTCACATTTGTTGTACAAATGTCCTACGACATTAAACCAAGGTGTTGCAAGACATTGTATGCCTGACATCCAATGATGTTATGATATGTAGTCATATTTTTAATGTTCGATGGTCCCAGAGCATGTACGTGATGGTAAAACGTTTGGGGGACTGTCGGTTGTCTAGTACGATTGTAGGACTATTCTAGACTCGGATAACCCAAAGATCGTATGTCAGTCGTACAACTATCATACAACAAATGTGAGGCATCGCACCACAGTGTTACGATATAGATCTGTTGTAGAACTGTTGTACGACGTTGAAATGATTTTGAACAAGTTCAAAATTTGCCGACGCTGTTCTTGGCATGCAATGCGGTAAAATCTCACTAATTTCAGACCATAATAATTGCCAAAACCGTCCATTTTTATGCGCCCACATGTTTATGTGCGTCCGCATCTGTATCTCCTAAACCCCTCACAGGATCTTGAAGAGATTTGATAGATGTGTTTCTATGAAGCTGACAACAGATGATGACAAATTTCAGACCTATCCGACTACCGGTGTGCCCCCTAGTGGCAGTTTTATTTTTTATGCTTATTTCTATATCTTCAGAGATCCTAAAATGATTTTCATAAAATTTGAAATATGGGCATCTATCAGTGAGATGACGCTAACCTCTTGTTTTCAGATATATTTGCGGTATTTTGAACCACCTAGTGGCCATTTTTGTTGTCTTCGAGTCTGTTTTTTGGTGTCTGCCCCTCTATCAACCAAACTACTCCTAGGATGATTATGAAAATTGGCATATAGGTTGTTACTATGACGAGGACAGCTGCCGATGATTTTCTGACGACTTCAACTGCTGTGGCGCCTCCTAGTGGCAATTTTGTTTGTTTTTGTGCCCATGGCTGTATCTCCTTAACGCTATGCAGGATCTGTACTAAATTGAGGTAGTGTATTTGTATGAAGTCGACAACAAACTACGACGGCTTTCAGACGGATCGGACTATCGGTGTGCCCCCTAGTGGCAATTTTTATTTTTATGTTCACCTCTATCTTCAAATGTCCTCAACGGATTTTCATGAAATTTTTCACATGGGCTTCAATTAGTGGTATGACACCATTTTCCGGCAATTTCATTTTTTTTTCATTTTCCTCTGTTTCTCTGAAGTTCCTTGATGGATTTGTATGAAATTTTGTAAATAGGTTTCTATTAAAGAAGTGGTGACATTTTCCTATTTTGTTATGGGTTGGACGTATTTTGCGCCATCTAGTGGCAATTTTTACTGTTTTCTTGTCTATTTTTGGCGTCTGCCCCTCTATGAACCCTACAAACCACTCTAAGGATGTTTGTGAAAATTAGCACATATGTTCTTAGTGTGAAGAGGATGGTTGACCGTGTTTTTCTGAGGACTTCGCCTACTGTGGCACTTTTGTTTTTTTGCAGACATAGCTGTACTCTCCTAAACCCACTGCAGAATCTTTATGAAATTTAGCAAGTGTATTTATATGAAGTTGACTACGGACGATGATAACGATTTTCAGACAGATGTAATCAATGATGTGCCCCTTGGTGACAATTTCATTTTTTTCTGTTTTCCTCTGTTGCTCTGAAGTTCCTTGACGGATTTTTATGAAATCTGATAGCTTTCTATTAAAGACCTGTTTCTGCTTTCAGATGACTTCAACGTATTTTGCGCCATCTAGTGGCCATTTTTCTGATAGAAATAAATACCCTTAGAAGCACTCCATTTTCTGAGCATGTGTGGGCGCATTTCAACGCCCTGCATTGCTCTTGTTTATTTTTAAAGGCTTCTAATCTTGTGAATGCTCACAATTTTTCAAAACTTTGTTTGATGGTAGCTATGGTACAAAACTTGAAAATGAGAAAGTAATAGTTTGGGGATACTAATGTTCTATGCAAAAAGCAGAAAATAAAATGTCAGTTGTGTGCCATCTTGTGTCCCTAATGTTGTACCACGGTCTCTTCACTATTGTGATTTTCCTCAACTTCTGTCGCCGACACATCACATATTGTCCTGTCATACGACAAATGTGACGGGCTTAAGTCAGCTGAAATTTCACCTCATGGTTTCTGCTTATTTGTTTAAAGGTATTTAGTGGGTCACGAATGATCAAGTTTCAACTATAATTNGCTTATTTGTTTAAAGGTATTTAGTGGGTCACGAATGATCAAGTTTCAACTACAATTTCTGATAAAAGATAGTAGCCTCTGTGAGACCGAGTGCCTTGGTGCAGTACTGCAAATGTGCTTACATGGGGTGCCACAAATGTTTGTTGCTAATGTGCATATCACATTTTTAATATTAAATACTAACTGTTCAGAAACATGGCTATATTTTTCTTGTCTTACATACGCTATAAGTACATCTTTTGTTTTAGATACTGGAATAGACAGTGACACTCGGTTCCTGGTGTATGGGAAAGCATCCTTTAACAACTGTTCTACAACTGTCCTTGATTGCTTTCAAAAAGCGGTAATGAAGTAAGGTGCACCCTCGCGAGTTAGATGTGACCATGGTGCATTCATGGAAATGTTCCGTGGCCTGGACAGAGGGAGTGCCATTCAAGGAAAGAGTGTGCACAATCCGAGGACAGGAAGACTGTGGCGACATATGTGGCGTGGTGTCACCAATGTGTACAATGAGATGTTTCACTTTCAGTTTTTAGAGGAGAAACGTGTTTTGGATCCGGATGATCAGCTGTCCTTTTGGTGCTTGCACTATGTGTTTTTTACTCAAAATTAATCAATCATTGAAAGCCTTTTAAAGTCAATGGAACCACCATGGTTTGTGAACAGAGAAGGGCAAGTCATCATACTGGCTGTTTGTTCTGCAAGTGTTGGCACTGCCGTACAGCAATCTGACTGCTGAGCTGTTCAAGAAACATGTTGATCTACATACCCAAGAATGAATAGCTCCAGAATGTTCTCCATGTCCTCTCTCAAGTAACAACCTATCTTGGCTTGACGAACTTGTATCTTCACTATACATTACAGAAACTCACAGCTTACAAGTGTATCAGAAAACACTGCGATTTGTAAATTCTATGACAAGTTCATATTCATAGGCGAGGTGCTCATGTTAATTTACCAGTTGAAATGGTCTTTCACAAGCTAGTAACTTGTAATCTGTTATACTAGAGTTTCTGCATTGAATGGGAAGGATTCATTAAGTTGTTAGTTTGTTCTGTCAATTCCTTCCTGTGTATGTTTGACGTTGTAATTTGTGGGATTCTGCTCTCGACTGGCTTTAAATGTGATTTTAAAGCCTTGATATTTGTGGTCATGGCTGAATTGCTGTTCAAAGACCTGTGACTATGATAAAGCTTCAATTAGAAGCCTGGGCATTAATAAATTTCTGACATGATCTTGATTGGATGTATTTTTAATTACTAGGCCAAACCTACGATGAAAAACAGAAAACATCCTCATTATCAATCATCCCCAAGGATGTGTCAGGGTATTAAAGAATTTTTACAGCATTTCTTACATAATTCATGTTCTCAATGGAAATAACATACTTTGTGCCAATTTTTATTGGGACATCCCATAGCTCCTATATCAGCTGAATGCTTTTGGGACACCTGATATTACCACCACTGTTGAAGGTGAAACTGCTATTCCTAGGCAAATCTCAAACACTTGTATTGCTAAGCAATTTCATATATTGTGTTATACAGTCCTTCAAACATATCTTGAAAAGAAACAGAAGTATTGTTATGGTAATCCTATAATTCAAATGTCATGCCTCTGGCCACCGTATGGCTTCTCAATTAGAGAGACATTGTCCCTTTATTAAAGGCATCTCTACTCAGTAGCGGATCTAGGATACCATAAGGGGTGCCCAACATGTTGCCTTGGGGAATTGGGCAAAGCGCGATTGTATGTCCACAGGGGCCCGAAAGTTACGGGGCCGGGATGTGGACGTTCCCTTCAGAAAATCTATCGGTGGACACGATTCCTCTGGTACAGTATGTGAGCCTCTGTCATCCTCTACCGGTCCTAGTTGCTGAACTCTATATTTCCTCACGGTTCACGCTGTTGCTGCTTCATTTTGCGTGCGGCGGGCGGGGGGGCGACCCCCCTAAATCCTCCTATGCTACTTAATGTTTTAAGTTCAAACGCACTACATGTTTAAGAGTTCTCGCAAATCCCTACTCGTACTTGGCTAAGAAGTGCAAGAAACATTCATTTCCCTGTATGAAGGCCATTACCGATGTAAGGTAAAAAACAGAAAAACACGGTCAAACGCATTAAAATGATGCTGTGGTCAGTAAAATTTGAAAAGACTTTTTCACTGACCAATTCAATGCATTTTACGGCGTTTTAGTTTTTAGTACTTCAAAGAACAAACAATAACAGGCAACAACTTTCTCACAAAAAACAACTTTTAGCATACCCTGTCTTCACCGAGCCTTAGACGTAAAAAATATATTATAAAAATGGTCAGCACTCAGGGGCACATCCAGAATTTTGAGTTGGGGGGGCCAGGGAGGAGTATTAGCCCGTCAGACATTTGCACCGCCGTACTACCAAATGGAATCTGGGAGAATATTAGGGGAGGGCATGGCCCCATTACCACCCGCCCTTAAATTCCCCTTTGGTACTGCCTCGTATAAAAACAACCTCACAATCTACACGACAGCCTGTCTCCACTGAGCAAGACTGTAATTTTAGCAACTGGTACATCTTCACTGATCAAGCGAATAAAACCTACAACTGTTGGCACAGCACTGTGAAAATCACCGTGACTCCAAGGTCACAGTCATCCACTCCTCGTCACTCACAGCATTGCCTCGTTTATATTTATAACAATTTGACATTGCATGCTATTCTTACGCAGAAGCCACCGTTATACTGTTGCTGGGCGCTACACTCCACAGAGGTGGATTATGATTCATTTAATTGATACGAGTGTGAATGTTAACTTGTCCCTTATTCGTCAAATGCAAAGTGGGATGGCTATTGACCTTTTAGGCTAGTCAGATATCGGGTCAGTTGGGGCGTAAACTGACTGACATCGAAGCATACGTCATAGCTGAGCAAATGACAACGTCTTATTGGTCCCACAGTGATGGGGCGGTAACTTGACACACTTGGGAAGTACATTTCGAGTCAACTCTGACGCGCCTCGATGACTCGTAACGTGTCTGAGAAGACCCGTCAGAAGGTGACGCTAGGGGCGTTCCATACCAGTAATATCTGACGAGTCTCATCACCCATTTTATGATATTATGTAAAAGTGAAGTTCCATAGGTAAAAGATCAGTCGCAATCGGACTAGAGCGAAATCTTACATGAAAATGGGTTCGTCTCGGTTTGAAAGAACGTGGATATGGAATGTTGCGAAAGATGGGTCCGTTTAAGAAGTTGTTTGCATTTTCTTCCGCCTGCGAGTACGCACATGGTGCTACTTTTTGTGTCATATTGAAGCGTGTCGGATAGTTAGAGGCGGACGTTATAATACTGGAAATATTACTGTGCTGAAAGTGCGAGTACTTACACGCGATCTGTCAATCATAAACTTGTCATCTTCACGGTATTCAAGCATTGCTTGGTTGTTGGTAGGTCTACTAGTGTTTGGCATGCTATGGAATGTAAGGCGTTTGGATTTCAACGTTGAACTATTTCGTGATTCTCACATGTAGTATAAAAAGTTAAGTACTCGGTGTTATTAACCAGCCGTGTCGTAACACTTTACAGTTATTGTGAGAAATTTATTTACTTCATGAGGACAAGCTTTGGATACCAAAGATTGAACGCCTGTCTAACATACCTCTGGGTCTTCGGCGCTGCTTTGAATCGAAATCTTTTTGAGACCAGATGACATATCGTCTCCATCGTCTGACTGTCCTGTAGTGTCCGTCCCCAAACTGGAACTGCATGTAGGAAACCCCCTCGTAGCTGTCAATGTCGACGATGTCGCTAACTCTAAAATGTAGACAATTACAACTGTTATTGTGTGAAGTTATGACGATTTGTAATTTTCGAACAACGTCACTGTTAACGAATTATATGCGAATTTCTTATAACTGTTGTTGCAATATGCCGGTCTGGGAAAATAACTTGTGGCGATCTCAAAATTAAATTATCTAATCCTGATTATTCTTTAACATATCATAGCTACAATGGCCGAAGTATAATATTGTTTCTTCACAATTCTGAGATTTATAAGATGTTGTCTGATAAAATTAGGGGAAAGTTCCTGCTAATGCTGGATTGAATTACATGTAACTTATATGACAATTAAATACGATTTCTTCTATTGTTCCCCGTCTCAGTCCTCCGTCGAACGCAAAGCATATTTCAACCTGTTATCCAAACAACATTCTGAACTTTCAAAATCTTCAACGATCGAAATAATACCTGGTTTCCTGACGACCACGATAATCAGGCGGGCATTGAACTTTTCGACGTACTACTTGCAAACGACTTTGTACAACTGATCATTGAGCCTACAAGAATCTCCGCAACTTCCAAATTTTGAATTGATTTGTGTATTACCAACATCCTCAGTTCTATTTCGTCCTCGTTCGTTCTGCCCACATCGGTCACTCGGATCACCATTTCATACATACATGCACGTTATCCTATTGTGTTCAGCTCACAACAAAGCCCCTGTTATGAAACGTATTTGGAAATACGACAAAGCAAATCAAATTCAAATGCATAACGACTTAATCAACCACGATCGGGATGCAATTCTCAGTCGATTCGACATCGATACTACATTATCGTGATTCACTAAAGAACTTGCAGACACCCTAGAAAAAAACACTCCATCCAAATTCAAAGTAGTTACCACCAAGGTTTACAGAATAGATAAAGCGCGAACTTAAAAAATGCTCTAAGATGTACAGGCACTACAAATAATATGCCAACCCCCTTCATTTCAATCAATACAATGAACAGTCAAAACACATGCAAAGTATAATAAAAAATCACAAAATATGATTACAATATCGGTCTTATTCAAAGCATTAAAGATCTTTCTGAATACTCTATGGAGTACTGGAAAATTGTTAACAAAATAAGATGTTTTTCAGCCAATAACGCGTTTCCTCATATTTCTTCTAAAGACTTCCATAAACACGCCGAAACAACATCGTAAAAGGCACATTATTCCTAGAATATGTTACAAACAAAGAAAACATCAATTCGACTAATCAAGACGCAGTCCCTCTACTATCAACTCACTCATTTATCGACGTTAACA
Source organism: Phoronis australis (assembly GCA_002633005.1). Taxonomy (NCBI): domain Eukaryota; kingdom Metazoa; phylum Phoronida; family Phoronidae; genus Phoronis; species Phoronis australis. The sequence continues at coordinate 23,029 of NMRA01001138.1, read as the reverse complement.
AATCAAATCGAACAGAACTCATAACAAATAAAATGGTAAAAACGGTAGCTAAAAAATTATCTGTACATCTCAAAAATCATTTAATAAAACCCTGTTGTCAGGTCATTATCCCTCCGATTGGAATTTGGAAATAGTGGTATCACTTCACGAGAAGGACTGGAAGTCAGAAGTGTCAATTTATCACCCCCATCACTCTCCATAATACCTTCCCCGAGATTCTAGAAAAGGTTATATTTCGAAAACCCTTTGTCATTTAAATTCAAACGATCTCATATACTCAATGCAGTTTGGCTTTCTAACAGGAAAAATACAATTTCCCAAGTCATTGAACTTATCCGTGACACACATTTACAGTTTGAAAATAATAATAACGTCAGGTCTGTTTTCCTCGACTTAGCTTCTGTCTTCGACATGTTCCCACATTACCTACTCATTTACAAATTAAGATCGTTTGGAATATCTGGTACTCTATTAAGTTTATTGGAATGTTATTTCCATAATCCCATCTACAAAGTGTGAATTGATGGTGTATATTCATTGTCGTCATCTCCGGGCTACGTGAATGCGGGTTTGCATGCCCCAGGGCAGTGTTCTTGGTCCATTACTTTTCATTCTATACATAAATGACCTTCCCGACAATACTTCATGTACAACCTATCTACAGTATACGCTGATCACACATCTTTATTTCTTACTTTCCCTAAAGGCAATCCACAACTATCTATGAAACTACAAGATGATGTACACAGACTTTCTTCAAATGGCGAATGGATTTTCAGGCAGAAAAAAGTGTGACATTATTTTCTCCCCATCCCAAAACTCACTACTGCTTGTAGATCCATTATTTGATTTACAACTTAGAGGTTGGAGAATACCCAACAAATATACCCACAAACACTTAGGTATTGTTGTTGATAACAACCTCTTTTTGAATGCTCGTTGTCGTGGTCTAGTTGCTAAGATTCAAAAGTTCCTGAACCCAATCAGATTTATATCAAGGCAACTTAGTTCAATGCACCTAGATGTTTGTTTAATGCATTTGTCTTACTCCACTTTGACTACGGAGACATTATCTACCAACCCGCTGGTGCTTTTCTACTTCAACTAGACCGTTCGCTGTATCAAGCTGCACTATCAATCACAGGATCATGTAAACTTCTCGATACCTCGAGTTGGTCTACACTTTCCGAACGAAGGAAACTACACACAGCCATGAACACATTTAAAGTTTTCAATAACATAAACAATTCGTCTAATAAGCTTTTATTTAACACATATTAAAGAGAATACCGAACGACTGGCCTTATGAATACCATTATTTTCACAATTCCCACGTCATATTCCAGGGCAACTCGCAGATCAAAAATTCCAGTGTGTATAAAAACTTGGAATACAGTTCCTTCAATTTTAAGAGACAGCCGTTTACCCTAAATGATCAAAACAAGCTTCAAAAATCACTTCTGTCATGCCAATCTACCATTCCCTCTTACCAAGTTAAAAACTATCTTCCTAAATCTCACGAGATATCTCTCTATCATCGCCTCTTATACGGTCAACCTCACCTTGCCGAGAGGTGTCGCGTTAACCTGTGAGGAAGGTGAGAAACGACGCTGTGACGCCAGTGGTTCGTCTCGAGAGTGAATGCCGCTATATTGTGGTGCATCGTTCCCGCTTGTCCGAACTATGAAGCCTCGAAGAAACCGGGTATATCGTTTTTTCGACTTCCTCGGGAGCTCGAAATGCTTAGGAAGTAGCTCGGGGTAGTGAAGAATGAAAGGTAGGAAGTTAATAGCAAGTATTAGGCAGTGAAACATCCGTGTATGTGGCCGGCATTTCGTCGACGGTGATTTCTCTGACGAATTCTGGCTTACCAAAGAACTATCCATATGTTCCGTTGCTTGTGCATGTTCACGGCGCCTCTCTAGTATTTCTTGATCAGTGTATTCCGGTTCAAACGGATAGCCTGTGAAACCTAAAGATCCCACACGTGAAGTCTTCGTCGCCCGAGCTCTTGACTTAATCGGGATTGGTGCGGGGCGAGTTGCCGTTTATTAGTAGACGTTTATTATTCTGCGTTCCTTTTCAAAAGGAATATTCTCATCCTAACCAATGCCTATATGAAACAGAAACAAATTCCGTCTCATCAGATACAATTTGTAATGCCTTGGAGTGCTCGTGAGTGCAAATATTTTTAGAAGCAAGCAATGAATAAACCACTGCGTTACCGGCTTTTGATGCCGGCAACAAAGGTAATTGACGGGGCACCGAGGCCTTGTAAGCGCATGCTAATTCAGTGTTTGCTGACAGAAAACTGTTGTGAAACAATTACTCGATTTTATACGCTATGGTCACATGTTGGGGGAATCTTTATTTAGAAATACAAATACATTATTCAAATCAATGTTACTGTACAACCTCTGCCCTGACAGTCTGTGGAACAAGCAAGTAGATTTTCTGTTTCAAGGCTAATTCACATAAATAATTACGTGCACATTGTTTCTTTCGGTCACTACTATAGCATTTTCGTCACTCTGGAGGTTTAGTTTCCAACCCAAGTTGGTTTATGTTCGTGCCAGTCCCGGCGGCCGCGACGCGTCTGATCGGGTTCTGCGCCACTTGCATGGATAACGAGTCAGTCCGGCTGCGACAGGCCTGATCGGGTTCCAATCAACTGGCCGGGATAACAAGCAATGTGTCTGTTTAGACTCAAAAAATCACAAGTATAACAACACAGATCGAGGTTCTTCTGTCTGTATTTCACGGAATAATACTTCGAATTTATCTCCGAACAGACATGACAGTGTTTTCACGATCATTGACTTTACCAGACGTAGGGGTTCCGAGCGTATGATAACCTCTAGCTTCTTTGTTAACTACCAAGCACACCCTTTTATCTGTTATGACAACAAGCAGGCCAATTATCTACCACGCTTATTACAGACCACGTGTGAACACAGTCAAATTCAGAGTGAATTGGTTTATTCCGAAAGACTAGATGGTCGTAATTTCGGTTGCAGTTGGGCGATATTGGGGATTCCAAATCTAAACAGGATCACCATTTGACGAAGATTTAAGAAATGCTATTGTTTTATGTTCAAATATGTAATAACTTAACTTTTCTTTTTAACAGCACAGCCCAGTCAGGGTAGAAACGATCTGATTGGAGATTAGAGCAATTATCGAACAAAAGAGAGCTGGCCCTCCAACCATAAATGCCAGAATGGAGTTACTCAGTCGTGTAAAATATTGGCTACAGGGGTAAACTTCCCAACTTGTTGTTGGGTTATAGAATCGAACAAGTTGTGAGCAACGGGAAAATGTCGTAATGCCCCAAACTCCTCAGTGCTACAGTCCTTGGTATATTAACCTGCCGAACTTTGTAGGCTACCGTGTGTCAAAATACCAGTAAATCCGTAACAGCGAATAAAACAACACCTTTTTATAAAAACTAAGTGTATTTTTAAGGGTTTTACACCGAGGTTTGATGATTTATTGATGTTAAACGATGATATCAAGCGATAAGCCGACACCAGTAACCCGTGTTGAGAACTGCTGAACAGACTGCGTGTGAAACCAATTACGTCATTTGATAATTTCAACACCTCCGTCAGGTGTCAGGTAACGCAACCGAACGTGCCGTCGTAGAGTAGAAGTACTTCATCTAAATTGATACAAAATAAGTTGTTTTTGGGTGGCATTCTCCTTTAACTCTGATAAATTTCGACACAACTTCAGAGACATGTCTCCGTTGTGCAATTGTGGGCAAGTTCAGACTAAAATTCACATTCTGTTGGACTATCCAATTAATTTTCAACAATGGCATGGACTTTATCGAGGTCATGGAAAGTAACTCTGACATGTTGTCTCAACCTTATGAATCCCGTAGTTTGCTAGACAAAACCAATATCCTCATTAATGGTTCAAGAAAATTCAGTGTTGAACCTGATCTTAGTCTGCTTAAATCTGTCGCATCATATTATTATATTAGTCTGTTGTTGTATTGATCTGTTGTAAGTCAATGTCACTTCTAACTTTTCCCTTATTCTTGTGTATAATGATAACAGTTGAATATTCCCATTTATACCACAATTTTAGCCTCGAATGGCAGATACAACCGTGTAATAACCCATAAAGTTATCTCACTAGTGAGTTAACATTTTGGCGGGAAACCGAGGCCGGATTCGAACCCGGGCCTCATAGTTTGGAGTCGCCGACTTTACCACTACACCATTCAATGGCTGACGTCATCAAACGTGAAAACAGAATACTTAAATGAGCACGCGCAACAATCGCATGTTTAGCAAAAGGGCATTGCACCGACATTTATACGCTATGAAAAATAAGACGCATAATTTCTAATAAAAGAAAAGTCCATAAAAACGATATTTTAATTCTGTGAAATTTTTCTCTCGTGTTCTTTCACTTCTAAATCACTGCTGGTATCATGTCGTCGACATCCTTTGACTTGAGCATTACATTCAGTTACTAGCGGCAACCTATTTTATCAGACGATATTTTCGCGGTCGAAGCTTAGCGTGATAAAATGTGTAGTAAGCTATACTAGTTGCTAAACCGTAATTTATAGATTCACTTTATTTCTATTCGGTTTAAATTTTCAATTGGTTTTGAGTGTAAGCATTATTTGACAAAAATAGCTAGGCTTTTCTTAAAAGGTCACGACCTCTGACCCCGGGCCTCTGCCGTGGAAAGTAGTTACAAAGCCGGGACGAGTCGAGAAAGGTAGATCGATTAATTGCAATGTTTCTCGTTCAGTATGAGGTAACGCCCCTCGGGCGATAAATCTCTTAAATCCACGGGGCTCTAGATAACGGGGGATAACGACTTCGCCATGCAATAATCTATATTTATTATTGTGTGTTCATTGTCTGAAGCCCGGATATAATGCTAACTGCGGTTTCCTGGATGAATTTTATAACATTATATATTTGTGATGTCTTAATAAATTGATAACTATTAAAAAATTCCGTTTGTATATCTCGATATGCGTTGTGCTACACCTTCGTTTACTTGCATATTAGCAATCTCTAAATAATAACCCAGAGTTATCATCATGTACATTGTGTGCACCGTCCACACCGAGATTTGTCCTAGAAGTTACTCCAAGAAAAAGTTGTCGCTAGGTTTGAAGGTTGTGTGTACGTTTTTTAAGCTGGTGCAACTTGCAACACTTTTGACATTTTACTCCACTTGTCAAAATAGAGTAATTAGTTATTGGGTAACTTGCACCACTTCTAATACATGTAGCTGTGCGGCCGCAAAACTGTGGTAAGGCGAAAGAAATTATCAGCCGTCTATTCGTATCTGCACAGAGCGACAACTTCGTCTTACCCCAGTTATCGCATATTCATGTGTGTGGACTCTTCACTTAAAAGTGGGCTGAGATGTACTAGTGCAAGTTGTTCTAGGGTAGGATGTGTGTGGACGGGATTTAACATATGATTGCAGAATACAGATTCTAACTTCACTTTTATTTTTATTAATATAAGAGTAATAAAGCACTCGATGGTTGCAAACCTTCACGAGGGTATTGCTATATGTGCTTGATGTATTCAAAGGCGAACGTAGTCTCTGACTTTCAATACACGTCGTCAGCGCGAGCTTGGAGGTGCTGACACACAACTTGCGATAGCATAGATTAAAAGTGACTGTGGGATGGCTTCAAAACATGATACCTTTCCCGAGACATAAGCAATTGTTCCTCTGGTCCGTTCCGAGCATCTCCTGGAAGTTTTTTTAAAATATCTGCACATCATTGTGAATAAAAAATGGAAGCTGACTGACAAACCGAGTGATCGACGTGTGATCGAATACCCAAACACGGTGTCCAAGAGTTACTAAGCAGCATACAATATAAAACGATTATTGAAATTTAAACTCTACCAATGTACTAAATTTGGATTTCAAAGGCGCGACAATGACCTTGACTCCGCTTTTGGGATCACCACACTTTTTAGCTCTCTTAAAATCAATACGTAATTGTATTATAACCAATATATAAGTGGTCTCTGGTTGCAGTTGACACACACAACCCGAGCACACCATGACATAATATGCCTTTTATTTAAGGAACGTGTGGATATTTCAGTTGAAAAAACGCAAAGTATTAAAAGTCCAAATCTTGTTATATTGAAGGTTGCGCGAGGAGAAGCAACCTACGGTGACTATAGAGGCGGTCAAAGGCAATATATAATGCTAATCCAAAACGTAACGGAAGCAATGAACTTTGTGGTAAGCAGATGGTTGCCCTGGAAATTAAAATGAACACGTTTTGGTTCTGGCGTGCCTGTGTCATCGCTTGGTAGCAATTGAAAAGTTAATGGATACATTTATGGTGAATACGCTAGCAGTTTCACTAGTGAATAAGGTAAAGAAAACGCTAAAGTGTCAGCCATACAGACGACCCGTACGCAGTTACATGTAGTTTGTTTCCAAACCACTCCAATCCCAAAAGTCGATCTCAAAACACGCTCACTCTCTGCCATCGCGAGGATAAAACAAAGCATCTTCTATACCTGCGGATGATTTTCCCTTGGAAAACGCAGTCTTGCTATAAAAGTCCTTACGAAAACCCCAGTAGTTTGTTACATCTCAAACCTCCAACAACGCACCAGAAAAATGCAATTCCTGCAACCGTTCAGATCACTGAAGTTTTTGCAGCTAGCGACAGTGTTATTGACAAAGCTAGCGTTTTGGCCAACATGTGAACATACTTCTAAGATCTGTAAAGTATTCTGTCCAACTTACAGCTGGAAGGTGTTTTCATTAAACGTCAGTAACGAACACAAGTGCAACTGCCATAAATATTAAAAATGCTTTGTGAATTTGCAAGCACTTCAGTGTTTCACGTAAGATATCTTCTTTCAGATGTCTATGGAGGAAGTCACTCTTATTAACTAAAGACTTAGCAACTTCCAACATGATTCTCCGTACCTGTTTTGGCCTCAGACAGCATTTCTTTCGCTTGACCTTCCTGCATTTGCTCGTTCCGTTTCGTCTGCAGAGAAAAAGCAAGTCGCAGCTCTGAGGCAGTTTATTGTGGCTTGCTAGAAGTCAGAATACAGTTTCCATTCGTGCTAGTTGACGGTTTTGTGAAATTAAAGTTCCCCATCAAACTTTCAGTGTTCTATTTTCATTGTTTTAATAAAGCATAACTGGCTTATATCCATACTATGTTCCATTCACTACACGTGCTATTCACAAATATTCGCACTTAACAATAAAAATAATGAAAATACAGAACAGATACATGTATGCAATGCTGAATTATCCATCAAGCTAGTATTCATTCTTACAACAGGCATCTATTTTAGCAATGTCATGTTTCTTCTTTCTGGTGTTTTATTAACATATATCACTGTCATAAATATGTAATACTTATGATTCCTTATCACTGTCATTACTACCTATAGAATGGCTTTTGATAGGTCTATTTGTTACATTAAGAAGCATCTGTTACTTTAGTAAATATTTGTTGTAATTCGTTATTTAGTATTTTCAATATTCCTGGCATTTGATTAAATAGTTTTTAATGTCAAATATTTAGCAAATGCTGTCTTCAATTGTTTGTTACCGTCAATTCATTTTTCTTATGGTATGATTTTCGAAAGATATGTATGTCAGAACTGGGGAATTATTAGTGTGATAAATCGAACTAACATTACACTTGACCAAACACACGTGTATAAGATATGATCAATTTCATTCATCTGATGGTAGATTATAAAAGAGGCACTGTAAAGTACATCTTTACATATTGTAAAGAAAAGGGAGTGTGCAACGAAATGTTGGATGCTTCTTTGAGAGACTGAATCCTGTCGTTGTACTGTGGATCACTGACAATATGATAAAAAGACAATATATGTGGTCACGGCCGGATCGCGGGCTAACTTCTACAGAACTCGTTACACAAGGTCACTCTACTTCCATGGAATGACAATTTGAGAATCAATGTATGTACTTGATCATGTACATGTACCTTAGGATCTACACTTGTACCTAGGAATGCCTAAGCTTGTCAAATTTTGCAATTTAACATCCTCAACAGAACAGCCCAATAAACACTTTCCCTCAGCGCCTAGCGGTGTCAAAAAGCGGACAACTACCTCCGTTGCATCAGAATCATTATCAGCATCCACAGTCTGTAATAATTCATATTTAATATTGTGTGTGTGTGCAAGAAATATAAAATCACTCACATGAAATTCTTCCGCGGACGCACGAACCATGATGTGTCTTGCTCACATCAGTTAACACAAGTGTAAAAATGAACCAGACTAGAAAACACGTTTGGTCACTTACAGTTGTTTTGTTTCACCGATTCGATAATTTCAAGCTTGATTTATTTTGCTGCTGGCGAATCAAAGAATGTGGGACTAATCACTGTCAGAGTGTGCATAAACAACTTGCCTAAACATGTGTCATGACGCTGGAGGGACAATCAGGTATATTCCAAGCAGAAGAGGTATTTAGAACTATATAAGTCGTCTCAGATTTATAGAGTTCCCGGACTTTTGATAGTTTCGAGGCCCTGCAAACAATTGGCCATATGCTGCGTTCATGCAAACTCCATGATAGCCCTCAGGTGGTAGGTCCACTTGACAGCCCCGGCCAGCATGACCCACTTACAACGAGTTCCTGCATTTAAAGGTAGAACCGAACAGTTACTCTGCGGCCATGGCCAATTTGCAGTCCCAAGATATTTTAAATTTGGGGGCAGTTTTCAGGTAGGTGTTACATTTCCATATAGACTCAGTGAATGTGTTTCTTTTATATTCGTGAAAAAACTTAAATCGGTAAAGAAAACAAGAATGGATCAACTGAAATTTGAAATTTTCGGATGTAACAAATTCCTTTATCTGTTTTTGTTGATAAAGGAAGTTGTTACATCCGAAAATTTCAAATTTCAGTTGATCCATTCTTGTTGTTTTATTTACCGATTTATATTCTTCATTTCATGAAACAATAGTATCCTTGGGAGGATCTGGATCGCCTTATTTAGTTTCAGATATATTTTCTACGTTATGAAAAAAATTGGAATGAGAAAACACAAATTGCTGTAGCTGCGCTCTTCATCAAGATGGTGGCCCCCTGTCGCATATGTGGATTGCTTGATCGTAACTGAGAAAATGGCTACGATTTCATGTAGCCTTCAAACAAACCACAATTGCACAAGATGCTCCAAACATAGGGATCACCATGCCGCGAAACGGTGACTTAAGTGCTGCGACGGATAGTTCCGACGGGCCTGCCAAGCTATTGCTGTCATCCTACATTTCAGGTCTGCAAATAGTCCCTAATTAAAAAAGAGTAAGCTGGTTTTGCGATGAGCTTGGGAGACTAACGCCCTACACAGACGCAGATCTAAGCACCGGATATGCAAATGAGCAGAAAAACAGCTCACTTTTGCACCGAAGTGAAAGAGTATTTTACTTCGCTAGGTTTTGAGGTAAGTGACTCACACTTTGAAAGCTATAGAGCTTAAATCCTCACAGCATGTCGGGCAAGAGAATTAATTGTGCAGAATCAAGTACAGCACACATCACGAATTTTTGGCCGACCGGTCGGAAATTGGTCGACGACCGGCCGTCGACCGGTCGGCAAATTAGCCGACCGGTCGGCTAAAAATTAGCCGACCGGCAGCCGCCCGCAGTGCCGACTCATAAGGCGACCCCACAGCCGACCATTTAGCCGACCGGCCATCAGACGACCAGCTGGTCGGCTGCTATTTTTAGGCTAGAGTAGCAGTTGCGTAATAGGTTGTCAGGCTCATACCACTTTGCGTGTCGATGCATATTCGTCTTAGCACAGGGTCAAATAAATTAACCTACATGTAGTTTTGCTGTCTCGGTTACATGAGTTCACGTCGGTTGCGTAACACCACTACTTCGAAGGTTGAAGGCAAGCGGCATTAGTAAACATTGGATTATGGACAATGCAACAAGTTTTGGATGAAAAACTTGAAAGTTTTCTTTACATTTGATCTTTAATTTGACTACAAATTGTATTAGATCGGTTGCTTCCCAGTCAATACAACGCTGTATAGTCATTTTGTAAACGCGGCTGTTTTTCGCAGTCTTCGCCCACAATTGATTTTGTTTGTGTAACGCCAAACTGCATCGTTTTTGCGTGTTTTAAGTTATTCACTGGTCTCCTATCACGCGCCCATGATGAAGGATTAGTGAGTGAGTTGTTACACCGCGAAGAGTTCTCACTCCGGGGATTTTATTTTCATAGTATTGACCCGGCGAAATTCACGGTCCAGTATGCCCTAAACCCATGGACTTCTACGGCTCTAACTTCGAAATCATACTATG
>NMRA01001137.1:0-44326 GCA_002633005.1 Phoronis australis | reverse complement strand
CTCAACACACAGTACTGACACACGCTCAACACACCGTATTGACACAAGCTCAACACAAAGCACTGACACACGCTCAACACACAGTACTGACATACACTCAACACACAGTACTGACACACGCTCAACACACAGTACTGACACAAGCTCAACACACAGTACTGACATACGCTCAACTCACAGTACTGACACACGCTCAAAACACAGTACTGACACACGCTCAACACAATGCACTGACACATGCGTAACACACACCAATGTCACACGCTCAACCCAAAGTACCGACTCACGCTCAACGTACCTACAAAGTTTGTGAAGGTCTTGCCCATGCCCCTATTTTTGTAATCAATATATAAAGTCATTGCCCGAATGCATTTCTGCTGATGCCCGTCCCACAATTCACTTTGAAGTTGCACTTGCAAATTAATTGGGGACCTTGGACGCATGAATTTCTCCCCCGATTTTGACATCTGTTTTGACCCATTACGGTCATTTTGGCCATCGGGTTGTTTTGGCCCAATATGGTCATTTTGGCCTAATAGGGTCATTTGGGCCCATTGGGGCCATTTCGCCCAATTAGGCCATCTTAGCCTATAACTGTCATTTCACGTGCTCATTGTGCCGGGCGTTTTTGTCTGGCGCCCATATCTCTATCTCCAAAAGCGATTGGTAGATTTTCAGTCGCTTTGTTCAACACTTGGTGGCTATTTCAATTTTAGTCTCGACTTGTATTTTGCGATAATTTTCAAAAATATCTTAAGCTTTTACAGTTAATTATCCATCAATCTCAAGAAATGTCACCGAATAATTGCTACCTATTGATTTACAAAGTAAATCGTTCGTCTGACACACTTACAACGAATGTTTTCGACCTCCCTGTTCTGCGGTCTTCAAGAGGATCAAAGTATGTTACCAAAACATAATATACGGGTTATTGTTACGCATCACAGTTCATGTTATCAGCTATTATAACTTAATAAACAGACTCTTTTAGATGTAGCGTGTTTTCTTGGCATTGTCATGAGCCAGGATTTTCGTATTGTCCCAGTCTAAGACATGATTGCATGCATCACAGTGGTTCGTAAAGAGCGATCTGCTTTCATTATAGCGCGCTAAGCACTCCTGGTACCACGTGACGCGAACAACCGTTTTTGTGTCCGATCTGTTGAAATATTTGCATCATAGTTGTATAACTTTGTGTTTAAACTAAGAAGTTATCTCCCATGTGAAGTTGTCTCCCATGGTTGTGCTATTTATACGTTTTACCCACAATGCTTTTCACTAGGCGCTCCTGCGTCCGCTAGCCATCTTTGTTATGATGTTTTGTTCTTATTTTTGCACAATAAACTTTCGTCAAAGAAAGTGGTTTTCTCGCTCGAAAGTTCAACAGGTTATGGGCCCAGATCGCATCTAAGCTATGGGAGACAAGTGGGAGGTGACAAAAATAAATACGGAAAGCTATTCATCATGGAAGTTTAAAATTAAGCATTATTTATGTGCGCGAGGTTTGTTTGGATTCATTGATGGCACAGAAAATCCTCCGGCGGACAGTGCTTCGGAGAAAGAGAAGAAGGACTTCACAACAAGAAGCATTAAAGCGTTGAGCTATGTTGTTTTATCAGTGTCCGATGATCTTCTATATTTAATAACTGAATGTAACACAGCTATCGAAGCATGGAGTAAGTTACAGACGCATTTCGAACGGGAAACTCTTGCAAATAGGCTTTATCTAAAGCAGCAATACTTCAGAACGGTTATGAAGGAGAATGATTCAATTGAAAAACATCTGAAATACATGAAAGAACTCACTAATAAACTGGCAGCTATCAAGGCTCCAGTTAGTGAAGAAGACCAAGTTGTAACTTTGTTAGGAAGTCTTCCAGAAAGTTCTAGGTTTAAGATGAAAGAATTAGGTCAGTTACATTACTGTCTAGGAATCAGTGTATCATTCACTGAAGAGTCAATGAAACTTAGTCAAATGCCTTATGTTGAACAGATACTTAAGAAGTATTGTAATCCTGTGAGTACACCAATGGCTACAGATGTTAAACTTGTTAAAGATGATGGCAGTAAATCTATTGACAAGATTTTGTATCAGTCAATTGTAGGTAGTCTATTATATTTGTCTACTGCTACACGACCTGAAATAGCTTATGCGGTAGGGGTTCTTAGTCGATTTAGATCTGCACCCATGCAAACTCATCTTAGTGCGTCTAAACGCATACTGCGGTACTTGAAAAATACTTTAGATTATGGCATAGTCTAAGTCAAGAACGTCTCCTGTTGGCTATTCAGATTCCAGTAGGCCAATGATGAAACACGGCACTCCACATCAGGTGTAGTATTTATGTATGCAAATGGTCCTATCTCTTGGCAGAGCAAGCGTCAGAGTGTTATTGCTTTGTCTACTGCTGATGCAGAATATATTGCTGCTTATGAAGCTGCTCGTGAAGCAGCATGGTTACGTCAGTTATTTCTAGACTTAACAAAACAAGGTCCCAAATGAAATTGAATTAAAAGTGACGTAGAAAAAACCAGGTTGCCCACCCCACCGCCCGCCAAATTACTCACAACAATGACCTTCGCCCCACCGCCTTCCAAGCTATTACTCAAATCACTTTGAGATAGCTGTCAGGTCGATTTATACCCTCTGACACAGCACCACCTATACTGAAAATTGGCCCTGTGGAAACATGATGAACAACAAAGGAACTCCATGTTTTGGGCATCAATGTGCATGCCTTGTTCAGAAGTATACCGATCACATCGCCACGACTTGCACACGCCTTTATGTACTGTACTTGTTTGGGCTTAAGCCACTGGATCGGGTTTTTCCTTGATTTTGTTTACTTCGATCACTGCCCATTTTAATAAAATACAGCTATTCATGTCAAAGGTGGTCGGCATACTCTGTATCTGTATACCGAAAGGGATTTCCCAGGTTTCAACCAATGAGAATGACTGAATGTGATGACGTTGGTCTCATTACATTATCCAATGAGAAGTCATGTTTAACAACATTCGACTGTGCAAATTTCGTAGCATTGTGAAAGAGTGTTAGTAGACAATTTAAAGCTAATGCAGGATTTACATTACGTTTCCGGCACCGCGGACAACTACATTTCAGCTGTCACCGTAACTGTCACAAAATTACCACAGCAGATGAAGAACCTACCAAATTGCAGCAAAGTGGGATTCAGGTAACAAAACTCGACTGCAGGTGGACTAGACCGATAAGCATGTATTCCGTTTCGTCTCAAAGTTAGTTCGCCTTTCGTAACGGCCTACTCACGATTGCTCTCAGTCTATTGTATTTTGTCCCGTTTTATGAAGGTTCTTACGGTGAGCTAAGGTGTATGGTTACCGTTTCGTCGCGTGTAGTCAAGGCGCGTGCCAGGCATTTACAGGTTAGCTTTCTGCTATGATCAGCCTAGGCAATGACCATCGCCTCTGTTGGCCTGAACCAGAGGCGATGCAGAGGCTATAGGCTCTCTGTACGCCGGAAGCTTTTTGGCGAATTATGCCTCGCACCGACTAAACCATCAAAGTCACGTTGTTATAAATACCGTTTGCGCATAGAGGAACACCTGAGGAGGTTGTCGATGTGTTTAATTCCTTCCAACTCGAACAAATACTCCCATTATCAAACTTTTTCTTCGAGCAGTCCCTATTTCAGTTCCCAAAATCGTGAACTCACCATTTTTATACTGCGCACGCTCCAATTCATGACCTCAATCTTTAAATAGGCCAAAGGTGAGCCATTGCGGTCTTGTCAGTCAAATGTTCGTTTCCAAAATGCCACCACTTATACTTGTCTTTAATTGGCGTTACTTGAAACTGATTGTATTTCAATGAATCATTGTTTGTATTTGATAAAAATAAATGCTGTTGATATGACATTTAATAGTCTTTGTGCACATATTTGACATTTTAATGTTTAACAACACGACAAATGCACGGCTGGTTCCCGGCAGCACGTACGCGAAGGGCGGGAACTTCAGCTTTCAAAGTTCGCCGGTAGGTCCGCAACTTCTGACCTTCGGCCTGGTTAAAAAAATGAAAATGTTGATTTCACGATTTTGGGAACTGAAATAGGGACTGCTCGAAGAAAAAGTTTCATAACGGGAGTATTTGTTCGAGTTGGAAGGAATTAAACACAACGACAACCTCCTAAGGTGTTCCTCTATGCGCAAAAGGTATTTATAACAACGTGACTTTGATGGTTTAGTCGGTGCGAGGCATAATTCGCCGAAAAGTTTCCGGCGTACAGAGCGCCTATAGCCTCTGCATCGCCTCTGGTTCGGGCCAACAGAGGCAATGGTCATTGCCTATGATCTGACATGACCCGTGCTGTCTGGGAGGCCGTCTCTTATCGGTGAGGCTTGGACAGACTTCTTATGCCGTGGACACAAACACATCAAGTACGTTTCGTACTTAGAAAGCTTTGATAGAACATAAAATACGTGAGACTGCATCATAACGTAAGAGGCCGGAAGGAGGGAATATACAAGCACCCTTGTTAAGCAGAAAACTTGTAGCAGAACTCTGCATTACCTAATTTCTTCACGGTCTGTCACGGACACTGTGGTAGACCACAAGAGAAGTTAGCGAGATCTAACAAAATTTGAACACGGAAGAACAATGTAAATAGACCAAGAGATTTTAATAATAGTTGCAGGTAAATCTAGCATCTAACAGAGGCGGATCTAGGATATTGTAAGGGGGCAACATTTTGTTTTGGGGAATCGTACAAAGCACGACTGCGCGGGCGCACAAAGCCTAAAATATAGGAGGGCTTGAATTTCTGAGGATGCTCAAAACTGCAAAAAATAAACAGATTGAGACGTCACGGGCCTGACACTTACAATCGGGTCTGAGACCCCCCCACACACACAAACTGAAAATGCACGCATTGTTAAATCTGTTTTCAGCCGCATGTTAATTACCGGGGTTAGTTAATGAACTTAAGTCTTCCTCACGCTCTGGCTGTTTCATTTTTTTTCCGTTCCGGGCCCCACCCCCCCTAAATCCGCCTATGTGTAATAGCCAAGTCTCCTTCAGGGACCTGCACTGTATGCCTTCAACGACGCCACCTTTAATGAAGAAGACTGGTTGGGAATTCGTACCATTTATGACAGCTTCAAGAAAGAAGACCCGATCAAAGTGGGTCGCTTTGGACTGGGCTTCAAATCTGTTTTTCACATGACAGGTATTTTGTTAGTCCATTCAATATGCTTCTTGCAAGTTTCCCAACTGGCAGTCAAAAGCGTTATCAATTTGCATATAGTTTTGGAGCTGCCTACGGTGTTCGATATATATATATATATATATATATATATATATATATATATATATATATATGTATGTGTGTGTGTGTGTGTGCGTGTGTGTGTGTGTGCGCGCGTGGTGTGTGTGTGTGTCTGTCTGTCTGTCTATCTGTGTAGGTATGAATGTATGCAGTATTGTAGTATTGCATACAATTCTGTTTGTATGAGGTGAAGATTATTACATTTCAAGCAATCCGTCGTCCACAGAACTCCGTAAAAACTGTTGTTTTGCACTATATCACGAGAATTACGTTTTAAAAGCCTTACGCATACAAGAGAGGTTATCTCCTTAGTGATAATATACTTTCTTAAACCGTGAATTGGTTGACAGTTTTCAAACTTGACTAGCAGTGCTAGCTGTTATGTTCGCTGTGATGTATCTTGGTGTTATATGAAATATTGAATACTTTTATTGTGAAAACTTAAGAGTTGTTCATCGATGGCACCATTGCTCAAATGTAAATTCAAGCGTGAAGTGATCGTGCAGCATAGCTAGTGTAATAAATGGCCTCGTACGGTTATTTTATCGTGTCCACACCACGTCACTGAACGTACACCAGTTTGTGTTTATGTTCCTTTGTAGACTTGCCTGGCGTTCTTAGTGGAAACATGATTGGGCTTCTAGATCCACATGAGAAGTATTTCCACGATGACAGAAATCGTCCTATGAAAGGAGCTTGCTGGCATTTAGCTGATATTGGTGATGATCAATCAGGGTTTTACACCCCATTCACTGACCCTAACCTGGGCCTCATTTTCAATCAAACTCGTCTCACGGAAAATTACTATCCCGGCACATTATTCCGATTCCCTTTGAGGACAGCCAGTAATAACTCAGAATTATGTCCCGGTGAATATCCTGTAGATAAGGTGAAAGTTCTCTTTGAGCAATTTGAGCAGTACTCTTACATGTGCTTGCTCTTCCTCTCGTCACTGGAGTCAATAGAGTT
This sequence comes from Phoronis australis, assembly GCA_002633005.1. Lineage (NCBI taxonomy): Eukaryota > Metazoa > Phoronida > Phoronidae > Phoronis > Phoronis australis. The sequence continues at coordinate 38,052 of NMRA01001137.1, read as the reverse complement.
GTATATACGCGAGGCACGCGATCAGCAGCCAAACATGTTCTTCAAAGTGGAATTATCTGAAAATTGCACAAGTGTTAGAGAGAACATTCAGTCTTTTCTGGGAGCAATTGACACCCAAAACTGGCTGGACACTCCTGTTTTGTTTAGTAGGGAGAAGACTATTCATTCAGAAAACACTGTGTCGGAAACAACATCACATCGATGGCTGGTCACCAACTTTTTCGCCGGTGGCGTTCGTCTGCCCAAATTAAAGCAACTGTTTGAGGAAAAGACGTTGTACTATCTTCCTTGGGTAGCTGTCGCAATGTCTCTGGATGGAAGTTTTGTGCCTGAGCAACCTCGTGGTCATGTGTTTTGCTTTTTACCGCTACCTGTGGAGCGAAATAGTCAAACGGGTCTACCTATTCATGTAAACGGTTTCCTAGCCATTGATCAGAATAGGCGTCATTTAAAGTGGCCTAACGCTGAGCAACTGAGCTCTGAGTTGACGGACAGGAGCTTGCTTTGGAATCAGGCAATGCTAGAAGAAGCTGTGCCTCTGGCTTACACAGAGCTCATCCGTGAAGCAACAAAACTCAAGATTCCCCAGAACCTCATATATCAAGCAATTCCGTGTATGGGCGCTGTAGACAGCAAATGGCTTCAAATGGCACAGACTTTTTTGTGTTATGTTACGACTATTCCTTTCCTATTCACCAAACAAGGAAGCGGTCAATACATAACATTTGATCACGCCTTGTTCAGCTTCCTCTCTGAGACTGAGCATTCAGACGTGATTAATGCCATACTACTGAAAGCTGGAAGACCCGTCGTCTGCGTTCCAGATCATGTAAAGTTTGCCTTGGAAAGATTCGACAAAGAAGTTGTCACTCCTGGGCATTTGAGAAGAGCTGTGTTGGATATTCAAAATATAGTGAAACCATTTCCAGAAAATGAAACTCATTGTATGGAGATCTTGGGCTATGCAGTTGCAGATGGGCATTATTGTGGCGTTGTTGGTCTTAGGTTGCTGCCATTGGCAAGCGGGGTCTGTACGGAATTCCACAGACAATACAGTAAACGAGACAAGGTTTACATTACAACACCCGATCACCCGGCAGAGTTATTTCCAGGACTTGAAAATCGGCTTGCTAGTCACATTGTGGACCACAGACGGCAACTTCTTGAAGCAATTGCTTCATCTGGTAAGTTAACTAATTCCAAAGGATATGTGAACTGCGTGTAATGAACATTTTATTACTTTAAGAAAAAAATGCCAATCATGTCATTCTGTTGCTAAGGTTTTATTTTCTTTGTTTACTTGCTCGTCTCTTTTAAAAGTTTCAAGGGTGCATTTTTGCCCGATTGAGTTGACATTTATTCACTGCTTGTGTTTGAAGTAACAGGGACATTGCAGATAAGTTTGACCTTAATGACATTGCTCCTTCCCACATCACTTCATTTTTCATGAAACTTGCAAAAAACTCGTCAGTAATAATTAATTGTTGTTACTGCCTTTTTCAATGACGGTTATTTTGAAACTTTTCAGGAAAAACAAACTTGGTATTGATGACAAAAGCGGATAGCTTAAAGATGTTGTCTCTGGTCCTCCATTCGCCTGAATGTATGTATGTTGAATGGTATCCTGATAATGAAAAGCACATCACACGTGGTTGGATTGAAAAGTTGTGGAACTACCTAAACAAGATGTTCTTCGACGATCTTTGTCCTGTGGAAAATTTAATGCTCCTGCCGCTAAGAGCAATGAATGGTCAATGGTACCTGAAACGACTTACCAAGAAGAGTCCACTAGTTTACAAGGACTCGAAAGACAGCAATCTCCACCCTTCTGTATTTGATTTCCTTGAAAACTTAGGCGTCATCGTTGTAGATGAAGTGTCTCAATTTGTCAAACGTCACCCGTTGATTTGTGACTATATGAATTCACCTTCAGTTTCTGGCGTCATAAAGTCTCTGTCCTTCCTCAACCGTGATACAGTCGTTACGAGGATGACCTCACTTTGCCCCGATATGGTTCATAAATTTTGCAAGGAGCTCGAGAAAGCCGATGAACACGTTCTCATTGATAACCGCGAATTTCTTAGATCATTGCCAATGTTCAACGTTAGTACAAACACAATTCATTCCGTGGCAGAACGACTCTATTCTATTAAAGAAATTGGAACAATGTCACCTGCTGAAGACTTTTCGTTTAAATTACCAAAGCCTCTGATTAAGGTAGAAGACAACGTTACGGCGCGCTTGTGCTGCGTGCTTGGAATTCAAACACTTTCCCTGAGAGACCTTTTGGTTAACGTGGTTTTCCCACACATATCAGATTACTCTTATTCAGAAATCGACGAACTCCTGGCGCATGTCATACGCAATCACATAGATCTAGTAAACAAAGACACTTCACTGCAGAACTGCATAAAGGAAGGCAACATCTTTCTTCGCAATGATGACAAACTTGTAAAACTCGAAAGTCTATTTGATCCGTCGAATCAAACACTTCAACGTCTTTTCCACGGTCAGCATGTCTTTCTTTCGGGTGCTTGCGCCTCAGTTGATATTCTTATACCATTGTACAAACTTGGCTTAAAAACTTTGAATGATGTGCTGCCCATTGACATTCTCGAAGCTTCCCTGCTGGTTGCAAGCTCACCCTACGATAAAGGTGTCGAAAAAGCGAAAGAGATTTGGAACTTTCTGTCCTCTCGGGCACATTATTTAAAGACCGAAATTGACGCGATGTCACTGCGTAAGCATTTACAAAACATACCTTGGGTTCCTGTAAAAATGCGTCCAGCTGGATACCCGACAATTTTGGGGTGGATTGGTGAAAGCAAAAAGTTTCAAAAACCATCCTCTTTGTGTGATATTTCGTCCGACAGCCTGGTGGGATCTCTGAAAGAAATTGCGGACATGGAGTTGTTTGATGGAATACGTTATGTGGAAATAACAACTAAGGACGTCGTTGACAACCTTTTTAACATAGTTGATGCGACAAAAGGATGTAACCCGAACGAATGTCTAGGTTTTCTTCGCATCACCCGGGACATCTACCAGTATTTACAAAACCAATTGAAGAGTCAACCAAATCAAGCGGACGAATTTCAAAGTACCTTTCAAGACAAAAACTGCATTCTCATTGCTGAAATTAACAAGTTCAAGAAACCTCGTGAAGTTTCATTTTTGGACGATTTGTCTCCGCTGCGGCCCAAACTGTCAACTGAAATAGCGGAAAGTTTTCGCAATCTTTTAGAAGCAATGGGTGTTAAGGACACATTTGATAGCAAAGAATACTGCGCTGTTCTTTCTGAAATATATAAGCTTGGTTATAACCAACCTTTGAATAAAGATTTGCTCAGTCTTGCGAGAAAAACTGCATTCTCTCTTGCAGCTTCGTTAGATGGCGAAAGGTTTAGTGGTGACGTTTATTTACCAAATGAAGTCAACAAAATCATGCAGTTATCTTCCACTCTTTGTTTTGATGATGGCTCTTGGATATCAGATACTGGTATGCCATTTGTGGACAGTCTTATACCGCGCCCCGTGGCGCAAGCCCTAGGAGTGAAGACGAAGCGTAGCAAAACACTAGAGAGACGGTCAGTTGGAATTCCATTCGGACAGAAAGAAAAACTTACGAACAGAATTAAAAGAATTCTTGATGAATATCCCTGGCCGGTTGACATACTGAAAGAAATGCTGCAAAATGCAGACGACGCACAGGCCACCGAGGTCCATTTTTGTCTCGATAGCCGTTATCATCCAACTGACCGAATCTTTGGTGACAGTTGGAAACCTTTACAGGGTCCGGCATTTTGTGTTTACAACGACAGGCCCTTCACTGAAGATGATGTGCAAGGTATTCAGAATCTAGGAGAAGGTAACAAAATGGACGATCTCACGAAAACAGGTCAGTATGGAGTGGGCTTCAACGCAGTATACCACCTTACGGACACCCCCTCTTTTCTCACTAGTGTTACTGGTGAAGGTGAGAGGCTGTACGTGTTCGACCCTCACTGCTCATATGTTCCTGATGCCGACCCGAACAACCCAGGGAGGTGCTACAGAGATTTGGATAATATGAGGAAAGACTTTCCATCTGTTTTCTTATGCTACGACAGCGTACTCAATGCTGCCGTTCAGGCTCGTGATTGTACACTCTTCAGGCTGCCTTTGAGAAATAAGGAAATGGCAGAGACGTCTAAAATCAAGACGTCTTCCACCACTGTTGAGGACGTTCGTAAAATGTTGAATTCCTTTAAAAAAGAAGTTCACACATGTATGTTATTTATGAATAACGTAAGAAAGGTTTGTTTGTACGAGATCAGACATGACGGGTCTAAGATAAATACTTTAACAGTTACAGCAAATCTTGACCAAAGCAACGAAGTAGAGGAGTTGAATAGGTTTAAAGCTTATACAAGAACGTCTTCGCACAAAGATATTTTGTCTATTCATTCGAAAGAAGTGGCTTATCAGATGACTGTTTCCGATTCTGATTTTAGCAAGAGATGGCTAATTGTTCGAAAATTGGGCTTTGAATCAAATGAAAGTATATCTGAGTGTATTTGCAAAGCTGTATCCAGAAAAGAACTGTTACTACTTCCTCGTGGCGGAGTTGCTTGTGAGTTAACAACTTCCAATCAGAAGAGTGCAACCAAAGTTTTCTGTATGCTCCCTTTGTCTCAGCAAACACACTTGCCTGTTCACATTAACGGACATTTTGCTCTGAGCCATGAGTCAAGGAAAAGTGTTAAAGTGTGTGCAGATGAAGACGTAAAATCAAAATGGAATGATGTTTTGAAACGACTTGTCATTTCCCATGCATACGTACGCCTACTAAAAGAATTAAAAAATCGTTTAGTTTGCCCAAACGCTGACAAAACCACCACAACTGCGAAACTACAGGCATATTTAGAAATATTTCCGACAACTGAAAATAGCACTGAATTTGATATCCCCGTTGTTCGCAGCCTATACAGCATTCTTTATGACAAGGAAATTGAAGTTCTGCCCATTGTTTACGCTATACCGGATAAACCAGGTAATTTTTCTGTGACTTGGCTGTCAGCACGTAACAAAGGTGAAAACGGGGCTATATTTGATAGTCTGCAAAAAAATCAAAACACTTTGTCACTGGAAGATATGATACGGTACAACAATCTCGTTACTGTGTTCCTCAGATGTGGTCTGAACCTTGTATGGAAACCATTCTCGTCCCTGGTAAAAGAGTTTGAACGGCGCAGTGTTTGCATGTCAACACCTGAAACCATCCTTGCGTTTTTTAGACAGTCTAGTGTAAAAAATGAAGCACTTTTGACTCTTGAAGAAGTCGTTGAGATTCTTTTATATTGTAAGAATCTCTTGAAAGACTTTGTGCCACGTCTAGATGGTACGCGACTACTAGTGACAGAAGCGAAGAGTATCCAAAACTTCTCCTCCCAGTTTCCGAAGTACTTGTCTTGCCACGCAGCTTTAGCAACAGAAAAGCATCGCAACGAATTTGTTCATAACAAACTTGTTACCTTGGTGTTTTCGCCTCCTAACCAGTTTGTTAAGTTTGGATTATTTAAAGTTCTTTCTCTCCAGTGTTTGTCAAGAATTTTACCTGAAGAATTTAAAGGTAAACTTGAACTCGATCTTAATGAAAGTAGGTGGATCATCACAAAAGAATTCTGGTCTTTTGTCACGGAGGAGAAATTATCTTCGTTTGGACCACTTTCGAAATTTTGTTTGGTTCCAGCATATCGCACGGGCCATGAAGGCTTTCTTGTTCAACTTGAAAGAAGTAAAAGTGTTGTCATCTGTACAGAATCTATTGATGGTGGGGTCATCGACTGCTTGAAGGTCTTAGGCGTACCGTTTTTACTCCATGATGAACAACTTGCCGGTGGTGTCCTTCCCACTGTTGTGGGCAATTCTGATAAGCCTTTGGACATTTTGAGAGCAATTGAACTGCGACAAGAATGTGCTGACATACATGACGTTCTCAACAAGAAACACAACAAAGACCTGCTGCAGTTTCTTTGCTCTGCTCCGAAAACTGTGGATTGTGTGCGAAGAATTAAATTTCTGCCTCTCTTCTGCACTAAAGCTGGCCTTCGTATACGCCTGAATTACAAACAAGGTGTAGTGTTTGCAAACAATTTTCCATCTACAGATGCTCACGTGTGGCAAGACAACAACAATATTGCGTTCTTGGAGGACACGTTTGATGAAAAAGTCATGAAGTACCTTGGAATCGAACGGATAAAACCCTGTGATATGTACGTTACGTACGTGCTACAACATTTTGACAAAATGTCGGAGAATGGAAGACTTGAGCATCTGAATTTCATAAAAGAGGGTATCTTGTCATGCAAATGGCAAAATGGTTCGCTATTATCAATTCTGAGAGATATTCGTTTCATTAAAACCAAAAGTGGGACAATGCATAAGGCTAGTGAGTTCTTTGACTGGAGGAACGAACTTTTTGCCGCGATGTTGGACGAGCAATATTTCCCACCTTCACCCTTCAGAATCTATGAATGGCACTCCTTTTTGTTGGCCCTTGGATTGCGGCAAACTGTTTCAGAAAACCAGATGGTTAGCTTCGCCCTGGACGTGGAATCTCTTGACACTGAAGTGGGATATGAAGACAAGTTAAGAAAGTCAAAACTATTGACTAGACATCTTTTGAGAAATCACGAAGAATATCAAGGTGTCCTCAGCCAAATAAAGAACATAGCTTTTGTTGCACAAGAAGTAGTGCCTCAAAAACTCATAGAACTACATGACCAGTTCAGTGAAGAAATGTTTACAAAATTCAATGGATCTGTTTGTGATAATAGCAGCGTACAATTGTGTTGGAGCTCCGCCATTATCTTATCGACCAATTCACGAATTAGTGGGTCTCTTGCTGAGGGATTGGGTGTTCATTTGCAGCCACCGGTGTCTTTTGTCATTAGACATTGCTCTAACCTCTGTTCCTCACTCCAGAAGCCACAACAACCAAGGGATATAGACCTGGTAGTAAATATTATGGAAAACATTTACAGTTTTTTGAGTCGCAGCAAACTCAGCTGTTCTGAGCTAGATCGGCTTCGGGAGATACCTCTAGTTGTAATCAGCGAACATAGTATGTTCGTGTTTGCAAGACAAGTCGTAAAAAACATCAGAGAAGAGCAGCAAATTGTACCCTATCTGTTTAAGTTGCCTTCGAACATCACTCGGTTTGAGGAACTATTTTTGAAGCTGGGAGCTAACAGTACCCTTCATGTGAACCTTTTTGGAGACGTGCTGTACGAAATTATGAAAGCTGTTGGTGGAAAAACTATTGACTCTGCACAAGAACAGAATGCATGTGAAGCTCTCCGGGCCCTGTTCAGCTGTCCTGATGAAGATATTGCTGACGCAAATTTCGGTGATAATCTTTATTTACCAACGCGTGATATGAAAATGGTTTCTGTTAAAGAATGTGTTTTCATTGACGACGAGCGAATTTATGAAGATGTCAGAGGCACTGTATCTTTCCATGTACTCTCCATTTCGACATCTCTTGAAATTGACTACAAATACAAGGTATCAAAGCTCCCACAAAAGTACCGCCCGTCTATGCTATCTGAAATTTTACATATGCAAGTGATACCAAATGGCTGGATTGCTAATCACGAAAAGTCAAGCAATAGCTTTGTTCGAGCAATTTACGACCGTCTGTCTTGTGACCTTTTTCACCATGCTATCGCTAGACTTTTGTTCCACGTAAAAGCAATACATAGTCAGCCAAGACAGGGTATTGTAATGGCTACCCAGGAGCAACTGCAAAGAATTTGTATTTTCGAAGCTGAGTCAGTCATGGCATTATATGTAGACAAAACAGGGAACAAAGTTTGCGAAAGCAAACAATACAAACATTTATCAGTCATTCATGAAGAGGGGTGTCTCGTGAAAGTTTACATTACTGCTAATACTGCAACTTCAGATGTATATACTACACTGGCAAAGATTATTACGCAAAATGCAGGGGTTGACTTCAGTGAGGATATGGTACAGTTAATAGAACTTTTGAACCTGGAAAATTCTCCAAGTGGCCTTAGTTCTCTTCTTGACAAAAACAAAGTTAAAAGACTTCCAACCGAAGAATACAATGTGTGTCCTGGTGATAAAATTCCTGCAGGCATGAATCATGTTTTAGAACAAGGATTTTTTCGGTTTGATGAAGATGAATTGGTGGGTTACTTCTCCGCTAGGCAAGATAATGGTAGCGAACCAGAGTACACCATAGCCAAAATTGTCAGAGAAGTAAACCCTGAGTGCCAGAGTGAAGTTGCGAAGTGTTACTTGATAAACACCGGACAAGACGAAGTCGAGTCGAATGCCGCCGATCTGTATAAATTCTGGCAACCCTTACAACAGAACGAGGAAGGGCCTTGTCTTGACAAACCCACTATATTACGTAACATAGATCATCAAATTGAAACCGCATCGAACATGCCAAGCAAACAGAGAAATACGGTCCTGAACCGTCTTTTTGTGCACTGGCATCCTGACGGAAATGACAATAAAGAGACATGCACTGAGATATTTCAGCATCTCGAAAACACTGTGGCCAAGTACGAGCATTCCCACCAACAGACGACACAGGACAGGTTTTATAAACGACAGCGAATACAGAGTTTAGTTACTGTGTATTACGAAAGACGAGTCAAGTGGAGAAAATTCTATGTTTCATCTAATGGAACTGGAAACAGTATGTGGTTTTTCAGTACCAGACCGCCTCTTCCCTCACCCCAGCCTGAGTCTGCGCTCCAATGGTACCGTCAAGCTGTGCACGATTTCAAAGCTGCCACAAACGACGTCCCACCTGTAGCAGATGAGGTGTCATACGTCTGGGCCTGTCACAAATGTCATCAGGTGAGCTTTTAAACTTCTGTGTTTTTTCATTCTATATGAAGCGAGAGAAAGGGAATCTGTGCTAAAAGAGAACTAATGAATGACACCACCAGTAGGTATAATAATAATAATAATAATAATAATAATAATAATAATAATAATAATAATAATAATAATAATAATAATAATAATAACCACAACGTGTCTGTTTCGTGAGCTTGATGCACCCTTTTCCTGATCCCAACTCGCAGTTTCCGTTCTAGAGTTCATCTTGTATCCGCGATCTTAATGCAGCCTTTCCTAAGTACTTCCGATAGTCGTGGTAGAACAAACGAATGCAAGTTAATTCCACACTGTGCGGTGCAACCACAGTATAGCGAGATTCACGTTGGCATTCCAGGGCTCAGATTTCTGTGATATCCTACGAAAAGTGAATGGCTTTTGGACTGCCGTGGTGCCCTCCAGTCATGATGGCAATTTTCCCTTTGACTCAATACCTACCGCGCTCTTTGTTGGACCTTCATGAAACATGATATACTTTCATGCGCTCATATATTTATATGTGGATGCATATTGCCATCATCTTTGTTTGGGCGTACGGACAGCCGGCGTAAGCAGCTGTATCTCCTAAAAGCCTAACAGAGATTTGGAAGATGCGTTTCTTTGAATCTGACGACGGATGACAACGAACTTTGGACGGATCCGACTACCGATGTGCCCCTAGTGGCAATTTTAGTTTTTTTACGCTTACTTCTGGACTTTCAGAGGTCCTCAACGGATTTTCATGACATTTGGCACATAGGCATCTATTAGTGATGTGACACTATCCTCCCGTTTTCGGAAGGATTCGGGGTATTTTGCACCACCCAATGGCCTTTTTTGCTGTTCTCGAGTCTATTTTTGGCATCTGTCCCTCTATCAACCAAACCACTCTAAGGATGCTTGTGAAAATTGGCATATATGCTCTTAGTGTAAAGAGGACGGTTGACAATGATTTTTCGACAACTTTGACTACTGTGGTGCCTCCTAGTGGCAGGGTTTTTTGCGCAGATAGCTGTATCTCCTAAATTCGCAGCACGATCTTAATTTAGCAAGTGCATTTATATGAAATTGACAACTGACGAGGACAGCTTTCAGACGGATCCGACAAACAGTGTTTCCCTAGTGGCAATTTCATTTCGTTTTCGTTTTCATCTGTTTCTCTGAAGTTCCGTGAGGGCTTTTTTATGAAATTTGGTAAATAGCTTTCAAGAAACGATGACATGCTGCCGTTCTCGGATGGGTTTGGCGTATTTTGAGCCATCTAGTGGTCATTTTGACTGTTTTCTAGTCTGTTTTGGCATCCGCCGCTCTATCAACCAAACCACTCTAAGAATTAAAATTGGAGTTTTTATGTTTCCACTGTGAAGAGGATGGCTGATGCTGATTTTCAGACCACTTGGATTAGCGAAGCGTCTCCTAATTACAGTGTTTTTCATCTGTGGCTGTATCACGCAAACTACTGGATCTTTATTATATTTGGCAAATGTATTTATATGAAGTTGACAGCGGTCAACTCACTGCTGCTGTGCCCCCTAGTGGCATTTGTTTCGATGTACTCTGTATCTTTGAAACTCGTTGGCAGATTTTTATGGAATTTGACGTATTTTGCACCACTCTGTAGCCACTTTAACAATTTTTAGTGCATTTTGACATCACCACCATCCACTGAACCGCTTGAAGGGTCATAACTAAAATTTTGAGATGTGCTCCTGATGAGAAGACAGGGGCTGAAGTTGATTTTTGTACGTGTTAAACTACACTGGCACTCTAGTGACAATTATATTTTTGCATCCACGGTTGTATCTCCTTATCCTTTGCAAGATCGTCCTGAAATTGAGCAGATGTATTCTTATGGATGTAGCCAGTTTCAGACCAATCCAACTACAGCTGCGCTCCCTGGTGGTAATTTTATTTTTTGCCTCTGTACCTTCCGAGTTCCTTGATGCTTTTTCATGAAAGTGGCAAACAAATTTCTATCATGAAGACGACAGCATCTTTCCTTTTCGTGGTGAATTCGACGTATTCTAAACCAACTAATGGCCATTTTAATTATTTTTAGTCTGGTTTTGTCTTCTTGTGTATCTGCCAAACCAAGTAGAGAATCATGATGAAAATGTGTTCCTCCAGACAAGAGCATGACTGACGTGGATTTTCAAACTGGTCCAACTACTTTGGTGCCACCTAGTGACATTTTTTCGCATCAAAGTCTGTATCTTCTAAACTCCTTAGAAGATGTTTTTTAATTTTGCAGTTGCATTCCTGTTAACGTGGCAGCAGATGGCTGGATTCGACTACTGCTGTGGTTCCTAATGGCAGTTTTTTACTCTGCGCGTGTTCACCATGAGCTTTACTGTTCTCCTTATTTTATCTTATTATGACTCTGCGCATGTTTTACTGTTTTATCTTCTTATTATTACTCTGCGCGTGTTCGCCCAGAGTTTTGCTGTTCTACGTATTTTATCTTTTGATTATTACTCTGCGTGTGTTCGTGCAGTCTTATTGTTCTACATATTTTATCTTCTTATTCTTCTTATTAATCTGCGCATGTAAGCGCAGAGTTTTACTGCTCTACGCATTTTATCTTCTTATTCTTTTTATTACTCTGCCCGCGTTCGTGCAGAGTTTTGATGTTCTACGCATTTTGTCTTCTTATTATACTTATTCTTATTCTTATTCTTCCTTCCTTTTCAGATTGTTAGTACTTTTACCTGGATTCGTTAACAACAATCATATTCATTGTGGTTGATACGATAGTCAAGGGATTTTTATTGATTTTGTTTTGACCCAAATGCACCGGGATGACTCAAAACGGGTGAAGGAGTGCATTCCGTCAAAATGCTTCTTCTTACGGTTTTGAGATAGAATCTTTGCTAACAGGTTGGTACTAGAGAAGTGCATCCAAAATGTACTTGGAATTCCAATTCGATCAAGGGAACCGAGTTTTTCTGGGTCAAAGATCATTAAGTGCAAAAGTGATTTTTGAGCTGGACCTTTCATAATAACGCATGTGATTTCTATTTTTTTTAATGTTTATTACGAAATCTTCAGAATACAATGAATATACATAACTCAGAAAGCGCCAAGAGGCATTAGATCTGGGTAAAAAAATACAAAGAAGTCTATATACAATGTTATTTCTATTAGTAAAGGAAATTCAGTAAAAAACTTTGGGGTCGTTAGATGCAACTTTGGGGTCAATAAGTGCATTTTTAAATATCAGACTTTTTCAATCAGCTCGTACTTACATGTTGCATTAGGGAGAACGTTCATATTCATGGTGCTTCAACCAATTGCCAATCAAATACTATAGATAATACGGGTGTGACCCAAAATGCACTATAGCACCCCAAGAGGGGTCAACCGGTATATTTCTTTGAAATGCTTCTCCTTCTGCATTTTTGAGATTGCCTGTTCAACTTTTGTGAACAGATTGGTGTCATATAAGTACACCCAAAACGTATACGGAATTTTGATCTGATCAAATGAACTGAATTTCCGGGTCAAAGGTGCAAAAAGTGATTTTTGATCTAGACCTTTCAAATTCATGCATACGTTTGCTATTCGTAAAGAAGTTTCAGTCACATCGTTTGGGGTCATCAGGTGCAATTTTGGGATCACTAAGTCCAGTTTTCTGTTAAGTTTCAGACTTTTCCAATTAGGTACTACAGACTTGTTTTCCTAAAGACATATTTTATCTATGGTGGATTAACTATTCACTGATCAAATTTCAAAAATGCTATTGTTAATACCCATAGTGCACTACAAGACCCTCAGAGGGGTCAACCAGTACACATTCCTTTGAAATGTTTTCCATCCTTTAATTTTACAGATAGACATTTCAAATTTTGTATACAGGTAGATGCCACATTGGTGCTTCCACAGGACATGGGATTTCTGATAGAATCAATCGAACCCATTTTAAAGTCTAAGCTCAATGGGCGCAAAACTGATTTATGAGCCAGAATTTTCCAGTTCACACATTAGTTTGTTATACAAATAAAAAGCTTTGTAGTTTAGGGTCTGATGGTGCCGCAGTGCCGTCATTAAGTGCAGTATTTTCTTGATAATCTAACTTTTCCCACTTATTGTTCATAGTTTACTAGGGACATCTTTCTCTCTTTCACACCTTCTAAGTTCCGTAATATGGCTATAACTAGCCATGCACGTGCGTACGACACGCGCAGAGTAGTAGTTGCGCATACCAAATTGCATTCTAGTTCTTATTTTTCTTGTTCTTCTTTCATTTTCAAATTGTTATTATTCTTAAATTGATTTGTTCACAACAATCATATTCATTGTGGTTAATACGATAATCAAGGAACTTTTATTGATTTCATTAATTATAATGTTTTGACTCAAAATGCTATCAAATGACCTGAAACTGCTTAAGGAGTGCATTCTGTCAAATTGCTTCTACGGATTTTTAGATAGACTCTTTCAATTTTGTTAACAAGTATGCACTAGAGAAATGTACTTAGAATTCCAATCGGAACAATTGAACTGGGTTTCCGGGTAAAAGGTCATTAAGTGCAAAAGTGATTTTTGAGTTAGAGCTTTCATGATCTTTTATACCTTTACCAATCGTGAAGGAAGTTCAGTCACAAACTTTGGGGTCATTAACTGCAGTTTTCTGTTAAATTTCAGACTTTTTCAGTAACCTAGTGTTTACATGATGTATTAAGAAGAGCGTTCATATTCATGGTGGTTCAACCAATTGTTAACACTACTGATATTACGGGTATGACCCAAATTGCACTATAGAATCCCCAGAGGGGACAACGGCTACATTTCTTTTAAATGCTTTTCCTGCAATTTTTATATTGGTTCTTCAAATTTGGTAAACTGCTTGGTGCCATACAGGTGCACCTAGAGCCTACACGGAGTTTCAATAGGATCTACTAAACCGAATTTCCCTGTCAAAGATTAGTCAGTGCAAAACAGATTTTTGATCATTAGGTGAAATTTTGGGTTCGTTAATTGCAGTTTTCTGTTTAATTTTGAGGTTGTTCGTTCAAATAGTACATAACTGTTTTATTAGAGAAATACTTCATATCCATGGTTAACCACTCAAATTTCATTACTCTTATTGCCAATACCCATAATGCACTACAAGACCCTCAGAGTGTCAGCCAGCACACATTTCTTTGAAATGCTTTCATTCTGCAATTTTTGAGATAGACTCTTCAAATTTTGCAAACAGGTAGGTGTCACAAAGGTGCATCCAGAGATTACACAGATAAACGATAGAATCAATTGAACCCATTTTAAGGTCAAATGTCAGTGGGTGCAAAACTGAGCTGGAATTTTCACTTATCAGTTTGGTATACTAATGAAAAGCTTTCTACTAAACTTTACTGTCATTAAGTGCAGTTTTGGGGTCATTGGGTGCAGTTTTCTATTGACATTCTTAGTTTTCCCTCTTGTTCTTTCACAGTATACCGTGGACAAATCTCTCTTTCACACCAACAACACATGTTCTATCCAATGTAATATGCCTATAACTCACTATGCATCCGTACTCCACGCGCAGAGTTGTAAGTGCGCATGTGCAATTACGTTCTAGTTTACGTTTGCCTTTGTATCTTTGGAGTTCTTCGACGGATTTTCATAAAATTTGACAAATAATTTTGAGAGACGACGCGACGACACCTTCCCATCTTTGGATGGGTTCAATGTTTTTGAGCCATCTAATTGCTATTTTATGGTACAAATAAACACCACTAGAAGCACACCATTTGTGGTGCATTGGTGAGCGCATTTCAACGCTCCGCGTTGCTCTTGTAATTGAGGAGAGTGCAAATTAATGTTAATTTGGGGTCAAATCTGACTACTGCGGAGTCCCCTAGCGGCAGTTTTGCTTTGATGTGTGTCTGTCTTGATATCTACCAAGTTCCTGGGTGTACATAAAATTTGTTAGTACCATCACGTAGACAACAAGACAAGCCTTGTTTTAGATGGATTTGACTTACGTTTTGCCACCTATTGTATCCTTTTTAATGTTTTTTTAAGTTCTTTGTTGCCTGTCTCCCTATTTTCCAAACTGCGTAAAAATCATGACGAAAATTGGCAGTCGCCTTTCTAGTAAGGAGAGCATTACTACTGACTTGCTTTACTGCCCTAGAGCCCATTTCACGCTTCAGTGGATTTTTTAACATAGAGATCATCGCTTATATTTGCGCTCTACTCGATGCTTTATGGTGGGTGCATATTAACGCTCCATGTTGTTAAGACTGTGGGTGGAGGTTGGCTTACCCAAAAACGGTAAACGTTTTCAATAAACCCGTCTTCTGCAAAAGGATAACTTTTTATTTAGGACACTTGCCGCTCTCACGCGCAAATACCCGATATCACATGTTTTTAAATTATTGCTCAAGTGTTTCGCCTGAAAGCGAAAACGACTATGTAAATCCACGTAGATATTTTTGTTCGTCTTACATAATTAAACAGACATGGAACGCGAAAGCTCACCAAAAATATAACATGACGATAGTATCACCTCGCAACGTCTAGTGCAGAGTAATTCACTTTCCTGTGTGAGGAAATTTCCAGAAAAAATCACAAAATTCACGATTTTTGAAATACGCGCGAAGGAAAAACTCTCGGGTTACCACAGAGTTTCTAATCTCCGTTTCACTTATAATAAATGCGCGCATGAACTCACAGTCAGTTGCATGAAGTCGTTTGAGGTCAAACGTAACGTTTTCCATGTAAGAGAAATATGCTACTTCTATGTCTTGCCGTACCAAACAAGGGGACGTGCTTTTCCTTATGGGAAAAAGCGATGAAGTGGCGAGCTATTGACAGATCGTTTTTTTGAAATTCGAAACTAAAAGAAAATTTTTGATATCAACAGAAATTAGTAATCTTTACGAGCAAACTCTATAAATACCTAATGAGCAGGCCAAATTCTTTTTCAGTGGCAGAGAACCACTTTCAATTTTGCAGTTTATTCTGTTTACGCGTTCCAGTCCAATTCTTGTGTAGCTCTGGAATTGCATTCAGCTCGACTAACGAGCAAGTTGATATCAGTGTCGTTGTTTTTTTTTTGTTTTTTTTTGATTACAGACTGGTTTATTGTCGTTTACATAACTGTCTTCGGTCTTTTTAATTTCCCTTCGGCTACTGGCAAATTCGTAGTGACGACCCATTTCTGATGTCGGTTTCTTTTATCGGTATAATTTCAGTCAGCAGAGAAAGCTTTGAAAGCCGCCCAGTTTGCGGTGGATGCAAACCTGAAAGCTGTCACAACTGACTTGAATGCTGTTGCCTGCACGCTTGACATGGCCTCTGCTGATGTGCTTCGAGGTTATGCCGTGGACCTTCATCGCCTCTTGGGTAACTCAACTAGACTCTTGTACCCGGATGTGAGAAGCCTTGGAGTTCCCAACGATTGTTTCAAAGAGGAGCAAGAGCAACAGGTGATGATGGTGACCAAGAATATTTTGGATGCTGTAAAGGCGTTTCTTGAAAAATATGGAGTAACGTTTGAGCCTGAGGCGTGTCAGGCGGAGACCGACAGGCAATTTCTCCTCATAGATTTGCAATAAAAATATTTGGTACAAATGAAAAACACGGACAACACGTGTCCACAGTATTTAAACTAAACGAAAACTGTGGAACTAGATTCATAATACAAAGTTTGTAAATGATGTGTCTACTATTCAAGCGGGAAATGGATAAATTGAAAAAATCATTTTTACTTACGGTCGAAAACAAAAAATCCAGCAGATTTCTTTTCCAAAATTAACGGGATTGAAATTTGGATCGTTTTATACAACGCCTAAAGTCACATGAACACGGATAAATTCTGGTAACATTATAAAAGAAGTGATCCAGCTCCGCACAGAAGAGGAACAGCGTCTCCTGGACTTCCAACCGTACATGGCCGCTGTATTTGTGCACCTGTCTTCGGTAGAGACGTTATGGATTTTCGTGTGAAAATATTCCACAAATAACTGTCGTAAATTGTTGACATTCGGATAATACGTTTCCTCATGGATACTTTTCCTCTACGTCTACAAAATTGGAAATTCAAAAAGTGCTCGAAAGTAGTACAGTCGTTTGTAATCATTAATTATGAGTGTTTAAAGCTGCTGCGCATTAATATTCATTCACTGTTGGGTAAAATTTGGATAAATTTGCAATTCGTCTCCGCCAGGTGTACCACCCACTCGCGGGATTTGCTTTGTCGATAGATGTTTTAGGATTGTTAGAAGTTGCTGTATTCGATTAAAATTCATATCTCCTTTATTGGGACAGTTGTTGACATAGCAAAGAACATTTGTTTGCATTTCAGTGTTGAGTGGACCACGTAGCCTAAAGGCTTGACAGCTGTTTGGAATTTGACGCGTGTGCGTGCTTGCGTGTATATGCGTGTTTGTCGATACCTTCTTTCATAGAGTGTGTTAATTTTAGGACGGTGTTTCAATGTCGTTTGCTATTTTCCTATTACAGGCCTGAACTATGGTCTGTCGAGTCTTTTACATTTTGTCCCTTACTTTGTTTGTCCTAAGTAACCTTAAATAAATGTGATTATACAACTCCCTTTCGTTTACTGTTACGGCTATGAGCATGGCACTGGGAAAATGCGTACGTTCCAGATGTACATGAAAAATAGAGAAGTCGAAAAGCATTAGCTTTGACTCTAAAGCATCTTATACAATCATACAGGTACATGCAGGCCTACTGCAGCGCTCCATTCGAAGTCATATTGTGAATTATGTCAGATTACGTTAGTAGGATTTAACAAAATTAACTAACACATCACATGATTTTGTATGGCAGAGATACTCCTAAGAGACTAAGCAGGAAGAGGTATACCTGAGGTTTCGTCTCACAAGAAAAACGAACCTTTGGAACATACAAACTACATGTATTCAGAAATTGGGTGGTATTTTTGCTGGTAAAAGTTTGAATTTTAGTCAGACATGGTCGCGTATGTTCAGACCCGAATAAAATCTCCTAATCCGTGAGCCAATTCAAGTATCAGTCGTCTTGTAAATGCCTTCTAAGATCATGTACAGAGCAATACAAAGTAATTTATCGATGCTCTTATCAATGTAGACAATAGTCTTTTATGTCGGTGCAAGCTGCAGGTAGCAGTCGTTGTCAATGCTCTTTAACGATGTTGGGCGTAATTTTGGAGCTAATCGTGTCAAACTACTCCCGTATAGTTTCAGTTCCAAAGGAAACTGGTTTCCAAGATTATAGATAATAAGTACTCTGATATGAAGCATCTTTCGATCTTTTTTAATGGTAGAACTCACACGTCATACACCCGGTTACGTCCCTCGTTCGTCAGAAAACATAAACGAAGACATCATTTTTTAATAATATCTATCATGTATTCATAAAACCACGATTCCAACATAATTTTTCTCGTGGACTTCAGCTTTAGGAGTAAAACAGGTAAAAAAAAGAGTTTTAGACCACAATAGTTTAATTTAAATCAGTCAGTATGTTATTGCCGCGAAGTCATCTCTAATGAGATAATTTTCCTCCGCACAAACGAAGCTATATCAGTGTTCCTGACTGGATATTCAAGGATTTTATGTACCGCAACCTGTTTAGAAATCTATTGACGAGGCACACACAGCCGCGGCACAGCCCAATTTTGTAATGAATATAGACTTACTCATCATTAGTCCGGGAGCCATGGGGTTGAATCTGGATTTGCCGAAAGTTCTTTTCTTTGCTCTTTCATGTAGCCTAGGTCTAAGCAACCACGATTTAAGGAGGTGACCGTTCGCAACACTTGAGCATTATTCTTAAATATGCAAATTATGGTCGCCATTATGCAAACTTTTATTTTTCCTTACCAAGCACTTCAGGCAGATTATTTTGACGTTTTCACCCATGTTTCCATGGTCACCGAAATTAGTAGTGAAATTTTTTGGTGGATATATAGTCAATTTGCATTATTTATGCAAATTAAGACCGCCATTATTCAAAATTCTTCGTGTAAATATAGCTACTTACCAGGCACCACAGGTGAACTACCAAGATATTTGCACCTATATTCTTCTGGTTAATTAGTTTAATGAAACCAGTTTGCATGTTGTTGTATGAAATCTTTGCATTTTTAACGCAAATTTGTATAATTAATGCAAATTAAGGCCGCCATTATTCAAAGTTTTACTTGTGCACTGTTTCGATCAGTTTTTGTATGCAGCGTGATATCCGTTGTTTCAAGCGGAATTTGTTGTTTGGAGTGATATCTTTGTTTGAAACAATATTTTTGCGTAATTTAGTAAATAACTACATGTTATGATCAATGCTGACTGCAGGCTGTGCTTGGTTGATTTTTCCCTCGGTGTAATGGGTTGAGGCTCATCAGTGACTACCCTAAACCAGTGTTTCATTTTTATCTTTCTCATTAAAGTTGTAGAGTAACAACGTGAAGTTTCTTAAGAATCTGGAGGACCAATCCCACTTGACTGTAGGGAAGTGCCGATTGCGCACCCATGTGTTTGCTTTGTATGTGAAGTTGTCTTAGCTGAAAATAAAGAACATCCAACATCACTATCCTTAACCCTCGCCAAATGTACGCTATATAAATAGTTGGCAGGCTGAAACTTAGAACTTTGCCCCCCCCTTTTTTTCTTGAGTTAGGACATTCCTCCTGCTTGCGCGCACCCAGGGGGAGCACCCTTGCACATGTGGCGAAGTGGACACAAAGGTCTGCCTCAGAGAAACAGAAATTCAGAGCAAACTAGAATCCGGTGCGAATGCACAATTCACAGGTCTCAACGTAGTACCTCGTTTTTTGTTTTTTTTTTGTCCCGCAATTTTTTTCAGTAAAAGGTCCACATACTGAAAAATTCGAGCTCCCTATATCTTAGGCTGGGTGCGCACATGTCCTGCACCTTCGATCGTCAGCACAGTTATGTACACCGGTGAAAATTCGAATTGACAAAGGACAGAAATTATCAATGTGGACCATAGGCCCTCCAAATTGGCTTACAGATTTGAATCCTTGCGGGACACTTGACCAATAGTTACGATTTTCTTAAATGATCCCTGACTGTACACTTATTCACAAAAAGTCATTCGCAATGCCCTCCCTCTAAGCCACGTGAACTGCTTGTAAAATTTTTGCCCATTAGATGACATCATTCAAATTTCTGGGCTAGGTTGCAAAAAATTTCAAAATTATCAGCTGGATATGTTTGATTGTTGCAAGACGTTATTTGCATTGTTCAATTAGAATAAAGTGGCGCGTGATAATGAGACGTCATTGTTGCTATGCTATGATGGGCCGTTGGGGGGAAAGTGTCGCCGGAAAAATACGAGCGTAATTGTGTACATTAAGCCGTTATTTATGTCGTTAATTACGCCGTAAGATTACGAGCGTAATTTAATTCTTTACGGCGTAAAATTACGCTCGTAATTTAGTTTCAACTCTTAGCCAATGACGTTGGGTTTTACAATCCACGATCGTGCGCGCTCATGGAAATAGTTATTTACTGACTGATTTCATGTCTACGATACTATCGCTGAATCGCGGCGGATCAAATCGCTGCTGCCATGTCAGCTATTGTGCAAGAACGAGCTGCCCAGCAACATTGGTTTAAATTTGGAACGTTCTTAAGGTATTTTACGAGCGTAATTTACAGCGACATTTCCCCCATTTAATCTACGGGCGTAATTTTACTGCAACACTTTTGCAATTTAACTTATGCTCGTAATTACGAGCGTAATTTTACGGCGAAATTTTTCCCCATTTAATATACGAGCGTAATTGTACGGCGACTCTCCTGCAATTTAATTTACGCTCGTAATTACGAGAGTAATTTTACGGCGACACTTGCCCCTCAACGGCCCACCATACTATGCAGCGTATAACTTTTAGGCAACTGGGCCTCTGCCCGGTTGCATGAAATAGTCCCAAATAGGGACTCATTTAAGTTCCCTAAATCTAATGCGTATTTGTGGGCTAACACCGACTACCCTTTCTTATGCTGTTTAAATCTCATTACCAAGTCAATTTTTGACTTTGATAAGAATCGAAAAGAAACTATAAGTTGAATTTTCAATATTATTGAAACAAAGTAGGGATCTTTTCATGCAACGCATCTAATTTAAGGACTAAGTTTCTAATTATTCTGAGTTAATTAAGGACTCAGTTTTCAGTAATTAGAAAATACCATTAGTCAAAGAGGAGCTCATAATAAAGATAAAATTATAGAAGATATTACATCTGTGAGTAAAAAACGACATAAATAAGCAAAAGACTTAGGGAACTTGGTTGAGTCCCTAATTGGGACTGTTTCATGCAACCGGGCACTGGAGAATTTATGTACCACTAGAGACACCTTGTATATTGTGCCTTTGCTCAAAGGTCACGCACGCTGGTGCACAACTTTACAGTTGGCAAAACGAATTGCCTTGGCAGTGACGATGGGTGAGGCGGTGCATATTACGACTGATGACACTTTACTTTCAAATTAGGATAGTTATTTTGCTTACCTTACAAAATGCAACCGTTTCCTTGTCTCATTGTCGTTTACATGAAACCGGTAAAATGGAAACTCATGGTTAGTTTCCGATCTTTTTGAACACTCCATAGCACAACAACAGGATATCGTCTGCTGTAAATTTCTGGAGAATCGATGTTTAAATTCATCAAAACTAGTCGGTGAAAAGGTAGATTCAAAACGCAATAGGCTGAATTACTGAAGTTATTACTGTCACACTCGCCACAGGAATTTAAGAAGAATAGAAGAGAGAACTACGTACTTAAAGGTACTCCTGTATCTAGAAATGCGGATACTCGATAAGCAGCAGAATACTTTAACGTATTTTAAAATGTTAAAGTCACCGGACTTCATTTCTAGCAGACAATGGCGAGAATTGGAGATTTGATTCGAATCACGAATGTTGTTTTTCTACCTCTGATCACAGCTAATAACTTCAAATACATGGGCGGCGCACCAAATGGGGCTGGGGGCTATAGCCCTCCACTTTTTTCAGTGCTGCGCCGCCCATGAAATAGTTTATCCTATCCAACAATATTCGTTGTGTTTTTCTCCAATAAACCCGGTAATATTCCCTTTAAAAACTCTCAGACACGCAAGTGTTTAATTTTAGTCTAGAGAGTCATGTATTTATTAGCGTTGTGGCAAGACTAACGGGCCTAGTCACGATCTGATGATTGTAAAAGGTCGCCATTTTGGAATCGACAGAAGGTTCCGACTGTGTGAAGTCTCTGTTCATATCAAGTTTTCTATAAGTACGTGGTGTTGAAAACAAAGCTTTTATAAACAGAATATTGGTGTCTCCCATTACTGTTTACATTTAAAAAGACAACGTGTTGTACATACAATGCCATTCTGGGCTACTTACTGTTTCCCATGGTTTTAATATTAGTACAAAATACCTGTGGTGTCTTGAAGAAATTTAAATTAGTGTAATCTGTTGTACAATATAAGCCGGAACCGTAGAAGTTAGAGATAAAGTAACATAATTTATCAATGTCGAATAAAGAATCAACAGGGTAAAATAATGTTTGCGGGAATTACTGCAATCTCCGTGGAAAATTAATCACGAATGTTTAGAAAAAAAAACGCAATCACATGATTACGAACATCTCGACATTATTTTAATATAGAATAAGACACTGTTATCATCAATCAAATAGAAATATGCAGTTTTGTAAGTCGAGTATTGTTATTTTAAAGTTGTTGTTTTGCAAGAATGAAGGTAGCCTGTTACCTTTCATAACAAGTTATTAATAACATTTAAAGGTATTATCTATTACAATTTCCCGATACTTACAAATGGTAACATCAGCCTTGTTTTGGTGTTCAAAACATCAACTTTCTTTACTCGGGTATCTGTGGCTCCAAAACAACTATATCACGTTTGCATCCATTGATAGGATACTGAAATGATTACCGTTGCATTGTGGGCCTTGATAACTAGTTCGCATAGTGGCTTGGAATTTTGCGGACGGTTGTAAATCATCTGTGCTTTTTAAAATTGGCAAGCAAGGTCAGTGAAAGCAGTCATACAAATGCCCCAGTTGGGCTGCGTAATTAAACACAGCGTAACAAAGTGCTGACGGTACTGGCTGAGAAGTAATTGTTTTATTACCCCTTATGACATCTGAACAGTGGAACCCAGAATGGACGATCATACTGCAGAAAATTAAGCAGCCAGGCAACTGAACTGGTCAGATCTTAAACAGTTCTTCACAAGCATAGTGGTCATTTCTAATCGGGTTAGGAACAAGATGGAATCAATCATGTGCTGGTGAGTCTCCTAAGCAAAAAGTTGGTTTAAAACAAAATACATGGGATTATTGCCCTTTTAACAAGCTGTTTCAGTGTTTCGTCAAATAACTTGGTACAAAAAAAAAACAAATTCGCAAAATATTTGTACAAAATTTGAAACTGACGCCTGAAATGTTTACTTTGTTAAGAGTGTGTGATTAGCTCAAGTAGAATCACAAACTTTTGCATGTATTGAACACTTGTTTTCATGTAGACACTACACACGTCTATAAAAAAATACAATAAATGGTGTCATCATTTTAAAGTAAATAGTGTGTGCATTTTGCCAACAACATCTTTATTCCCAAACCCACTCACCGGTTCATTGCACAGGAAACGCTATTCAGATCTGATTTGTTGACTCTGCCTAACCAAATATTCAAGATGATGGACCATGAATGATTATATTCATTTCTTGCAATATACTATACAAACGATATTTCGAAGAAAATGTGCCACCAATAACTTGATACTTTGCCAAGGCATTAATTGTCTGTCCGCGTTTGCCAGCCAATAACGCGCCCTGAAGAAACGCGCTGGCTCAAGTCTTGCAGTCCAGGCATGAATAGTGTAGCACATTAAATGTGAGCAGCCACGCCTAAAAGACATTAAGGTAAGTAGAAATAATTGTTGCTTGCTTTAATATTCACTCATGAAGCATTTAGAATCGAGGCATTGGTGATAGCAACCATTAGTTCTTCTGGGTCTCAGTTTTGACGGTACAGTAACAAGATGAATTCAAATACAGCTTCATGCATTCGGTCTTCGTTTTTATATGCTACATTCGAGAAATAGTACATAATTTTACGTGCCGTGCTTCATCACGCGGTGTGTAGCCATCGCGGTGGAAAATTCATATACACCGGATATCGTCCGATTTTCTGAGATTCGTAACCCGAAACTCCGCAAGTTTAAAAATTAGCAACACAAAGCCGTCGAAAGCTTTTCAGCAAAAACACATTAGTGGAGGATGAAAATTCAAAAATTTCAATCATTGCGACAGCTTTTAAAAGCTATGTGCACATTTACGAACAGTGTTCTGAACAATGTAAGAGGCATTTAAAAAATAATAAAAATAATTGCAGGCGGTCTGATGCATGTTGTACCAGACGTGCGCAGGCCTCGCATGTGGGCCCATTGCACTGATCACCTGAAAATATTTTTATGCTTTATTAATATGTGGTTAAAACCGAGCAGAGGAGCTAGAAACCTGGCTTAAGGGTTTAGCAGTGTGACCTGGTGGGACTGGAACCCACGACCTCGAGTAAAGAAAGCGGGCACTCATCAACCAGGCCACACTGCCTCCTCTTAAGAGGCATTTACTCATCGTAAAATTTATTTCGAGCAGGTCTGTAAAACTTCCAAATGTTTTGTTCGAATTCACTGTTCTGCACCTCTTGTCCGACATCCTTATTGTCTTGTCAGGTCAAACAAAACTAATGATTTTAGTTTCGCATGTTAAGTTCAAGTTTAAGAGAATACTCAACTTTGTTACTAACGTATATTCGTAACTATAAAAGTATCCAAGACTTCGAAAAGAAGTAAAGCACTGCATCTCTCGCTAACATCCAAATGTGTTTTGGCAAACGTTGCTAAAGTTTAATAATTGTGAAGCAACGGTTGCTACACTTATGAGTTGCACTACACAAACACTAGTATCCTTTTCAGTACATGTGTAGTGTATGGAATATCATGTATTGTAGCAGTTGAAATGAGATTGTTCGTGTGTAACCATGTGGATACCCAGAATATTTTTCTTAGGTTGTTTGTCATTTTGTCGATGACGTTTTATACAAGCAAGTGTTGTCCGCGTATTAATTAGTCTTGAAAATAAATTGATTTTCAACTAATTATTTACACTGAAATGTTTATTGAAAATGAAAACTGACATACTTACAAATCATTGTTTCTTGATGTCACACGAACGACAGGAGCACGGTCAAAATTACTGGAGTACCTGTATTGTATTGTAAGATTTATTCCGGTCATGTTTAATTGAACCAAAAAGTCGATTATTGGGGACAAATAAAATAACAAGAATAATAAATATTTTATGTTGTATTGGGAATTTCAGGGTCACAGCTCTACAAATAAATATTTCACAGAAGGAACCAGATGGGTTCCTTAATTACAAGAGATAACACACACATTTCCGATACCCAAAGTGTAACCGAGTATCGGATACTAAGTGGCACAGGTTAGCATAGTACCAAATGGGTACATAATACCAAATGGGTATTGGCCGATTGCCTACCAACTGGGTCGAGCAAAGCGGCAAATTCAATAACAAGTACCAAGTGGGTACAAACTGCCAAATGGGCAAATATCATATAAAGTACCAAGTGGGTACACCAAACAGCCAACTGGGCTATAACAACCTGCAAAGCAGGTTCCGGACAAGCTGAGTGAGCAGACCAGCCGGAGTGATAAAAAGAGATATTGTAAGAAACGTGGTGTTGTGGCTCAGTATGTGCCACATGGGCAGGGTTGTTCATGGATGAACAATCCTGTCCACCGCCACAACTCACGTGGGGGCCGTGACCCTGGTAGGGGAGTGACAGGGGATGGGAGAAAAAGGTAGTCACAAGCAATGAGAAAAGGACTAATACCAGCCCCGGATTTGACTCCATATTCATGGAAGCTGCCCCCCCCCCCCGCCCTCCGGGATGCAGGCACGATGTTAGACTTGGGGCACGGCACACGAGGACAGATTGGATACCTCACGGTGAACAGTACCGCTCCCCCTAAGCTCGAAGCCCAGCCACACCCTGGTCGCCGAGAGAAAGTTGCGATTGCTGCACATTACAGGCACCTCTACTGACCCCATACCACACTCACCTAGCAGACACTGCTATGCCTTAGCTACAAGGGAAATTGCACCACATAACGGTGCAAGCACAAACCTACCTGGAGGACCTGCGGTGGTTCCCACCCGAGCATCGCATGGGACAGGACCACCCTACACTCCCGGCCGGGCTTTCCCCGGGTCCAAGCCGCCCCCAAAGGTCAACTAACCCTCACTCATATCGCGGCAAATCCTAGCGAAATTCAGCCAGTTTAGGGCACACTTTAGTACCCCAATTATTACGAATCTAATGCATCATGTACGTGTATGAGCTAGGGTAGGGCAGCCCAAGAGAACTGACATTCAGGTTCCTATGTGCGAAGGTGTTGGTATTGCGGTGGAACAATTAACTTGCGTACCAGAAGAGGTAAGCGTTGTGACAATGGCTGGGGAGTGACCTCACACGGAAGCATGTGCTATTAGGGAAACTCGCTGCAAAATTGTACTGAGAACAGAAAGATTGTAGATTTCTTTTTATAAAACATTTTTATTTAGTTTTTTTTTTATATTTTCATTTGTATTTTTTTTTTAATATTTTATGTAAATTTTAGAATATTTTTTTATTTATTTTTTAATATTATTTTACTTTTTTAAATATATATTTTTTATTTAGTTTTTATGTTTGTTATTTTTTAAATAGTTTGATTTGTTTTTATTTTTTATTTCTCATATTTTCATTTGTGTGTTTTTTAAATATTTTATGTAAATTTTGAAATATTTTATTTATTTATTTTTTAATATTATTTTACTTTTTTAAATTTATATTTTTATTTAGTTTTTATATTTGTTATTTAGTTTTTTTAAATAGTTTGATTTGTTTTTATTTTTTTGTATAAGTTAGAAAAGAAGTAATGGTGCAGGAAAGGTAAAAGACCATCAGCATGGGAGATGTCGTTTCATATAAATATTATGAACAGATCTAAAATCATTATTCAAACAGTCCTATTTATTTGCTGATGCTTTAAAGTTGAAAACTGACCGATTGATAAAAATCATTAATTAAAACCATGTATCAAGCTATCGGCCACAGACAGACCTTCATACGGAAACTTGCATGTCTACTATATGTCTAAGAAAAATGAAATATCTATAAAAATCCTACACAACACAACTATACGAGAGAGGAGAGAGCAACAGGCTCTCAGGAATAATGATACCCCGAGTCGTATAAAATAGACAACATCAAGCACACAAATCAGGAAGCAACTTGGTCTACAAAATATGATTGGCAGTAAAGGCCTAGCACCCTATCATTGTGTTCAACGAATATCCTAGAGCTACTCAAAAGGACAAATATCATTTAAGCTGTCGATGTAAGGAAAAGATGGTCACAACTAGTTAGGAAATGCAATTAAGCCTAGGGTTCTGGTATCATGAAAATTTAGTCTAGAAAGTTCCATTGCTGGCACGAGGTCATCAGCACTATGCAACAGGTTATTATGTAATTACATAAGAGTGAAACCACAGGCTGGCCCATTACCATGAAATCTGGGTCAATGAGCGCTGCAACTGAATTTGGGCTAGTGTGATCCCAGTGTGCTTTGGTGACAAAATTTTAGGAAGTAGGTTAGGCACAGTTGCGTGCAATATAGGTTAACAAAATGAAAGGTTACAAGATTTTGAAATCGTAAATTAAAAATCTTGTGTTAAAATATGTCAGACATTACCGGTAATCTGATATGATTTATACGCCTAACGGGCAGATGTAACCCACTAGTGTGAGTGACGCGTTTTCAAAAACTGGGCGCAGTGACATGGATACTGTTTAGGCCTACTAATAGCCCGGGTGTAGTGGATCCTGGGTTGCAGATGAAAACGACCCTACTTCCGCGGATAAGGACAACTGTTAGAGTGACTGGCTTAGACCTAATTACACCGAAATGAACTAGTATATACGAAAATCGTAAAATTAAAAGAAACAGCTAGAGCCGGTCATGCCCTCGCTCTGGAGGCACTCGAGCGCAGATTTCGTACGACTAAGCTATACGCGCCTGGGCAGTGGACAACTTAGCAGGCATGTGAGACGTGATCTCATCGATCGTAACGTCCGCCTATCTGCCACTACAGTAGCCGACTATTCGAAAATCGTCTTGGTGGGAAATACCCGACCACGATGCTAGACGAAAAGAAAAGTTGACGCATTACCGTAACTTAAGCGCGGTTGGAATAGGTGTAAATTATGCCGAGAGAACGAAATGTGAAGTATTATGTGATAGCAATTGACACGAGTGTTTTAAAATGTTTAACACATTTTGTTGTTATTTTTATTTTATTAGTTTATTTTTCAATTATTATTTATTTAATTTGTAGGAAAGTTTTAGTGTACGTTTTAGTTTGTTTATTAGTTGTATTACATGTTGGTTTTTAATTTTTTTTTATTGATTTTTTTTCGTGCGTCTGTAAAGTATACATCTTTTTTAAGTGTTGTTGAGAAGGAAGTATGCCGATCAAAAGCGTAGATAAACATGGTAGGGTTAGGGCCGGTGACGAAGTACTTGAAAAGGCCTAACAAACAACATTTCCAAGGGTGAGTACAGTATCTCCGTATCTTTCATGGAAAGTCGAATAAAATGTCAACAGTGACATCCAAAGGGTTTTTTTTTATTATTATTATTTATTATTATTATAATTATTTTTGACTTTTTTATTATTATTTTTGTTAATATTTTTTATTATTATTACTTTTTGTTTTTTTATTATTACTTTTTATTATTGTTTTGTTTTACTTAGTACCTAAATTTCATTACTATTATTTTACCCACCAAAGTGGTTGCGCGCTATATGAGGACACTTCCATGTGTTAGACGCGGCACTTTCGAGCTTTACCGCACCAGGCTTCAGGGCGATATGGGATAGATTCCCATCTAGGTCTTAACCATTGTAAATCCCATCTGTTTACATCCATAATACCTCCAGTCCTGTTGGAATAGTACCAACTCCAGTGTTATGTAATTCCAGTATCCGCCATGTACCCAAACCATAAGTACGTCTGGAGCCGAGGTCACACACTTGTCAAACCGCTGGCATTCAAGCTCGTTCTACATGGGTATCCAGACCCCAACTGTGCTTCACTCCTTGTTCAAGGCTTAAAATAGCTAGTGTCACGCACTATTGTCACGCGCTTCCCTCTGTCACGCGCTTCCCTCTGTCACGCGCTAGCCTTTGCCTAACGCGCGTGACTCAGTGGACATACTTTCGGTTATGGCGCGCGCGGTGAAAAAGTCAACGGGAACCAAAAAAGTGGAGTTGAAATTCTTCGGCAAAATCACCCCAATCTCATAACTAAGCTTCATCGAAGATATGTATAGAAGTAAAATAAATGAATCCATGAAGAAATGAACCGCTTTTTAAGTGATAGTTTTCAGTGTGGAATGTATTTTTGACGAGGTTAAACTCAAAATCAGTGGCCGGATTTGGCCAGACGAAATGGTACAGAAAGCGAGGAGAAGTATTCTAGCCCCCAACCGGCCAACCGAGGGGCTACGCGTTGACTAGCCCCTGTCCTACCAGCCCCGTTGATAACCTTTATACCTCGCCGCCGGGTCTCATCCCCAAAGCAGACGGCGATTGTCACACGATATCCCACTTATACCCAGGGAAGTGGTGAAATGGCGAGGAATTGGTTTGGGTTTGAGGGATCATTAAAATCGAAAGAAATCGGCCGTTAGAAAAGCCATCTGTGGCTACAAATAATAAATAAGGGAAGTATCGTTTGTCCAGGACAATTAACGACCAACGGGAAGGAGTCTACTAGTTATAAACTTGTCTAATTAGGAAAACTTACGAGTGAATGTACTGTTGCTTGAGGCTGGGCCAACAGGAAGCTGGAGAGAAAGAACAAACAGCGCAACCATCGGACTTGGTAGGAACTAACCAGCAGTTGGATATGAAGCATGAAGGGCTCTATAATGGTATTTGCCCAAATAATAGGATTTATGTCAGAGTGCCATAAATCTCATTATTAACAGTTTTTCTTTTCAGAAGTCAAACAAAGACTGAGAGATTTTAACTTCTAGGGCTGGTTTTCTGTTGTGAAAATTACAATAATAAAATTGGCTTTTACTGAGTTGTCAAGCGAATGTGTATATGTGTTGATCTGACGCAGCAGCAGGAGCAGCAGCAGCAGCAGAAGCAGTAGCAGCACAGCAGCAACAGCAGCAGCAGCAGCAGCAGCAGCAGCAGCAGCAATAGCAGCAGATAGCAAACATTAGATGTTCAACGCACATATCAGAAATTCAAAACGGTAGAACAAATGGTCTTCCTCGATGTGAAAGAATTCGCAACATTTGCAACACAGGACAGATAGAGACAGAAGGGCATTTCGTGGTACGGTGTCCAGTCCTGACAGGTTTAAAAGTAGGTTCATGTCACGTTGTCACGTTGGACACAATGTCAGGTCTCTTTTAAACTCGAGGGCAGTAAACACTTTAAAAAAACATTTCAGTGCATTCGCAAAGAGCAATGATTATTTGAACCGAAATGTTGGATGTTTAATGGCTGACTACGCATGTATAAAATGTATTTATAATATAGTGAACCGGCGGCCTCTTGTGTTCACTCAGGTGAATTTGAATGATTGATATAAGCGGTCTTGACGAAAAGTGAACTTTTGAAACAAACACGTATTTGTACTGAAGATTTACGTGTTAATGTGTGTGTGTGTGTGTGTGTGTGTGTGTGTGTGTGTGTGTGTGTGTGTGTGCGTGTGTGTGCGTGTGTGTTTATATATTTATCTATTTATATTCCTATATATCACCTCAATGCATTCATGATAAGACGTTCAATCTTCAACTGAACCTGAAAAACAACATAAAACACTTTTTCTAACAGGGGTACGCCATAAGTGACGTCAAACGTCATCTATCAACGTGTTTCTATGTGTGTACGTACTGTTCCTTTTTAAAACTGATCAAACATCACATTTTAGGCTACACAAAACTATTTCTAACATTTATCTTCTCTTACGGGACTTGTCTTATAGATAAGTAGATTTTTGTAAGACTTATTTGTACTCAAGATTTACCTGTTAATGCATATCTGGGAATTATTTACATTAAGGAAACGACGCTTTGAGTCTTCAGTTGAACCTTAACTCTAATACAGGGATCGTTTTTCCGCCAGGTGCAGGGTACTGAAAGCAGTGTTTGTTTTTTTACTGGATGTTCTTCCAAATAAATATTTTCGTTGAATCTTGCAGATTTTCAATCGAGCCATGGAAATTACTCAACCTTCAATCACTGATATAAACTCAGTTAAATAAATACATGACTGAAATAGACTACACAACTTAATTCACATTTCTGCATTTATTTCAGTTTGTTCCAGTTTCTCAAACTATCCCATGCTCGCGCGTTAACCACGATTAAAGAGACGTCATGGCCGGCCTAGGGATGTCCCGCAACATGCAGAGTGAGTAAATAGCCTCTGGCTGTTATACAAAGATCCATATGTCGACTTCTGAGGAAACAAATATTCGTTTAAGAACTGCTGGAAATCGGTCAATGTTTTATCAGTTTAAGTTTTGTATTAGTTTGTGCTTTTCTTGATCGGGCACGCAATTAATAATTAGTGACCTTAAAGAGTTGAGCGCTTCAAGTTCTTTTGACAATTGAAACAAGGTGACACACAATAATGTCAATCAATCCTGAAAAAACGTTGATTTTTCTAATTTGGAACATTTAGTTTTCATTGTATTTTTTACAATTTTTTAACTATACAAATTATTTTCCATCAATCTTTTGTATTCTTTCCAAAAAAATAAGAATTCAGATTCAATTCAAACATTTACTTTCGTTTTTAGTCATCCTACACCTTTCAGATTCAATCTTTATGCCACAAATGTTCAATTTTAACTCAAAGTCAATGAAATGTAAGATGTGTTAAACAGTTGGAAAGAACATAGAACAGAACTGCACCAATCATGTCGCATTATTCGACTACTTTCTCAAAGATGTCTTGTAGTTGGTCAATGTTCTAGTCGGCCCTTATTATCTGAACACGTCACGCCTACCTCACTGTCTTAGTTCAGTGTATGGTGGATCTTTTATAACATTACAGATTTTGACATCATACAGCCGAGCCTGATACAACAAATGAGATCAATTTTGGACCAGTATCCAGACGACGGCCAGATACTCAAGGTACCAACTTACCATCTATCTTAAGTTGCAGTGAACCCACCTTTTGTCAAGCCAGCTATAACATATTATTTAAAGTTATAAAACTGATTTCATAAACTTTTAGCTTAAGGAATTAAATTCTTCAGTTAATTTTTGAAATATGCAGACGACTTCACTTAAATTTCTATCGCTCCGTAATATGCACCTGCTTGCGGTTGACGTTTATACAACCCGTTCGCGTGGAGGAACTCGATGTTTCGAAATCATGGAAGTGAACACGGTAAGTTTGTTATGGTTGATGGGGAATTTGAAAATGAAATGAGTTGAGTTACTGTGAAAGAAAATCATCATTTTTTCTCTATGGAAGGATGTGAATTGAGTTGTTTTCTGAAACATTTTTTTAATTCGAAGCCAAATGGCAATTACATTTCATCTGCATAGATGAGATACGTGATATTTTAATTTCAATTGGCACATTTATGCATAAGGATACGTGGAGATTCGCCAATGAATGCGATGTAGTGTTGACGATTAGCAATCGGATCTGTATTTTGCTATAAATGTTAAATAGAACTAAATTAGATTGATTGTCATATTACGGAAGACCTTGTAAGTATCAACAAGCACACGTTAATTACTGATAGCAGAAACAGATATCCAATACAAACGAACCACTGTTTAAGATTTACGGCCCTTTATTGGGCAGAAATTGAAATAGAAAAGATAATAGTAACAAGCGTGACGAAATGAGAAAATTGAAGTTGTCTTCAAGGTGACGGTATGATCTTTTCTTGGAAAAGTCTTAAAGGGTTTGAGAGTGTTTGCACTTTGTTGAAGAGCTCGATACAATGGGTATTGAAAGTCAGTCTGTTATCAACAATAAAACCGATGTGTTGTCAACAATAACACCGACGTATTTGTGAAACTGCTTTTAAGAAGTTAAAACGGGTAGTAACTATATCAGATAGCACTGGTAACTGGCCATTGTAGCTTCGGGATAGTATGAGGAGCCAATTATAAATTATATTACATCAGTTAGATGTTTGAAAGCACCTCCTCCATTAGTTGACACATTGAAAAGTTGGTCTAGATAGCACTCAAGCTGGTCGTCTGGAAACTGCTGGCAAATTCCGTGTAAAAAATAAGAAACTGACGAGTCATCAGCAAATAAATAACTTGTTCAAGTCAGTGCTAGCATATAAGACTAGTCAGTTATCGGATGGAAATAAGAAGCACACTCTTTGTGGAACCCCAGATGAATCCTCGTCTACTTCCATTGTCTGCTCAGCGTTATCCTAATAAGTTTTATGTAACATGTCCGGTTTTTAATTTTACTGTGGCCAAGAGTATAAATATATATTATATATATATATATATATATATATATATATATATATATACTCGAGCATGGAAGAATAGACACTTATCTTGAGTTCGCAAAATAATAGAACAGGCAACTATTAATTTCGAGTTTGATTTTGAGTACAAAGATTGAACCAATCAAAAGCTACAAGTTTTTTTATTCAACTAATAGAAAGTAACCGAAGCTTCCAACTAAACAGAGCACTAGTACTGATGCTCATAATTTTCGCAAATATGTAGTTTAGTTAAATGGATACTAAACTCGGTTTCGCCGATTTCCCTGAGAAGTGCACATGATAATTTAAACTTCTTGAGACACAAAACTGTTGCGTCCCGAAATTGATCTTGACGTTCTAGGAGGACGAACTGCTTCATAATGTAAGTCACGCTTGCTGACTCAGCGTACCGTAGTAAGGGGTTTTTGGACTGAAGAGGGTCATATAGCGAATGGATATTTTACTTCAAAGATTAATTCATCTTGTTCCCCGTTCAAATCTGTTAAGGTTTAAGAGCATTGTTGTTGAAACAGTCACGGGGAAGTTTTAACTCGTATAAGTTAAGTTTCCACGCAATTTGATCATTCTATAAATCAATTTGCCATGATTATTCATACTGTTAGCAGCAAACCGTCTCTGTGCCTGACGTCATGGCTACGTTTCCTAAGCCTTGGTGGCAGAGGGATATATTAGTGTTGACATCAAAACACACTTCATAGCACAAAGTTTGCACATTGTAACACCTGCAGTAACAGAAATGATAACATCGTCATCCTCATAATGTTATGAGAAGCATCATGGAGCTCTATGTGCATTTATTGTTTTCTCAGGAACTCATTCAAAATGCTGAGGATGCCAAAGCAAAGACGATCAAGTTCTTATTTGACAAGTCGACTTATCCAGCAAATACAGAACACTTGGTTCATCCAGAGCTGGTGCACTTTCAGGTAAACAGAGTGGAGAAAATTAAAATCCTGAAGATGTTTTGATTAATTAACTGTATCTTAAAGCAGAGAACTCTACAGTTCTATGCTTCAAGTGAAAATGAGCCCTGAAATTTTATCAAGTAAACAAAGCTGAACATAATTACATAAACTAATGTCATACAACACTTGAATAGAAGCTTGGAAATACGCTTTGCGTTCATGTAGTCTTTTTATTTGGAGATCTTTAGTCATAAAAGTCTATTACGTTTACTTTTGTGATAAATCTTGCAAGCTCTTGTACAACAGATTGACTTCAAGATAATTAGCTCCATGAATAATAACANCCCCAACTCAAATCCCGGATAATCCCCTGAAAGCTGAGTTTGGAATGTTACCAACGCCAGAAAATCCATCAGAATTGACTTCATCTGACGCATAAAAGATGTTACTTGATCGCAGGCATTTTATTTACCATGGCCTCTTCATTATGCTCCTCTTCAACTGATTCCAATTGGCTTATGTTGTTCAACTGTTGTTATGAGGACTGTAGCACTTACCACTGCTTCAAGTAAACTCGCCCTAGAAGATTAACGAGAAAAAGAAACACGTCTTACTTTCCAAAATGATGTTTTCCCGTTTTAATATTTTTATCGTACCTTTCTTGGTGCAGCGCGCTTTATTCGTGGATTTGAATGCGTTTTGCTACACAGGGAGACAATCGTATTGCAGTGGCAGCGAGATTCACAGCACTGACAAAAGCTGAAGGTACGCACATGCCCCCATTTTTGTAATCAATATATGAAGACATTCACTCGACTGTATTTCTTCGTTTTCTGTTGATGCCTGTCTCACATTTCACTTAATCGTCGCACTTGCAAATTAATTGGGGACCTTGGACGCATGATTTTCTCCACCAAATTCGACATCTATTTTGACCCATTACGGTCAGTTTGGCCATTGGGTCGTTTTGGCCCAATAGGGTCATTTTGGCCCATTGGAACCATTTCGGCAAATTAGGTGCATGTCACCCTGTTACGGTCATATTGTACGTTATTCATTGTGCCAGGCGTTCCTTTTGGGCGTCCATACCTGTATTTCCAAATGCGATTTGTGGACTTTTAGTCTCCTTGTGTACCACCTGGAGGCTATTTTAATTTCAGTCTCGACAAGTATTTCGAGATAGTTTTCAAAAATAATTTTTACTTTAAAAGCTATTACAGGATCTAATGTGTGTCCTCAAACCATCACACAGGCCTAAACATTACAGTTGACTCTTTTAAATCTAGCGTGTTTTCTTGGCATTGTCATGGGCCAGGATTTTTGTATTGTCCCAATCTATGACATGATTGTTAGCAGCACAATGGTTTGTAAAAACTGTGTTTGCATTATAGCGCGCTGAGCACTTCTGGGATCGCGTGAAATGAGGAACTGTTTTCGTATTCGCTTTTTGTCTCGTCAATGGTCACGTAACCACTAGGCAATGAGAATTAGGACTGCCCTGTTTACCAAGCACCAAGTTATAAGTAAACTCTCTTTGAAATTTAAAGCTAATAATTGGCTTACATTATGTTTCCGGCACCCAAGACAACCTCATTTGAGGCCACCGTAACTGCCACAAAATTGCCACGGCAGTCACGGTAATGACGAAGAGCCTAGTAGGTTGCAGTAAAATGGGATTTAGGTAACAAAACGCGACTGTACGTGATGGACCGTAAAAAAACTTGGAGTGGACGTATAAGCATGTATTGCGTTTCGTCTCAAAAAGTTTGTTCGCCTTTTGTATCGGCCTACCGCGCGTGCGCGTTTTGTTACGGTTGCTTTACGTTTTGTACCAATTTGCCCCGTTTTATGAAGGTTCTTACGGTAAGCTAAGCTGTATGGTTGTCGTTTCGTCGTGTGCGGTATGTCAGACCTTGGGCAGAACATAAGAAACGTGAGGCCGCATCAGAACGTAAAGGGCCGGAGAGGGGGAATATAACGGCAACCGTGGCAGGCAGATATGCGGCGAAAACTTGAAGCCCAAATCCGTACTCCCTAATTAATTAACATTCTGTCACGCACACTGTGTTAGACCACAAGAAAACGTAGCGAGATCTGAAAAACTTGAACACGGAAAAACATTGCATAACGTTTCGGGATTATCAAGGTGACTGTGAACACGACGTAAATCTAGCATTTTATAGCCAAGTCTCCTATAGGGACCTGCACTCTATGCCTTCAACGACGCTACCTTTAGTGAAGAAGACTGGTTGGGAATTCGAACTATTTATGACAGCTTCAAGAAAGAAGACCCGATCAAAGTGGGTCGTTTTGGACTGGGCTTCAAATCCGTTTTTCATATGACAGGTATTTTGCTAGTTTATTCAATAGACCACTTGCAAGTTTGCCAACTGGCCCTTAGGACGGCTATTAAATTGCATACACTCGGATAAGTTTTGAACCTGCATACAGTCTTACAAACGGTGCTGGATATATATATATATATGTGTGTGTGTGTGTGTGTGTGTGCGTGTGTGTGTGTGCGTGTGTCTGTCTGCCTGTGTGTCTGTGTGTCTGTCTGTCTAACTGTCTGTCTGTCTGTCTGTCTGCAAGTATGTCTGTGTACGTATTGTAGTATTGCATACAACTGTGGTTGTATGACGCAAGGATTATTACATTTCAAGCAATCTGTCGTCAACAGAACTACGACAGATTGTTGCTTTGCGTTAAGTCACAATTATAATATAAAATCATTACGCATGCAAAGAGGAAAGAGGTTATCTCCTTAGTGATGATATACTTTCTTAAACCTTAGTTCGTCAACTGTTTTCAAAATTGAGTAACAGTGCTAGCTGTTATTTTCTCTGTGATGTATCTTGGTGTTATGTAAAATAATGATAACTTTTACAGTGAAAACTTAGGAGTTGTTCATCGATGGCACCATTGCTCAAATGTATGTTCGAGCGTGAAGTGATCGTGCAGCATAGCTAATGTAATAAATGGGCTCGTACGGTTATTTTATCGTGTCCAAACCACGTCACTGAACGTACACCAGTTTGTGTTTATGTTCTTTTGTAGACTTGCCTGGCGTTCTTAGTGGAAACATGATTGGGCTTCTAGATCCACATGAGAAGTATTTCCACGATGACAGAAATCGTCCTATGAAAGGAGCTTGCTGGCATCTATCTGATATTGGTGATGGTCAATCAGGGTTTTACACCCCGTTCACTGACCCTAACCTTGGTCACATTTTCAACAAGACGTTCGTCAGAAAAAATTACTATCCTGGCACTTTATTTCGATTCCCGTTGAGGACAACCAGTAACAACTCAGAATTATGTACCCGTGAATATCCTGTAGATAAGGTGAAAGTTCTCTTTGAGCAATTTGAGCAGTACTCTTACATGTGCTTGCTCTTTCTCTCGTCACTGGAGTCAATAGAGTTGTATATACGCGAGTCTCGCGACCACAAACCAAAGATATTCTTCAAAGTGGAACTAGCTCAAAAGTCCAAAACTGCTATAAGACGGAAACGACAGTCATTTCTAGCGAAGATTGATAAAGAAAACTGGTCGAACATTCCTGAATACTTGAGCCAGGAAATGATAATTCATTCCCAACGCAGTAAAAAAGCATCACATCGTTGGCTGG